>JARHVA010001934.1:2715000-2947372 GCA_037957365.1 Torreya grandis | reverse complement strand
TTTTAATTATCTATAAAGATTATTTTTAAACATGTTAATGGGATTAATATAGGTATTATTAATCTATTTTTAGTAAAATAAAATCATCAAGAGTCATATTGAGCTCTAGGGTGTTGTCAAGTCTACTAGCAGGTTCTAAGCCTAGAGTTCAAAAGAGGAGTCAATTTTAGATATAGAATTAGATGATATATTTAATGAATTTAATTTTTTTTAAGTGAAATTAATAGGTTTCACATCTATTTATATTTAAATTAAACTAAACATATTCCATTTTTTTGACGTCAAACCCACTCAGACTTGTAAGAAAATGAAGGTGAAGCTCGATAAGGCAATTTTAGAAGCTCACATATTTTTGGAGGATTTGAATGGGATACATAAGAGTTTAGGTATTTTATAAAAGGTATTAAAATATTAATTTATGTAATTGGTTGGCAACATGGATGTTAGACCTTTTTGAACAAAGCTTAAGAGGGTAAACAGGCCTAAAACCCTTGTTAAAACCCGTGCAGAGACCCAATGATGGATATGGAGATTATAAATATGATATAATTTCATATTTTTTCTCATGAAAAATATTTTACATTTTATATGACTCATTCAATCTCCCTCACATTCTAACTAGCTATATGAACCTATACAGATGGGGTGAGAAATAAATTATTTTAACCATTTTTTTTATGTTGTGTAGGCTACATGAAGAGTTTGAAGTTAAAATAAATTGGGGAAATTTTTATAATTTTTATAACTCCTTATGGTAATTTAATTTCATTAAAAATATTATAATTGTCCAAAACTAGGTGCTTCAACATAGCCAGTCAAAATTGGCCTAATAGACAAACTAGTGAGAAAGGTGGAAAGCTTCATGTGAGTTAATTTTAAATCATGTATGATGCTTATAAGGCCATGGAGTGTCTTAAAATTTTTAATCCAATCCATCCCACATATTTTTATGAGAAACTAATGCCATTTTTGGAGCCAAGTGTGAAGGGTGCATGAAAAGAGAGTTTTCTTGAGAGTAGATGATGGTTGCTCCTTTCTATGTCATTCAAAATGATCAATCCTGAAACAAATGAATGGAGAGAAATTTATAATTTACTTAAAATTAAATAAAATAATTTTACCTAATCCTAACCAGTTATAGGGTGTTAAAATAGAGCTAATCATGTAGGCAATTTTTCTGAGCCAGAATGAGGATTTTCTTACCACTTTTCATGAAGTTTATGACTTGGATTGACAATTTTAGCTCTTTACCTTGAATATTTAGTCCAAATAATATTATAATTCATAAATAACTTATTTTATCATCTTTAAAATCTTTTGTGACCTTGTAACTCACCCTCTCTCTCTCTCTCTCTCTCTCTCTCTCTCTCTCTCCTCTCTCTCTCTCTCTCTCTCTCTCTCTCTCTCTCTCTCTCTCTCTCTCTCTCTCTCTCTCTCTCTCTCTCTCTCTCTCTCTCTCTCTCTCTCTCATTCTATAAGAACTAGCCATTTTGGCCATTATATGCTATGCTCCAAGTGATTATGGAGAATCCATGCTCAAATTTATACCTTTTGATAACTAATACTACTAATTTTTATCTCCTCCATGACTTTTATTAGTTTTTTCATTTGTAATGTTTTATTTTTCATAAGTGAAGACTATGGATTCCTTAGCATGTTAGTTCATTGTATAATCTATTTGTAGTTGGAAAGCTTATTCTTGTAGGGAATGTGAAGTGTTATAGTAAATGTATAATATTTAGTGATTTATATTATTAATTAGTTCCCTAATATGCCTCTTGTCTAGTCCTCCTAGATTTTCACATTCATCCATTACCTCACAATGTAACATTGATGTGAGAAGATGACGATTGGAAAAGTGTATGTTCATTTTTTCCTTGGATTTTAAGTGTAACTTGAATATAGTTATATGTCATCATATTATTTGGTGTATCACTTCCCTTATATTATTTATATTCTAGTTACCCCTCTCCCTTTTCACCTCCCCGAGTTAAGTGTAGTTGCAATCCAAAGTGGTACATCAAGGGAACTAGCCCTATCTAGAAATTCACCTTTTTCTTAGGATACCCAAAAGCCTAGAGGTGTTTCCATTGTTACACTTGGATGAGAAGATAGTTTACATCTTCTCAAAGGGTGAAAATCCAAGTGACAACACTAAGCATATATATTAGTGGCCTACTTCATCCATTAGGTTATGAGTCATGACTGAAACTATAATCTAAAACCTAATACACCTATTAAAGACTAAAAATCACACTACACCAAAAAAAAAAGGAAAAAAGACATCATCCAAAAGGAATTTATGAAATACCACACAATATCAAGCTCACACAAAACACTATGATATGCACTTATGGAAAATAAACACACCACACAACTATGTATAAAATAGAAAACTAACCTCAGTAACAAGGCTTCAAGTGTATCTCATTGATTGAGATACTTAGTTTTTATCCATTTAGTATTTATATCTAGAAGGAATTGTGCTATTTGAATCTAAATATCACATAGTTCTGACTCCAAAATGTGTCAAACTCTATGTGTTTACTAAGATTAGCCCTGTCCTCATCCCACTTCAAAACAAGATAACCCTCTTGGAAATTTCTTACACTAGACCTCCTATAAAAGGATTTATTCATTTTTGATTGGTGGTAATACAAGGTATGCATGAATTCATTCCTTTACTCCTCTAGTTACATAAATTCTACCATCCTTACCTCCATATGGTCATTCTCCATTAGTTCTAGTTGATGTGCTAACACCAAGGTTGGTAGTTTCAAGAGAAATAGGAAATTTGGCCTCTTTACTATACATAAGCATGTATGTTTAATTACACATATCCCTCTTAGGAGTAACTCCATGATCCCATAAGGTTTTTTTTCAACTTTTTATTCCAATTCCTTTGATTTTCATCAATTATCCTCTTCATGATCTTGATAAAAAAAATTGTAGACTTAGCAAGCCCATTCCCTTAGTGGTAGTGGTTTGAATAGGTACTTAGGTATATTCCATGTTAATAATCCCACTCACTTGTCTTTGCATTAAGGAATTATAATGCATTATTATACATGATGTTTGATGGGGTTCTAAACTTAGTCACTATGCTCTCATAAAAATCAAGGACTAATATTTCATTAGACTCTTTAAGAGACACTACCTCTACCCACATTGTATATTAATAATTGGTTGTGAGTATCCACTTTTTACTCATACTATAGTAGGAGTTACTAATGCCTATGAAAGTAAGCCCCTATTGCATGAATGGTTCTGCAAATCAGATGGGATTGAAATGTAAGGATGCTAACATTTGCTTTCTAATTAATAAAAATCACTCTGAACACCTTCTTACCCATTCATAGGAGTATTTTAAGAGGCTAGTACAATAGTATTCTACCCTCATTATCTTTTCTATTGTGGTTTTGGGAGAGAAGTGACCTCTTGTAAGTCCAGTATGAAATTTTTCTAAAATTCTACTCACTTAATCAACCTCAACACATCTAAGTAACATACCATTAAGGTATTTTCTAAAAATGACCCCATCGACAAGATCATAAGGTATAGATTGAAGCCTAAAGTATCTTATCTTTGACCTTTCTAAACTGGTTAGACACTCACTTATTTTAAAGAATCTTTCCATGTTTTTTATTTAACTTGTAGGAGGTGAAACTGTTTCTTCTTGAGGAACATATTATAATTCCAAAACAAACTCCTTGTTTCTTTGAAGGTCCAATGCTAAGTTTTCACATAAGAATTTCCCCCTTACTAAATTAGTGGCCTTAATCTCTGCATCATACTCCATTACTTTAGTAATCCAACCTTCCCTCTTCTCATTCAAGTATCTATTAAAGATAAAATATTTAATGCTTGGGTGGGATACCATAATGTGTATGTTATTATTTGATAAAATATGTCTAAAATTTTTAAACTTATTATGATTTCCAATACATGTTTATCCATAAATGTGTACCTCTCTTCATATCCTTCAATCCCTTGACTAAATAATGAAATAGGCTACTCAACACCTTAAATATTTTATTTCATCAACATGGAAAATATGGTGGAAATATTAGATAAATCATATACAAATAATTCTTTGAGAATTTAGGGTTTATAAAAGTAGGTGTTTGTGTTATGGCTTGATTTATAGCCTCAAAATTTCTCCTCACTTCTTTATTCCAACTGAATGCTTGATGTTTATTTAACATATCTTTCAGATGTTTTATAAGGTTGGAAAAACAAATTATAAACCTTATAATGGAGTTTATTTTTCAAAGAAAACTCTAGATTCCCTTTGTATTCAATGGTAAAGACAAGGCCAAAATGGCTTTCACTCTTTCAAGGTCTATGGATAGCCCTTCCTTAGAGATAATGTGTCCTAATAACTTACCCTCATAGACTGAAAAAACACATTTTTAGGGATTTAAATATATCCCAACCTACCTATACCTTTCTGAAAGTATTCTTAGGTGAGTTAAGTGGTCACTATCATTCTTTGAAAATATAGTAATGTCATTAAGGTATACCAACACCATCTTATTAATCAAACCTTAGAAGGTCATGTCCATAGCCTTTTATAAATTATCACCTATATTAGATAGCCTAAAGTCCATCTTATTATATGAATAAGTGCCCCGTTTGGTTGTGAAGGAATTTTGTATTGGTCTTGTTCCTTCACTAAGACTTGGTTATAACTAGAATATCCATCCAAGAGGGGGAAACATTTAGATCCTACAACCATTTGAAGTATTTTATCCATTTAAGGTATAGGGTGATAATACTTCAATGACATCCTATTTGAATATCTTAAATCTACACATAATCTGATTTCTCCACTCTTCTAACTCAGAGGGACTAGATTATCAACCCATGAATAGTGCTTAATAGAGAAAATTATGTCTAATTCGATAAACTTGATCATATATTTTTTCATCAATATTTCAACCTTAGGATTTATAGGTCTTTATTTTTATCTCAATTTTTTTGCACTTGGGTCCATCTCAATGGTGTGTTAAGCTAGTCTAAGGTCAAAAAATTTAAGTTCACTGTACTCCCATATAAAGACATCTACAAATTATCCACATAGCTTAGAAAAAATATCCATCTCAACCTTGGTACATACTTTTCCTAGCTTGAGGATCTTGTCCTTAAAAATGGAAAATCTTTAAAGATGCTCCTCATTTATGGACATGCCTACCTTCTCTTTCCTCATTTGATATTATTCATTGAAAATGATTTGAATGGTCACCAATCCTTTAGGGAGTTTATTGGATTATAGTTTCACTATTTGGTCACCATATTATTTTTTAAACATAGCCTAATTCTTTGAGGAAAACTCAACTTCCACACATATAAAAGATACAATCTATTTTTCACTATCAAAAACATGTCAGCTTACATTGTTATTTGGGTTAGATGGCCTAAATAACAATTTGACATGTGGTTGATATTTCTCACTCTTGACATCATTTGTAATGTCATAATGAGCCCTTACTACTACCAAACAATAATCACGCTGATTCTTTTCTATTGTTACTGATTGTAAGTTTAAGGCCTTAAAGTCTTTAATAAGGTCCCAAAATCCTCTACTTATATGCCTTCAATAATGCATTCTTTGTAGCATTTTATCTTGTAACCTACTGTACTACTAGTTCACTATCACCATATGCTTGAAATTTCCTTATACCTCTCTTCCTTTCCAATTAGAGGCCATGAATAAATCCATATTTTGTTGCATTGTAAAAAAATCTAAATTGTAGCCTAATATCATAAAATTACTTATCTTTGGAAGGAGAAATAAGAATTATACCTGTCCCTACTCTATTTTTTCTCCTTCAACCATCAAATAATAATTTACACATTCCTTATTCATTCTCATTGGGATTTAAAAGGGATAGTATGACTACTCCCTCTTGATGTATACAATAGACTCCTAGGAAAGTATCTTAAATGTTTTTTAAAGGATCAAACTCATGATTTTCAGTACCCCATTCATCTAGAAAAAGATTAGGTATTCCATCAAAAGGTGCAACTAGTTCTTGGTCATTAGGATGTTCTTCCTCAATAATGATAGTGAAATTCATGCTATATGTATTTGGTATATAAGGTTATACATGATAATTATCTAGAGGCTCATACTTTATTTAAAACTTAGCTCCATATCTAGTCCTAAATGCCATATAAGACCAGCCTAAAGTCAAGTACCCCCTAATCTTAGCAGTAAATTCCCTTGATAAACATAGATCAAAATGGGGAGGTATATCCATAACCACAACATATTTTGAAATGGAGAAAGTAGGACAAACATGAAGGGTAAATTATAAAACTTTGATGATGCCAACTATTTTAGTTATTGATCCATATAATTACAATACACATTTAGAGTTTGATTCATATTTCAAGTTTAACTTATCAGAGACCTATTTTGGCATGACTAAGATACTTGATCCACTATCAATCAAGAATTTATGAATAAATTAATCTCTAATTATTAAAGATAGGTAAAAATTATGAGGTTTATCTATTTTTTCAATTTTAGTTGGTTTCCCATCATTAGACTTCAATGCATTTGCTAAAAATACCCCTTTTCACTAGTTTGTCTTGAGGATGTATTAAATTTTGACAATTATTTTTAGAGTAAATCACTTTGTCCTAGGATTGATAATCTATCCCACATTAGGATGCTTATATAGACCCTTTTCATCTTCTCTACAATGTTTTTAAAATATCCACTAACATTAGCTTGTCTAATAATAGGCATAGTGTTGCTTATATCTTGTGAATTTTGATGTATGAAGGAAACCTTAGCATTCTAAAATATCTAATTTTATTAAGCATTAGGGATTTCATTGGACACACCTCCCCATTGGATGTTGGATAGTTTATGGTTATACCATTACTTGTCTCTTTAACCTCTTCAATTGTTCTTATATTTAACCTTGTGTTTCCATATGTAGGATTTGAGTCCTTATTTAAGTGCCCTTGATAGTTCACTACACATGAATCTTATTTGAGATAGCTAACCAAAGTGGATTCTAATTGATAATTTCCTCCATTCATCTCTCCTTCATTAGGTAAATCATTTTGTGTAATAACAAGCATTGTTACACATTATTCCATAAAATCATTATTGAATATCTCATTTTCATAGGTATATTGATCATGAGGATGATCCCATGGAAGATTATATTAATTATCTTGTACAAAATTATTTTAGATAGGTACTAAATATTTTAAAGTAGAGGGACCATTTGGATTTTTACTATTTGATGGTCTTGCTTGAGTTATCTTCCCTTGAGAATGGCCTTGAAAAGATGGTATATTAGCTTGATAAGATTGATAGGGTTTATTTGATTGATAGGAACCTTGGTGGGATCTCCATTGATTCTATTGGTGTTACCTTTTGAGAATTTAGATTTCTTCTCTAAGATACTTTATCACATATACCTCATTTGAATTGATTGGATGGTTAGGGGAGGCTTATTTAAGTTTGGGTGGAGGGATGGGAGTAATTATGGGAATAATGGCTTACACATTAGGGAATAATGGCATAAAGTGTCTTGGGGAGATATTCCCAGCCTGTATAAGACAATTCTCAACCTTGATAGAAATTTAATAATCATTAAGTAGTGTATCCCCTCCCATGGATTGTATCATAATGGATATATAACTCTTAAAATCCCTAAGTTAATATATAAATGCATGATGTGTAGTAGCCTCACCAAGATTGGGATTTTATCCCATGTTTTCTGAAATCTAATGATAAAATCTTCTATGAACTCCTGAGGGAGCCTCTTGATGGTGCTTAGTTGCATATTTAATGATAAGTAATCACTTTTATCTTCAAATATTTTCATCCAAATCTCACCTAAGTGATCCCATGAGTCAATATATTTAGGGGTCAAAGTACCATACCAATCAAGATCCTTACCCTTGAAGGAGATTGCTAGTATCCTAGTATCTACATCTTGTTGAGTGATATTATGAATATTTCAAAAAAAATATATGTTCCTTATGTGCTGAATAGGAGTAATATTGGAATATCCCATATAATAAAGAATATTATTAAGGGATTCTATAGGAATAGCCTCATATTTTTCAAATGCTAGAGGGATTCGACCATTGAAAGAAATAAAGGGTATATTTCTTTGTGTTGTCATCTTATAAATTGGACCCAAAAAGAGTCTCTTTATAGGTATATGAGCAACAAAAGACTTCTTTGGATGTGGATGTGTATTAGAAAATCATATTGTCTTGATTAAAAAATAAGGTAACTTTTAAAAACTTAAAAGGAATGCCTTTATTAGAGGATCTTGTGTTTACATTAGGCATGAAAATGGAGCACTACTCTAAAATCAATGGCCAATAATTGTTGGAGTCACCAGATGATTCATGAAAGAAGAAATTGAAAATTCAAATTGTTTAAGACTAACATCAACCTTAGACAAATTATTGGACTATAGGTCCCACCCAGTGTGTAATGTTCATTGTTTACTATTATCATGCACTATATTACTTGTTTTATCATTTGAATATGCTCCATTGATTATGGCCCCTACCTATGCTTACCTATTATTACATTTTCATATGTCATATTTTTTTATATGTGGACATTTGAACATGTATTTATATTATTTTTAGACATTTGACTAAGTTATGTACCTTTGATTGTGTAGCATTCCAACATGCTCATTATTTGAGGTCTCCTTGGACCATTGTCTTTTGATTTGCTTTTGACTATTCTTATGTGTGTGCACTTGATTTCTTGTTGATATTGTATTATTATTATCTACACATTTCCATGATTAAAATCATGCATCAAAGGACTTGATGTGATCACATACTATGTACCTCTTTTATATATTTACCTAGTCATGTTACTATTATATGTTACATGATCCTTACATAGATTAAATATTTATCTTATCCTTATGAGGTAACTACTAGTTTCTAATTCTCCTCATATCAAAAGGGGACATATTATTGGGGTAATGTCATAGAGGCATGTCTTTAATAACTTCATAATATAATATTTCATTAGAGTCATTCCAAAATGGTGTGACTTACACATATACACTAGTTCATTAATTCTCTAGATTTAGTGGGGGTATGCCATGGGATAATTTCTTCCACACATAGTTTTCAAATTGGCCACATTTCATAATTATATAATTGAGATACACATTGGTGGAAACATTTTATAAATTTTTACCATTATTATACCCAAGTTTTAGTTTGATACATAAATGAGGTGCATGTGCCATGAAAAATATCACTTTAAATTATGAAATCAAATCATTTTTTAGATTTCAAATACTTCTATGGAGTTTAGCATACACTAGACATATTTTTATAGACTATTATTGAGCTAATCTAATGTAGTAGTTGGTTTTCCATTGGAAAGGTTAAGGTAATTACATCAATAAATCTTACCATTTTTATAGGATGGAGTGATCAAATCATCCACCCTCACCATATTTATATTGTGAGTTAACTTGGATCACTCACACACATTAGGTTATAAGTATGATTGGGTTACAAAGTTGAATTAATCTCAACTGTGAGGTGGTAACTCATCTTTTCTCAAAGGTCCAAGGAAATTTTCCCTCCAATATTTATATATATATATATATATATATATATATATATATATATATATATATATATATATATAAACATTTAGTTTTTACTATTATCCTAAACTAATCTCTAAATCTTGATAATAAATCATCTCTTCAATTCAAATTACCAAAACAAAATATGGTTAGATCGATACATAGGTGTGCTCATAACATTTATCTCTTTACTTCCAAGTATTTCAAATTATTGAAATTATATATTATATGCACTGATTATATATTATAACACTCTTTTATTTGTATGTTACTCACCAAAAAATCACTCAATTAGAACTCATGTGAAGACAAGGTGTGTTATACACACCTAGGTATGCATTTGTTTTCCTCTAAACTAGAAATTTTATTATTATATTAAATGGGGGGATATAGAAACTAACTATAAATTATATAACATCTCTATCTTATATATTTGGCAAGTAATTCTCATGGTTTTACCCTTAATTTCTAAAACCTTCTTGATATCAAAAAGTTTACATCTACTATCTCTTATGCCAATTTCTTATCTTATGTCTAGCCATATGTTATTATGATTAATAGGCCTTATATTCTTCTCAAAATGCTAAACTTTCTTATTATCATCCTCTACAATTTTTTGACTTGTATCTTTTTTCCAACTTCTCAAACACTTACATCTAAGTTAGATGCCTATGTTGATGCTATTTTCATGTGCTAAACTAAGTATAAAGTGAATTAAAGTCATAAAGTTTAATATGAAATGTATCCTAGATTTTGGCCTAAGTTATTTAATGTGATATATTTCTAAAAGGGATTTATGTTTATAAAATATCAATCAAAATTCATTATTCACCTAGCATAGACCTAGCAACTCAAAAGATAACTTAACAAAGGCATTCAATAAAGTAATCAAATAATCAAAGATTTTTTATTATTTTATATTTTATTATCAGTCATAGGGATAACACATATACATGTATGATGTACCAGGGAACACTAAATGAGCCATATTTTCCAAGTTACAAGATAGGTCACTCTATGCACTTGTGTATCATATATTTCATCCTTATGTACACAAGAAAACATTTAGGGGATAATTACATAATTTTTAGGTCATATTTGGAGTATTGAATATGTGGGTAATGCCCATTGATATAGGGGTCCTTGGGGTAGCTTTACAAAATATTACCACTAACCCATTTTCCCATATTCATTCCAAGGATGAGATATCTAGTGTTTGATCATTTTACAAATAGCAATAGCCTATGTGTGAGATCTAAACACACCAAAGAAAATGTGATAAAAAACACAAAAGGTTATAGATGGTCACACCTAGATGTAGCTGAGACTTTTTATTTGACATTGTAGATAAACTTTACTAACTATATATCACCTTGATCTTGTACACTTGGAAAATACATACCTTAACTTTTCTTCTCAGTTCTAGACCTTTCTTGATTTTAAAATTATTGCATATACCCTCTCTTATGAACATTTAGACTATAACTTAGTCTATAAATTCTTATGTTGATGACCCAAGCCTTTAATCTTGCTCAAAATGCCTAAAACCTACTTATATTATATCTCTACAAGTTTTGGACCTATACCTACTTTTCTGCTTCTTGAACACTTGCATTTCAGTGAGATGCCTATGTCAACACAAGTTTACTTACCTAACACAAGTTTTCACTTCCCTAAGTCATATGATTTTCAAATTAAACATATCATAGTGGTTTACCTAATTGCTATTATGTGATCTATTATCTCGATAAGAGTGGTATATATGCATGACCACTCCTCATTCTAAACTGACCTAGCACATACATAAATTCAAACTAAAGATCATTAAATCAAGTAAATATTCCTTGTTTTCTATTATTTCTATATCAGTCATAGGGACAACACATATATAGGTCTAAATTACTAAAAGATAATCCCAAGAGATATATTTTCTAAGTCACAAACTATGTCATTACTCTACTTTCATATCACACATTCTATGATTCACATATAGGTAAACATGTAGGGAGAAATACATAAGTATAAGTCCCTCTATAGAGTATTATATACATAGACAATTATAATTAATAGAAGGGTATTTTGGGTAGCTCAACACCATGTGCCCACTAACACATTTTCCCATGGCCATTATAAAGATGAAGAACTATGGTTTGATCATTTGACAAGGAGTGATAGTCTATGACCCAAATATGAATAAAAAAGAGTGAAGGTGAAGATGAACCTATAATAATTAAGGTGTTCACTTCTTGTTTATGAATTATTTCATACTATACACCTACATCCGATCTAGATACTAAAATTAATGAAATTATCCTATGATGATATAAGTGTTCATAGTTACAAAGGCACTCAATCCATAATCTTACGATTATTACAAAATATTCTTCTAGTCTGCTTCCTAATTATTCCATATCTATATCTATAGTAGCATCAAAACCAACTAGATATATTATGTTCATTATCAATGCAATATCTAGCATAGTTTTACTCCATTTTTATCATATCTTAGCATAAAAAATTAGTATATATTTTATCTAAGTTTTGTAATTAATTAGCCTACTATAGATATTTATATCACTCTTGTGCTTATTCATTTATATATTCTTAACCCTATCTACCCATAGTAGGATCCTCATCAAATTTAGGGTCAAACATTTGGTGAACCTTATCTTTGATCATTATTATTATATAATAATTCTCTTTTAGATGCTTATTTATTTCCTTGTCCTAATATTTTTATTATTTATCTCTCTCATCATGGATGAAATTGATTTTTTTAACAATTATGATTATTAAACTCTCCAAATCTCTCTCAAGGAAGAAATCAAAATTGATTACTCCTACATTCCTCCATGTGTTAGATCATATAATATTTAGTCTTTGAATGTTGTTAGTTTTATCCCTCTAATTAGGTCCATGAGCTGATCCATCTCAAGGAAGATCAGAATCCTTTTTCTTTACCTTCTACACAAAAATTAGATTCACATGGAAAAAGTGTTACTTCATTTGATAGTGACAACTTTCTCCAACTCTATAAGGATATTATGGAAGACTTTCAAACTAGTCATAAAATGGATGTTACTTAAAGTTCATTGATAAAAAACCCTCTTATTCTAACATTTTCTAACAACATACCCCTTATCAGTGGTGGTGACTCTTTCTTATTTTTATTTGATATTATAAAAAAAATTATAGGTTAACCAAGACATCATGACATGTTTACCAAATAACAATAGCACATAAATAAGAGTAAATCATCACAAAACTAAAGTTCAAAAGGCTCATACTATTCCAAATATTTCCCTCTAACCAAAATCAACCAAGATATCTAAATTAAAGGATCTTTATGTTCCAAAAATTGCATTTACACTAAAATTTCCTATTACACCTAAAGAGGTGCCTTTACCAAAGATTCCTCAAGATCCATTTGGTATATCCTTACCAAAAATGAAATAACCTTGTTATTAAAATGTTTCAAGCTATTCAAATGATACAAAAAAAACTACCAAAATTCAAATATCCAATACCACTACAAAAGTATCTTAAAGTTAGTGATCATGAACTTGCACTTGTTATCCATGAGGATGATTATATTCATATACCTAGATTCAAAAAAGGTGGTGCATTATAAACAATGATAAAAACCTATTAAAAAATCCACCATTGCCATAAAATATATTATTTCTATGATGAGCACTATTGGGGACCTTCAAAAATAGGTTTATATACTTTAAGTGCAAATGGATTTCCATAGTACTAATGAAAATGTTACCTCATTCTAAAATCTACCTCTTTCATAATGTATACTTGAATATCCTTATCCATAATATTTTGAACTACCAAATTTACCTCTCTTTTTGAGTCATAAGGACCGATTCAACAACATGATTAACTATGTACATTATTTTCATCAATGGTAAAAATATGACAAACTATTGATAAAAGTATTGCATATGATCATCTCTGATGAGACTAATAATTGGTTATATAACCTACTATAAGGGTTCTTAACAAAAATTTCAAAATTTTAAAATGCATTCTTTATGGCTTTCAATATCCATAAGGTTCCAAAACTTACATTAGAACATTTGCACAATTTCAAACAACATGATGATTAATCCCTTCAAGATTATACCATTCAATTAAAATTACATATGAGATAAAATTAGACATTAAAATATGGAGTTGTAATTTATTTTTAGTAGAGGGATTCTTTCCCCATTAAAGGAAAGAGCATTTCATAAACAATATGATTCATTTTCCCATTTACATATCGATGTGCATAGATATGCTTCATTCATACTTACCATCCAAAAGAGCTTAACATATCTACCAAAAAATACCAATTTTTTATACCTTACAAAAGCGATGGATATAAATTACCTAAGGAGAATTATGAAAAAAATTGTGGTGTTCATAATCTTTATATGACTAGTTTTTAAAATTTATTAAATATGTCACCAATTTAAGGACCACATCCTATGAAAAATCCACAAGTTCAACAAACCAAAAATCCTCCAAGTTACTAATATTTAACAATTAATTTATTCATGGGTGGTGATTAATTTTGGCATAACCACATTGAAATCATAAAACTATTGTAGTGAAAGACATTTTCATAGCTTGTGTACAATGCTAAAGATATATGTGATTAGGGGAAACATAAAGATTTATTGGGTTTTTTTGTCATTACCATTGATTTTTTTCCTTATGGTGTCCTTACACAAGTATGGGAATTAACCCATACTCTTTTACACTCCTTTACAATGGGTAGATTTTGGTTATATGAAATGGAACCTAAAATAGATCAAATAAACAAGGTATTTATTTTTCTCATAAAGGTAAGGTGATTAATATTTCAAATGATGGCATTTGTTTTTACACTACACATGAAAAACATGAGGAGGAAATTGAAATTTACCACTTAAAATTACCCAACCATGATGCAAAAAATTTAAAATATCCAAATTAAGGTTTTAAATCTCCACATATTCTAAAAATACCAAAAAAAGAAAACACCAGAAATCAGAAAAATATTTTCATCATCTACATATTTTATTGGCTCCTTAACATCTATGTGTTAGTTCCATGTTGATGGATATCATATCAATTACTTCTACATACATGTGTTTTACACTTCTATTTCTATGTGATAGAGGCTTACATAGATGTATAATATATGCACTTTTGGATGTTGAGTTTTCCCTCTACTCACATCACCAGGACATTAGGGGCATCCACCTCTATGATCATGATACTTCTAGGTTATATCCTTTTATGGTTAATTTAAATTATAATGTTTTGATCTAATATGAACATACACATTAATTAATTCATGTGTATATCTTCTATATTGTAATTCATATGTTATGTACTTGATTTTTTTTCTAACACATTTGATGCATGGGATATTATGATATGTTTATGTTTTCACTTATGCACTTCCTTGAGTGTACTTCCTTGTTATCATCTTATTTGATAAGAATTTGAATATTTTCCATTGTTTACAACTCCCATTACTTTGTTTTATTATTTGACATTTGAATATGTCATTGTTTCTTTTGTCAACATTTGACTAAGTCATGTCCATTCAATTATGTGGCATTTGAACATTCACCTTGTTTGTGGTCTCCTTGGACCATTTATTTTTTATTTCATTTTTAGTACCTTCTATGTGTGCTTTTTTTATTCTTGAGATTATATTATTACTATTTATATATTTACTTGATCTTTATCATGCATCTTAGGCCTTGATGTGATCATATTTTATGTGCTTCAATGATACATTTACTTAGACATGTTCTCCTATATGTGACATGGTTCATTGACATTTATATGGTTATCTTATCCTTTTAAGGTGAGGTAACTACCATTTTATATCTTTCCTCACCTCAAAATGGGGAAATATTAGTGGGGACATGTCATAGAAGCATGGATTCCATATATTCATAGTTTTGAATTCAATAGGGGCATGTCATATAGGCATCGCTTCCATATGTTCATAGTCTTAGATTCAGTGGGGGTATGTTTTAGAAATATGTTATTCACATGTACTTAGTATTCAGCATCTCGAGATTATAGTGGGGCATGTTTTGGAAATATTTCCTCCACATTAGCACTTATATCAGTTCTCATTTTTAGATTATAGTGGGGGGATGATTTTTAAGCATACTGTCCACAGTTATATAGTTTCAAATTGGCTAAATTACATAGTTATATGATTTAGATACACATTTATGGCATGATTCTATAGATTGGTACCATTTTTATACAAAAATTTAGCATGAGACATGTCTAAGGTGTATATGATACACAATGTGCACCTAATATTACAGAATCAAATTGGTCTCATATTTAGAAAATGTTTAAGGACTATCACAACCTAGCAAGTTAGAATTTTATGAACTATATTGAGCCAATATATTACATTAGTTGGTTTAATTTTTCATATGAAATCACTCAATCTTAAAAAAATTATAGGTTGGACTTTACTATATCATATAACCTCACTATTTTATAATGTGAGTTGGCATGGTTCACTCACACTCACCAAATTATAAGTATGATTGGGTTGCACAGTTGAGCGAGTCTCAACTATCAGATAGATATCCACTTTTTATCCAAGGGTGGGTGAATGGAACATCCTATCTCTCTATTTATATTTGTATCCTTAGATATATTCACTTTCCATATTTAGATTTCTCCTAATCTCAAATTTTAGTGATTCATAATGATACATCTTTCAAATGAATTTGCCAAAAGGTGAGACGATTACATCGATACATAGGTGTAATCCTAAAATTTCATCTCTTTCAATTTAAATAATTTCAATGATTTAAATATTATATTATATTCACTAATTATATACTATAACATGTTATTATTTATTTTTCAATCACAATAAAAACACCCAAGTTGGACTCAAGTAAAGGTAAGGTGTGTTACACATACCAAGGTACACATTCCTTTCCTTTGAGATATAAATTTCATTATAGATTAAAGTGGGGTGGGGTATGGGGGGATTTAGATAATATTTATGAACTATGTTATAACACAGTCTTGTACACTTTGAAAACTCAAACCTTGGTTGTTCCTCTTAGTTCTAATCCTTTTTTGCTAATGCAAGTATCACATTTACTCTTTTGTGACCATTTTACCTATCTCTTAGTTTTAACATTATTATGTTGATGACCTAGGGAATATATCTTACCCAAAATTCTTAAAACCTACTTATCTTATACTTCTACAAGTTCTATAGCTATACCTACTTTTTTACTTCCTAGACAATTACATCCCAATTAGATGCCTACATTACTATAAGTGTCCTTACCTGACTCAAGTGTCTACTACCCTAAAGTCATATAATTTTAAAATGAACTATATCATAATGGACATCTTAATTTATATTATGAAATATATTCTCTCATAGATTGGAATATATGCATGATTACTCATCATTATAAATTAGCCTTGTACAGACCTAGATATACCAAAGAGCATTCAATCTAGACACTAACATTGATGTAACCATCCCGTGATGATGCAAGTATTCATGGATACAAAGGAATTTAATCCATAATTTGGTGTCTATCATAGAATATTCTTCTATTATCTCACTACCTATTCCAAATCTAGATTTATCTTAGAATCAAAACCAACTAGGTATCTTATTTTCATTATTATTTTAATATATATCATAATTTTAATTTATATTTTATCATATGTTATAATAATAAACTCAATATGTGTTTTATCTAATTTTTATAGTTAATTAGCTTAATATATATCTATTTATCACCCTTGTGTTTATTTATTTCTATATTTTTAACCCTATATACTAATATTAGGATCCTAATATAACTTAGCGTTAAATAGAAACCTACATCCATGTTAGATAGTAGCATCGATGCATCCATCTAAATCAAATGAAAGTGTCTGAGGCTACATAATATAATTTTATATAATCTAATGATTGATATAAAATCTAGATCTACTCTGCTTCCAGTCTATTCTATATGAGATATACACATGCATAGTAAAATAGCTTAGTACTCTTGTTTCTAATTCATTTTAATATCAATCAATAATTTTACTTTATATTTTTATCATATTTCAATGTTTAAATTTAAAATATTGTTTATCTGAGTTTACAAATTAATTGGCATGTTATATATCGATTATCAACCTTATAGTTATTCATTTATATATTTTTTAAACCTATACTATATTTAACCATCTTAATTTAGGGTTAAACATATATACTAAAACTGAATATTTATAGCATCTTAATATTGTACATTTGAAAAATATCAGTTAGGGTTCTACCCTTTAGTTTTATACTTACATGTTATCGAAAGTCTTATATTCACCATCTAGTTGTGCCTAAATGCTTATATCTTAGTCTAATCCATATCATTACGATGACCTAAGTCTCATACACTACATAGAAATATTAAAACATAATAAATATTATTCACTAGTAGTTTCATATCCATACATATTTTATAGCCTTTCGGACACTACCAACCACATAGGGACACTACCACTAATGGTAATGTCTAGATACTTATCTAGTGTCTAGTTTATGAAATTCATCCAAATTTGAAATATCTTTAAACATATGGTTAGGACTTTTATCTTATTTAACCTTGATGTGAAATATTTTCTAAATGATTGGTATAGATAAAATTCCAAGCCATATTATTATTCATCCATAAAATACTAGGCAAACACCTACTAAATCTCAATCAATCAACTACGCAGCCAATATATTCTTCCCTATTCATCCCTATTTGCATATAAAGCATGGCGTAGTTATGGTATAGGTTTGAATCATTAAAAGAGTAGCCCATGAATGATATTTGTCAAATTATAAGCTACATAATTACATGCATATTCATATAGCATATTTCACCTTCGTGCACTCACATTCCCACATATAGGGGATAACTATGTAAGTTTGAGGCCCTCCTTCGAGTATTGGCTATATAGGTAACGCCCATTGATAGAGAGATCTTTGGGGTCAGCTCAAAATTGTCATCCCACTAACTCATTTTTTTAGAACTCATTCTAAGGATGAATAAGGGTGAAGACTTAGGGTTTGATCAATTAAAAAATAGAGACAACCTATGTGAAATATTCAAGGACATCATAAGAAAGGTGATATTTATTAGAAAAGTGCAATTGATATATTCAAAAAATATTCTATATTTTTTTAGGATATAACATCCATAATAAGGACATTAATGTTAATGGTAGTGTCTTTGTTTGATGATAGTGTCTAGGGAAGAAAAATAATAAGAAAATTGAATGAATAGATAACATATCTGAGTTACAAGACTGAGATGAATCCATACAATAGTGAAAATATAGAATTAAATAGTAAACAACATATGTTTCTCTTAGCCCTTAGTTTTAAAATATTTTACGTATTTATTTCACAAGTTTTAATGAACTAATTATAAAATAATTTATTATATTACCTAAATCTAAACATGAATTTATTGCATACAACAAACAATATTTGTATAGTGTGTTTATTTTATATACCCATTTTGAATAAAACATTATGGTGAACCTTACCTCTCTATTTAAACCAATCCCTACATTCCACTATGGTTTATCCTTCCAAAAATTTTAGTTTTAGATTTTTGTATTTATTTTCATGGGCATAGCTTAAGGAATGCCTATTTATATTTTTACCCAGGCCTTATATTATTTTTATTTGTGGTTGTATCCAAACTTAGATTCATCATCATGGATTCTCTTATTGGTAACCCTAATAAACCCCATCTTTTCAATATTTTGTTTAATCTTCTTGATGATCAATATATTACTTATGATGATCTTATGGCTAAGAAAAATTGCAATACATAGTCTTCCTTTGTAGAAACTTATTACAATTATAAAATTGAAAATTACACCAATGAAAATGTAAATATTGACTAATATGGTGATAATTAAAACAATAATCCTTATTCCCCCTATGATTGTGCTTGTGATTTCACATATTTCTTAATATCTCTTCTACATTGCGTGTTTCCAATTCTAATGATAAAGAATTTGATCATACTAAAAATGAATCAATTTTTTAATGTACACCTTCATTTTTATATGATGAGCTTGATACAAATAATAAATTTTTACCTAATTTGAAAAATCTTGAAAATATTATAGAATATTCTACTCCTTTAGTCCATGAAAACACAAATAGTGAAAATAATTATCTCCCTATCCTTTTAGTGGAAAGATTAAAATAATAATATTTTTCAAAATAATTCAAATGTATGATATTCTAACCTTATTCCAATTCAATATAAACATCAAATAATATTTACCAAAATTTTCATAATGAAATAATTTCCTAATTCAAGTAGCAATCATGAAATTCAAGATACAAGTGTTATTTATGTTAATTTTCCTCTCTCACATGACAATCATGTATAAAATTTTAAATTTATATTGAATATTTTATCCTTTCCTCCTTTGAATTCAAAAATGAAAGTGAAACTTTCATTTTTCTTTCATATGGTGATGATTCAGGAAAAATACAAAATACTTATATTTCTCACTCTTTTATATTTTTTGCTCAAAATCATGTTCTAATATTAAATAAATAAAATTAACCCAAATACCATATTATTATTGTATGTCATTAAATTTGAAATAGTTTAATACCTTTTCAAGATAATGTTATGATTCTTCGTGACTTCTAAAATTAAATCATGACCTCTCTTGACTCATCATGTAAAATGTATATTCCTTTACTTATTATTTCCAAACCATGTGATGATCCTTCCTTAGATTTCAAGGATGATGGTCAAGATCATTTTATTCATATGTTTTATGTGGATGTTAAATTATAAGCTATATGCACCTCTCTAACCTCTACAAATTATTTACAATGACATTTTATTTATGATAACTACTATAGGATAAATTCAAATTCAAATAAATATTATTAAGTTTCAAGTGTCATCCCATGAGGCCACCCTTAATTATAATGCATTAGAGTTCCAAACCATTACATATAAGGTATTTGATCATCCTTATCCTTCCAATTTTTCATGTCTATGTTTTCTTCATTTGATGGTCAAGGAAATATTTATATTCATTAGAAATAATATATACACTCCTTTAACAATTAGGTTAAATATGGAGGCTTTTTACTTAAAGCATTACATATAATATTAACTCAAGAATTTATATATTGGTTTTATATCCTTATATATGGTTCCTTACCAACCTCTAAAAAACTTTTAGATGTATTATTATTAAATTTATAAAATCATAATTTAATAAATATACCATTAGACCATTTTCTAGCCTTAACTCAAAATGAGGATGAATATATTCAATACTATGATATTATATTTAATGATATCTTATATTTCTTGAACTACACCCCCTTGTATTTAGAATTACAATTCATATTTAGTATGGTTATTATTTCTCTACTTAGATAAAGAGCATTACACAAGCCCTTTACTTATTTCAACAATTTATATTAGGATGTGTATAAATATTCATGTGCCTTAACAAATACCAATACATAGGCAATTTTTTATTCACCTATATTCAAACATGTTAAAAAAATATTTAAAATAAAAACAACAAAAATAAGGGTCACAAGCCACCTCAAATACCTTCTTCTAAATCAGTAGTACACATTAGAGAATAAATAGTAAAAAAATTATGCAAAGGAAAGGAATCTACATACAAAATACCTCTTACAATTAAAAAATATACCTATATTAAGAGGAAATAATTTCAATTTGATCAGTAAAAGATAAACCACATGACATATCGCATACACTATAATATGAATGGTCGATTACTCTTCCTTTAAATTACTACCATCCACCACACAAATTGTAAAAGGTAAAAGGAAAACCCTTTAAACTTACCATGGTATTAATGGACAATATGATAATGATTGTCTCTAATTAAGGAAAAATATTTTGCATATTTAAGATCAAGGGATCCTTGCATTTCATAAAGACACATCAAGATATCTTCCCCTGCTTGTTCTAGAGGTCATTCTAAGATGGTCAAGACATCCCATTCCACTCCTTTTAAATAATGTATGGTCCATCAGTCTTCAAGTAGTTCAACCACTAAATAATTCTATCTCCTATTATACCCTCTATTATGACCGATATTTTCCAAGATAATCATAAAAGAATGCATAGGTTTATTGATATCCTGCTAGATGAACACATAGAGAAGGCATTGAGCGAAACTTGATAGAGCCTACTCACATATATACATAAGATAATTGGGTATAAAAACCAACATGTAAATACATTTATGAAAAAATTACACTTAATAATTTTATAGATACACTAGTTACAGTGTTAGAATAAAAAGCAAGAAATTAGTTACCACTTGATCATTATAGTGAATCTTTATTATTCCTAACCAAATTAAATTATGTACATTGATTGCCTCATTAATCTCTAAATCAAAATAAAATAAAAACTATAAATAATTTACCTCATAATAAAATATCATATTTTAAACATATTACATGATAAAAAGTAAAGTACTGGAAATAATATACATAAACTCTATGTAGTACCTTACATAGTACATGGGTGTATTAAATACATTCATAACAATATGTTAGTCATAGTTTTTTAGAATTACATATGAACATCCAATTTATAAAGATAATTTCATTCCAAGACAAATAATTATAAAACCTACTAATGTTAATCATTCATGAAAGGGTAAGCAACAGGAAATCCCCTTTCCTAGGTGGTCCATCTTTGAGGGGCATTTGCACCAGAGATATATAGTGGATTCTATAGAATCCTCATATAATACTACACAACATACTCAATTACATAAATAAAATAAATTTTTTTCAATTAAATATACTCCAAATAAACCATATATCACTCAATTATGGGTTCCACGAACCCCTACTCTTTATAGTATTTCTTCATGACCATATAATCCCATTATACATACATAAAATACCATATATTCTCTAGATCTAGATATGACACCTATGCACATTTATTATAAGTACCACCATTTTTTTATACCATATTCCAAGTTTAGAGATAATTATGAGCATTCATTTGATGGGATCATATGCTAGAATTTTATTTCCACAATATTAAAAAAAATATAAAAAATAAAATATTCAAATAAAATATAAAAACATTCAAATAATTCAAAAATATTTAGCATTCCCATGTTTTATTATCTCCTTGGAATCTATGTTATTTTATTTATGTTATTATATAATATATCATTTCATTTATATATCCACATATGTTTCACGTGTCTTTGAGTGTGATACAAGCATTTCCAAACACATGATATATAATTATAGATGTTGGACCTCTTTATTACCCACATAATATAATACATTGGGAGGATATACTTATTTGATCATGATTAATAAAACTTAAACATCCTTTATGATAATTTATACATTATCATGTTGGAACTTATATACTAACACTTACACATGCCTATATCCATGCTCATATTTTTTCACATTGTACTTGATGTTTTACATTACATAACATTTTTTAACACATATATACATGGAATAGTATGATAGTATTATGTTGGTTTCTTATCATTCATTTATTTTTCACTTTATTGAGTGTATTCCATTGCTTTATATTGTCATTATTATGGAACATTTGAATGTCTTCCTTACTTGTTGGCCTTCATGCCATTGTATGTTGAGTGGACATTTGAATATGTAATTACTTTAGATAATTTGGCATTTGAAAATGAGCCTTGTATAAATTCTCCTTGGACCATTATTTTTCATTACATTGAGTGATCATATGTGTGTGTTTTACTATTTGTTGAGATTGTACTATTACTCTCTAGACATTTCAATGAACTATGTCATGAATCTTAGGACTTGATGTGATCACATAATATGAGCTTCATTGACATATATAATTCACAATTTTATCCCTATCTGATACATGATTCATACACATATTATATAAATATCTTATCCTTTTTAGGTAAGGTACATACTATATTCTATTTCCTTCACCTCAGAGGGGGGCATGCCATAGAAGCATGACCTCCACATTTTTCATAGTTTCTAGATTTTATTCAAGGAATGTCACAAAAAAATGACCTCCACACTTATATAACTACTTAATATATCCATATTTTAGTGTTTAAATGTCATAAGGACATGACCTCCACACTTGCACAATCTCTAGTTTATTTTCATGACTTAAATATACACTTGGGTCAAAATCCTATACAATGCACTTATTTTTCAGATATTTGAAATAAGGTTTTTTATATTTATGACACATATAATCTAGATAAAACAATTATAGTTTAATATTCCATGCTATTAAACTAAAAATTATAAAATTTACCAATTATAATACCCACTAGGATGCATCAATTACACCAGGATGTACTGTTCTCAAGCCTTTTTGCTACAACAATTGGTTCAATTTATAGGTTGAAGTGATTAAATAATTAAAAATCATTATATTTTTATATTACAGTGATTAAATAATCCAATCTCTCCATATTTATAATATGATTTGATCAAATCATCCACCCTCACCAAATTACATATTCACACTTGAGTTGTGTGATTGAGATATAATGATCTTCATGGTCATGTCACATTTCATCCTTGCACCAAATTGGGGGAATAATACCTTAAAATATCCCTCTTAAAATCTCAAAGGTTTAGGTATAAACCTATTCCATATCTAATGCTTCATAAGTAATAATCTTTATCAAGTCAAATCATCAAAAGGAAACATGGTTTCATCGACATGTAGGTGTACTCCTTCCTTGCTCTTTATTTTCAATAATTTTAATTATTTAAAATATTATATTATATGCACTTATTTATACTCTAACATGATCTTATTTTTAGTTCATATACTATCAAACCAATCAAAGTGGGCTCAAAGAAAGGCAAGTTGTGTTGTACACATCTAGGTACGTATTTATTTCTTTTAAACTAGAAATTTCATCATTATGCATTAATAGATTAAAGGGGTGATGTATATAATAAAATTGGATATGTATTTCATCTCAATTTTTTAAATTGGAAAAATATTAATCATAGATATACCATTAATTTATTTATTTCCCTATTACTGAAAGATTAAAATTCATCATCTCATTGTGCCTAAATCCTATCTGTTAGTCTGATCCATATCATTCTAATGACCCAGGTTTCATACACTACACATAAATATTAAAACATGATAAACATACTTCAATGTTAATTTCATATCCATACCTATTTTATAGCCTTCTAGACACTACTAGCCATATAGGGACAAAACTAATGATGGTAGTGCCTAGATCCTTATCTAGTGTCTAGTTTCTAAAAGCCATTCAAATTGAATTTTTTTGAAACATATGGGTCAACATATTTGTCTGATTAAACCCTACCATTATATATTTTAAAAATTAATGGTATAAATACAATTCTAATCCTTCTCATTATTTATCTAGAAAATTCTAAGTAAGGATATATTAAATCTCAATTAATCAACTACACAACCAAGTGTTTCTACCATGTTAGTCCCTATTTGTATATCAAGCATATATGTAATTAGAATAAAGGTATAAAGAATTTAAATAGAATCCCATGAGTGATATTTTTCAAATTTTAATCTAGATTACTTCATGAATCTTTATATATTATATTACACCTTTGTGAACACATTCCCACACATAGGGTAGAACTACATAAATCTAAAGCCATCATTGGAGTATTGTTTATGTAGGCATCCCCAATTAACAAGGTTTTTAGGGTTAAATTAACATTATGATCCCACTAACCCATGTTTATCAAACTCATTATAAAGGTGAAGAAGGGTGAATATTTAGGGTTTTATAAATTGGCAAAGATTGATCATTTATATGCAATATCTGAATAAATCATCATAAAAAAAAAATCATATCTAACAAATTCAAAAAAGAGTTTATATTTTGGTTAGGATAATAAAATACATAATAAGGACATTAATGTTGACAATAGTGTCTAAGTTTGATGGTAGTGTCCTGTGAAGAAAAATAGTCAAAACTTTAAATGAATGAAACACATAATAAGTTGAAAGAGTCAGATAAAGCTAGAGAATAGTGACAATCAAAGACAAAAAATATACACAAGATATGTTTCTCTTAACCCTTAGTTGTGTAATAATTGTTCTATTTATTTCATATTTTTGAATGTAATTATTATAAAATGTTTTATTTTATTACATGTTGATAATTTAGCCTCCCAAGCCAAATATCAACCCCTATAGTTTAAAACTTTCTACTAAGACCCTCTATGATTTTGTATGGTTACCTTAAATCTTATCATGGTCCTAAAAATAGTCTTTTCAAACCTTTTTTAGCATTTCTTAAGGTTGTTTTTACAAAATTAAGGTAAATTTTATTTTTGACCTTATATTGTTTATTCACCTTATGACATGGTCAAGTGGGTTCAAGACTATTAAGAGGTATCAGGGGCCAATTTGAGTCACCTATAATGTGTCAAAGTCATGTTACTCCTCTAGTCTATACAAGTACCAAAAATTGTGAAAATATTCATTTATAATGTTACACCCCTCTTTGAAATGCTTTATTATCCATTTTTTAGTCTCTAAAGAATGTTTTAAAAGAAAATAACAAGTGTACAGAAAAAGGAAGATATGTACACATCAATATATGTCTAACATTTAAAAAATTTAGGGGCACTTGACATATCATCTTCATTAGTTTTCAAGCATAATAGATAGTTTTCATAACATAAAGAGAGGGTTTTCAGGTAGTCTATATAGGGTTGTTAGATCAATATCATATTTAGTAAAGTAAATGGATTCTTTTCTACATCATAGTCCTATATCCATGATTTGGAGGAGTTTTAAGTCAAAAATTTCAAAAAGTAACCCCTTTTTTCCATCATACTCCTTAGAAGCTCAATAAGGATAGGAGAGAGAAAGTGATGACTTCATCTCCTGTATAAAGGAAGGGGGTCTTGTGGACTACCATTTTGTGGGATTATTTCTTATATTGGCTTTCCCTCCTTTATGACTAATCACTAAGAAGGTGAATGACTCATTGTGTTTCTTCCATCTAAGAAAGGGTTAGGTTTGCTTCATTTTATCCATTTTTGAGCATGATGAAATAATAATGGAAATTTGGGTGACTTATAATAGGTCTATAAAACTCTTATAGACCATCCTCAAGACTCACTTGGCATGTGTGAGCCATCAAGAGACATCTACAGGTTGATAATAATGTTTTTAATGATTTAAAGTCTCCAATGGTTTTAAATTTTTTGTGAAGTATCAAAACTCTTATAATCCTCCTTGAGTATATAAAATAATGGATTCTTAGTGACTACATGGACCAAAAAACCCATATAATGGTGATAACCTATAATTTTCACATGCAGTCAAGTAGTTTCAAGAAATCATGGAAAAGTAACCTTGTTCAAGTATAATAAAGGTGTCACCATTTCTCAAGATCTTTGAATTAAGTGTTACTATTATCTCAAAAAAAAATTTAACACCAAATATTAAAGGGGTTATAGCTTTTCTTCTCTAGGTCAATACAAGAAGACTGATGAATCTACAAGTCTACAACACCTCTAGGTCACCATTAGTATAAACTGAATTAGTTGTAGAAATTAATATGATATTTTGGAATCCAAATTTAGTTCAATATTAATAATATCAAAGTCATCTAATCATAGTGATCACTTGTGAAACTTAGGTGTGATTTATTTTTCACTTTAAGGGACTCTATAGATTGAGTTGAATCATGCAGGTATAGATAGAAAATAGACTTTTTGTGAGGAGGGATAGATATACAAGTGACCCCAAGGGATAATTATATGAAGATTAAAATGTTTATCTCTATTGGATTCATCAATAAACTAACCATAAAGGATGTTCATTTTGACAAACTTAGTTAAAGGAAGCTTTGATCTCATGTAATGATGAAAGGGATACACATTGCATTGAAATAGGAATTTTAATAATCAAGGACATAAAAATCCATGATAGAGGTTCTCATGATGATAATAGGCCTCATATGTTAAAAAAATAAGAAACTCACCTCTTAAATAAGTACTCACAGTCAAGAAACTTAGAGTTGCCATCTACAGTCTTGACAATAAAATAAGGGAGATTTGGGTAAAAACATCTATTTTAGGGTGACTTGAAAGTGTATTAGGTACAATAGGGATTAAAAACTCATATAAAGTATGAGATATCTTGTAAGTGATAATATATTTGTCATTAAGAGGAGACTTACCTCCTTACACATAGTCAGGATCACAAATTGCCTCCTATAGGCTAATCATGAGAAAACAAATGTGATTGAGTGTGAGATACACTAAATAAATACTAATAGGTCAAACCAAGCAATGGTACCCTAATAAATGGATTTACATCACTCAAATATACCTCAACCAACATCCATAGGACTAATTGGGACTTATAGGTCTAATGTAGAGTCTTCAAGTATATCTCCAAAAGTGCAAGGACAATATGTACTATGACATTGAAATTTTATACTGTAGAGATTAAATTAAGATCATGAATATATTAAATTGAACTTGGGAAATTAAATACATGGGTGTCATGGTTATAAAATAATCTAAACTAGAAGAGACCTCTCAGATAGTCAAAAAACATAGAACTACCACTTACATGCAGGCAAAGTAAAGTATATGTGTTGGTCCATGCATGAAGGAGTGAAGGTATGAAAATAGATCTACTCATTTAGAATCCAAATTTCATAGTTAATTAATTTTATGGTTTGGTCCCTTAAGGAAATATAAAACCTTTATAGCCTAATTAGGTCTAAATAGGCATGTATAGTCCTATACATGGAATATGAGGATAATTTCACATTTGGAGATTTTTTTGGATACTAGAAGCTTTAGGATTATGATTAAAAGCATTCCAAAAATTATCATTAAGTTTTATGACTTGGGTAGTATAATGAAGATAAATTTGTAGACCTCTAGGGTCAAGTTGGCCTAATGGCTCAATAACCCTAAACATGAGCTAATGGGGTTACAAAGGATCTAATGAGGAGAGATGGAAAAGAGGAACATGGTAATAGGTTAGGTGGGTTGGCATATATCCCTAAGAGATGTTGGAATTCAAAACCAAACAAATATTTATCTTATACACCCTTTTCCTCTCCATTGACCTCACATTTATAGGGTGTTGAGCTTGATAGGCACTTTCTTCACATTTTAACACTAGGGAGAAGATGTATGGGGTCATAAAATTCTAAGGTAAGTTGAAGTAGGTTGTATAATTGATTATCTTAGAATTAGTTTTGAAGTTCAAGCCTTTAGGGATGTGAACAATCATTAAGAGTCTTAACCTCCCTAAACCTCTCTAAAACCCTAATAAAATCCTAATGGGAAATATCTTGATAAATTTTCACTAAAATTAATTAACTTGGATTTAGAGACACTTAAAACAAATTTTTAACTCTAATAAGTTCCTATTCGTATCATTAGTTTGTATGGATAGCTATATGAATGCATTGTAACCCTATTTTTTGCATTTTTTAGTGATGAACCAAGGGTAAAAATCTATATGAAAATTTTTAGATCATTCAAGAGGAAGGTTTGAAGTGTATTCAAACATATTATATAACAAACTACTCTCAATTTCTCTTGAAAATGCTTCTACAATACTCGACTAATAAGGTAGTCTAGAAGTGCTAGTGAGAGGTAACCTAGTCACCTAAATGAGAAAGAATTATCAATGTGAATTATATGAAAGTTATATGTCATGGTGTGAGATCATTGGTTAGACCTAAAACATTCTCAATTACACATTCTTAAGTTTTAATGCAAGTATCATGGCCATCCAAAAAACTAACACTAAATGACTAAGCTTAGTTGCCTAGTAGACCTACTTGGTTAACTAAGGGAAATGTCTGTTGGCATACATGGATATTAAGGGAGTAAATATAGTGTCATAAACATCATTTTAACCACTTCATATAGGATACAAATAACATTTCTTTTCCATTATGGAGTATAGGAAAATTTCTTAACCCTTATTAACATGCAAAAGAGAGACATGCTACTTAATGCTTCATGGAGGCCAATTAAACCATAATGCCACCATTGTAACTACCAAGAATGGAATTGATTGACAAAGTTTGGGTGATCATTATTTTAATATATTCAAATAATATTGAAATAACCTCCATTAGACCATTTCCTAGGCCATACTTTCATTGAAGGCCATTTTGTAGTCAAGGCAATGAATGGGAGTTGTGAGGTTACTTATAACTGCTAATTGAGTGAATGATGGACATTATGGCCTCTTCTCCACACTTCCATGATAGATTATTCTTCACTTCCCCTCTATTATTATATAAATTAATGATAAAATTCTACTATATACATCCCTTAGCTAGGTATGAGGAAACTCTTCCCAATTTATACCTTGTAAACCTTGAATTAATATAAGGACTAGTTCATATTCTCTTACTAGCTTAGTGTGTTTCATAATTTTTTATTTGAAAAATTGTTTGAGTTTCATCTTCATTCACAGTTCCTTGTTCTCACCTAGTTTCTAAGAGATTATTGTAAATAGGTCATATGATGTGTGAGAATGTTAGTACCTTTACTTAAAGTGCAATCTGATTGGCAATGTCCTAAAACATACCTTTCATTCATTTCCTTCAAGTTGCATCCATCTATCATGACCTTTAGGTGAATTATTGATGAATATTAATCTCTAAGAGATATTAATCTAATCAATATTCCTTGTATTATTCACAAGTGTTGTTAAAGGTCAAAAAGAGTGGATAAAACATGTTGGTGCATCACCTCCCTTAACTTAGGGTTTTGTTCATGCATCTCTTATCCCTTTTCATTATAAAGTTAGTAGGTTTTAGGAATTGAGCCATATATTATGCATTAGAGTATCTATCCCCAAATATAGAGGTTTACCTCATCAACTAGGCTACCCACACCTTGAGGTGATCCCATTGTATCAGATAGATAAGGTAAGTTTGAATCACCTCTACCTCAAGGGTGAAATCTAGACTGATAACATTACCTAAATCTAAACATTACATTATTACATTCAAAACATTTTATTTGTATAGTATGTTTATTTTATATATCCATTTTGAATAAAATAATTGTCTTGTTCTTGTTAAGTATTTATACATCACCCTTGTTATGCCTTACCTCCTTATATCTCCAACATATCATTCCAAATATCCCCTTAGTGGATATTACTGCTAGTTTGTCACTTTCCTCTTATTTATATCCATTTTTTATATGTTTTCAATTCAAATTTGAATTTTGGTTTCCATTATTATGCCTCTCATATTTCTAGTTAATTTTTTATAGTAATGTTAGCATGAATACAATCAATCCCTCCTTATAAATTCCCATCACATTTCATATCTACACCATCTTCATTTTTAATCGTGACTCTACATGGTAATATATCCTTAAAAAAAAATTAAAAATCATTGATTTTGGGTTTCACACAATATAAGTCTTTGATTCCATGTGTTTCATATCCTTTATTTGATTTAGATTTTCATTTCCTTACAGTGGAAGTTTTTACAAGACTTTCTTACTTCTCTATATTTTCATCTTCTTACATTGGATGTTCTTACAACTCTATTACAATATTTCATATCATTTGAATTAGATTTTAATATTCTTATATTGGATATCTTATATTTATTTCTCATATCTTATGTTTTTATATACATTTTCATACATATTACATTAGATGTGATTTAAAACTTCATTTTTCTAATTTCACACATCTAATGTTTTACCTTTAGGTTTTTTATCTATAGACACTCATATTTGGCATTACACACTTGAAAATGTGTAATTTGACTAATCTCCAACATACTTAACTTATGCACACATATATGACTATTGTTCACATTCTTCCTTAACCATTTACTCATATAGGAACGTAACCCTCCCAAATTTGTGTTATTGTTACACAAGACCTTACTAATCTATTATTAAATATATTAATATCATTCTCATATTATATCTTGATTTAATATCATTTTTTCTACTTATTGAATAATTTTATTCCTACCGAGACAATTATACCACCATAAACATGTGCACTTGGGTTGGACATGTATGTGTGCTCTTTAACATCTAGTTTACCAAATTTAAATTATTTATATGGATCATCCCACATAATTTCATGTCTCTTCAAAGGTAATTACCCAAACGTTCATCTATATTAACATGTCAATCCTAATCCTATATCGATCTAAGGCTGATCTATCTATCACTATAAATCACTCTATACATTTATATAAACTACCTAAGGACTCCAAATATTAAATACATTAGATGATTAATCTATAAGATAAGTTTGAATACCATTTTCAAGCTCAAGTCACAAGTTCTCAAGTTTTTAAAACCATACAAATGACTGCACTAAATGCTAATATTACAAAATATTTCACACACTTAGTTAGGTTGGATAGCTATGTTTTATTTAAATTCCATATTCAAATTATTGAATATTTAGGAAAATTTTAGTTACATAGGGTGGCTAAGGTTATCTCAACCCTACCCTTTCACCTAATGTCCTTGTTTTATAGTGCTTATTTAGTGTGATTTTGGGTTTGAAGAAAGGAAAAGGATAAAAAAAATTCATTATCACATAATTTAATAAATTTTCATGCACATGAACCCTTATCAAAAAAAGGCACAACATACAAAATTATAAAAAATGAAAACAATAGACATGATAGTTTCATACCTAGTAGATAATTTGTACTATGCATGTATATGGGAAGCACAAACTTTCCCAAGTTCATGTAGATACTTTGTTTCCAAATTTGAAAACCCTTTTTAATCATTTTTTATGATTTTATCTTACTAGAGACTTACAAATACCCAAAATAAGCTAAGTACTTCATTCCTCTAATTTTTTCCATAAAAAGAAACTTATTATATTTGTCTAGTTACACTCAATTTTTTTTGTTATTATATATATTAAATAATTTTAATATATTATTATTATTATCATAATATGTTATAATTAATCTCAAAATAGGAAATACATATTTATGAACCCATTTTATGTCTTGATCAAAGTAAACCCTTGATTCCTTAATATTTCCTTCTTCTTTTTTTTTGGGTTTCGAATTCTAGTATTTATTTCTAATTTTTAAACCCAATTTCTGATTTTATTAATTAAAATTAATCATAATTGAAGATAAAATAAATTTTAATTATATATTTTATGAATATGATAAATATAAATTAATTTATTATCTTCATATGAATAGACATTTGCATGACACATTATTACATCTAACAATAGATGAAATAAAAAATGCTAACATTGCCACATCTAAGGAACAACAACATGCGATATTTAGTGATACTAATACACATTTTATAGGGATTAATTATATAATAAATTATGATAATACTAATAGTACTAATATTCCCATGTCTACACCTTTGGTTACACATGATGTCCACCCATGGCATAGAGGAAACACACAGTTTTCCTTAGATTAGTATGACTATCCCTACACAATATATGTTCACACCTTTTAAGGTGACTCCTCATGTCACATTATATATTAATACACAATTTTATATGTCAATTTATTAAACACTTGTGTAAATATCTATTCACCTATAGAATGATGTCTTATAATTACAACAAAATTCCTCTAGAATTGGCTATACCATTGATTATAATGTGTTATTACATAACCCATTATCTCTTGAGATCATATTTTATCCACATAATATTATATTTTATGATATTAAATGTGATATAGAAAAATTCTTCATGCCTCTCATGTAGCATGCTTGTACTATACATTAAATGATAAATTATTGACTACGTTGTTTCAATGCATTCTCAAGGAATATGCCTTGTGTTGGTTTTATGATCTATATATACAATCATTCCATGCATAAAATCATTTTTTAAATCAATTATAAAATATTTTTGTCTATATCAGTGAGAATATGCTCTATGCTCAGATTATAAAACTTAAAAAAGAATATAATGAGTCGATCACTAATTATGTACTTTGTTATAAGACTAATTGTAAATTGACAAATAAAATGACTAATAAGAAATTACAATATATATTCAAACAAATATTTGTTTCTCCTCTACGTGGTTATATTATTTTTAATAAATTCTAATCATTTTATGACATATATCACATAGTTAAGGAATGGGAAGTTAAACTTATCACAATGAATAATCTAAATTATGGGTCCAACCCACTAACCACTTATCATGAAAATATTCAAAGTAAATCAGATTTAAAATCAAACTCAATTGATAATAATAATTATTTAAAATAAAAAATTAACATTATCTCATGTTCAAATAATTGGTTTGTTCTCTCAACTCCATCGAATAAAATTATCACATTTACTAATTCATCCTCACATGGTATTACACAAGTTTATTGAGTTCAATATTTATATATATATATATATATATATATATATATATATATATATCTCCAAAAAAAAAATTTGATATGATTAATACTCAAGCTAATGGATTAAATTATAATCCATATTGAAACTATCATCGATCTACAAGAGATTCAATTAAAATATGCATCAATTTGTGACATGCAAGGCATGATTATATAGATGAAAATGTCATTGATATTAACACACCTAAATATGATTCATGAACACATCCCAATGGGAATCCTAATTTGAATATATTTTCAATCCCTTTCCTAATAATGAAACACAATAGACTACTCTTAAGCATTAGGTACATTTGAATTACCGTATACATCCTCTACCAACTTCTTATACTTATAGACTTGAGGAAGAACATCTTATAGATGGTATTATTCCCACACTTTAGACTATATATATACACATACCTACTATTAAATTTGATGAGAATTATATTATTTATTTTGAATATTCTTACGAGTAATTATTTGGATGCACATCTATAGATTTGTAGCCTTTACATAGTGTCATATTAGATAAATGGTTTAAGTGAAAATATTTTCACCATGACACTCCTCACTAGTCCTAGACATATGTAAGAAGATTTGATGGATACAATGAAGATAGTTAAAGGATTAAATAGATAGAAACATAATTTAAATTGCAGATTTTATTACCACTCATAATTGGATCTAATATAGTCAATAATTTATACTTAGTTATACAAAGTATAAGGACATTTGGCATAATATTAGGACATCCATCAATATGTAAGATGTGTTTAGTTCCATTTATGGTATAGATAAATTTAAAGTATATACTTGCAAATAGGGTGGTAATTGTTTTAATTATTCCATATGAATACACTCTTCAGTAGGAGATTACTAATCCTCTATTCCCACCAATTTTGTAATCAAAGGAAAAACCTAATAAGATTCATCCAACTTAAACAACTCATAGAAAGATAATATATTTTACTTGAAAACTAGCACTATATATTTCATTACATCATAGGTCCATTCAATACTTGTGAGAGAATATATCTACTCCATCACATCTTAGAATTTTATCATAGACTCATCCAAATGTTCCACAATGAACATAGGCACAATATTATTTCATGAATTACCCTCCACATAGTACTATCATACATATATTTACACAACATACATAGGATGATATGGTTGATGAATATCATGATGGATATGCCATAGAAAATAAATTATTTTATAGATTATAACATAAATACACATGTTACTCCCTGATCATGATAGGTAACATTAGCCACATTTGATGTGGGACCTAGATGCATGAATCCCATTTACGGGATCATTGATTATCATTACATAACATTTTAAAATACTTACAAAATACAACACATATATAACAAAATTCAAAATATAAAAAACAAAAAAGGACCTATGCATGACATGTATTTCTTCTTCACATGATTTTTTTTTAATTTTTTATCATTAAAAATTAGATTATATATCTATTTTCCTATGAATGTGCATTTCATAATAACATACAAGTGATCTATAACATGGGCACATAGATGCAGGGAATTCGTATATCTAGGAGCTACCTTCCCATACTAGGGAAATGCTCTTAATAGGGGCATATTTATACTTTAAATAGGTTTTATCATTATATGACTATTTTTATTGATCATATTGAGCTAATTTACACTGATTATGCATGCCTTAATGTGACTCATTTTATTTTGATTTTTATTTCAATAGATGCCATATTTTTCTATATGTCATGATTACATACATTAATTGTTTAGTTTAGCCTTGATTATTCTATGCATGATTGATTTGGAAATATGTCACATGGTGTGGTGTTTGATTATTTATTGCATATGTGATTATTTCTCTATTTTTGAATAATTCTTATTTTGTTTGATATTTGATTGTCCACTATGTGTAGTTATTTATTTGTGTGACATATGATTATTGATTTTATGTGTGACATTTGATTGTCCATTGTGTGTCCTTTATCCTTGTGTGACATTTATCTTGTCCATTCAGTGTGGCTTCTTTCCTAACATTACATTTAGTGCTATTATATGTGACTTATTATGTGCATCATGGACATGACACTATGTGTGACTCTATTTTATATGTCTTGATAAATCTATGATTATTTACTTGGCTTATTTTTATGTGATCCATATCATGCACTCTTTAATGTTTTTGGTTAAATGATACATATAATACACTATCCATGTATTTATTAATTGATTAATATATTATTAATACTATATTATATATTCATTGTGTTCCTCATTCATATATTTATCTTGACATGATAATTATATGCCTTAGGATGCATTTTTCATACATACTCAGATTATTTATTCTTACCATGATGGTATATTATCTACATGTTAATACATGATTTACACTATTATATCTTTCTATTTATAAAATGATGTGTAAAAATCCTTTATTTTGACACAAATAATTCATAGGATTCATCTTCATCTCAAAAAAGAGGGATACATGGTGGCTAGTCTTAGAGTTTGATCCTTCAAAGTCATAAATAATTGACATATTGGACACAAATCACTACAAAATTTTATATTTTTACATAAATTATCATAGGTTTTACTCATATATGAAATTTTTTACATATATAGGGACATTTGTTAGATATTATGAAGGATTGTGAGTTGCATTTTATATATTATATGAGATTATTACATAGATTTTTTTATATTGGTAATAGGAGGTTTTTGAAAGGGGCACTTGCCTATTTAAAAAAGTACCAAAATATTTTCAAGGATAACCAAATAAGGGGAAAAAATATAAAGGATATCAAAATAAACAATAATAGATAAAGGTTTATCAATAAACAATAGACTAAAAACCCAAAGGAGTAACACTAAAACTACTAAAAATGAACAACTATAGAATTAGTCTTACATAATATCCATTATTATTTTACAGATATCATCCATGTTTTCAATGAGTTTATCTAATGCATAAAATCCAAAATAATCAACATCTAACTTGCCTACCTTATCATGGATTTTAATCCTTCTACTAGATCTTAAACTAGTACTTTCCTTTTTCCTAGCCAAAGCTTCCTTGAGGACTTTGGTATTCTCAATATATTTTTTGATAGATGTCTTGTTCATTTGAAAAAAAATGAAGAATATCTTGATTTTTTTTAGTTTTATCCATTTTCAATTTGTTTACCTTACTCTCCATATGATTTATTTGAGTGGTGAGATCCTAGACATTATATTTCTCTCCATAGTCATCGAAGATGTTTTTTACATAGCTAGTCTTATCATTCAATTGTTTTTTAATATAAGTAATGGATTATTTGATATTATAATTTTTTTCATAAACCATTTCATTAGGTTTTTATGAATCTCCACACCCTAGCCAAATAATTAAATTTATTTTTCATATTTTCTTCCACTATATCAAATATATGTTTCTTACATTTAATATACACTAGATACTGGGCTCCTTTATGTTCCTTGATAAACATGGAATTTTCCTCACTACTATATTTTATATCACTATAAAGTTCTCATAATTTCCACAGAGTTTGTAATTACGGATTCCTTGACCACCTTAGATTTGTATTTATTGTCTTGTATAGTATCTAGAGGATGTACCCTAATGGTGAAATTTTTGGGTTTACTATAAGATGTAGAGATAATTTTATTCTTCATAGAGGTAAGTTTATAATATATTCCCCCCATTGAATCAACCAACTTCACTTGATGGGAAGGAACAAGGGACTAGTATTTAGCATGGTTGTACAAAAGATAAATAAGCCCATGATGGAGATGTAGAGTATCACTACCAAGTTTAACTTGAATAACCAAATTAGACAATGATAAGACTAAATATAAAATAAATATTATATGAATCTTGTGATGGAATTGGTTCAATAAAGTGAAGTGTTAAGAGTATTTTACCTTTTATCTACCTTATAAGGTATCATACCTCAAAACTTGGTGAATGATACCATTCCATGGGGTGGGAGTAGAATTTGTCATAAATCCACCTTGAAATTAAATTACCCTCTATTTATTTTGTAAAAATTATTTCATAAATTACGTCTTATTTATCTTGTACTTATATATCTTCAGACCATCCATATTCATAAATATTATGAAGGTGGTGATTTCTTTAGAGTCATCAAAGGTTTCAAACACATCTCATGGAGACTTTTCAAGAAGACCATGATTTTTAAAAATACATGGAAATAAGAGGGTTTTAACCTTTGATTTTTACATAGAGGTCATGATACCACATTTATATATAATATTTTATATGATAAGTTTTTATTCATATCTTAATAGTTAATTATCTTCACCTTACTTATATCACCCCCTATAATATCCAAACAACACTTCCTAAATAAATGACCTCAAATAAAGTTTCCATTATGATTCTTGGTATAAGGATGAATGAATGAATACTTATCACCCAAATATATATTATATTTTTTAACCACTTAAGATCATCATTACCTAAAATACTTGTATTAATCATGAGAATGTTATGGGTTAAAACCAACTTCATTTTAGTATGATTGAAGGGATATATATTCTATATTGAATGAGTGTTGGATCTCTCAAGATAATTTCCATAATAAATGACAAATGAATAAATTATTACATATATTATACATGTTTTCATATTAGGAACATATGAAAGGTATATTTTCATATTTTCATAGATAATATGATATTTTGGACTCTAATTATGTAAGTTATTATATTGGAAACATATGTAAAGCAAATGTGACACATTATATATAAAATTATACTTAGTAATTAGTCAAATTAAATAATAAAATATATCTACAATAGATGATTTATAAAATTCAGTGCATATTATCATCATTATTGGAACACATAATGGATTTCATCACTCATATATAGTGAGTTATGTGGGGTTAAAGTTATGCATGACTTAACTATGGTAAATTATAAATTTTAAATGAGGGAGGATAAAATTCAAATCAACCCAAATTTTTACACTAACATCTCCAAGGGTCATGATCACCCCATTCTCCATTATTTCTTGAAGATAAGTCTCTTGAAAAAATTGATTCACATGCATACAAGTGTATTCATTCCTCAATATTTTATTTCACATATGTTAAATGTTTTTACTTTCATATTTTATATTATAAGTAAACATTGTTTAATACATGTTTCATTTTAGGTTTCCATGGAGAAAGGCATAACACATGGTATATAGATGAGCACACCCAGTGGTTATCCTCAAGTATCACCTTCTATCCTTTTACTTTAGAAATTAAATTACTAGAATAAAAGGGGGTGGGGGTAATGTATACACTCATATTTGGTATTAAACACTTATAAATGTGTAGTTTGACAAATATCCAACATAATTTACTTGTGCACACATACATTACTCTTATTTACATTCTTCTTTAACCATTACACATATATGAGATTAACCCTTCCAAGTTGTCATTACTACTAAATAGAACCTTATTAATATCTACATCAATATATTAATATAATTTTTATATTGTCCCATGATTTTAGATCAATGTTCCTACTTTTTCGATAGTTTTATAATCATTCAGATAGTTTAATGACTGCAAACTTATCCATGTACCCATTAATAGATAGTTTAATAAATAAAAAATTGCTCACATATGTTAACCCATAAGTTTCATATATAATTTTAGATGAATTTAACCAAATATTTAGATATATAACATATTAGGCCTAATAATTTAGTGATTAGTATTAATTATCTATCATTAATATTCAATCTACACATTGAAATAAACTACCCTAAAGTTTCCAACTCTGAAATTCCACAAAGGATCAATCCCTAAACTAATTTTGAATACCATTTTAAATTTCAAGTCATAGGTTATCAAGTTTCTAAAACCATACATAGGATTTCACTACATGTTAGTATTACATAGGATTTCACACACTTAGCTAGATGGGAGAACTACATTCAGTTTGGCTTGTATCTTTAGAGTACTAAATACGTAGGTAATGGTTAGTCATAAGTGGTGGATAAAGTTATCTCAAACCTTCCATTTCACTTATTTTCCCTATTTTATAGTGGTTATTTAGTGAAAAAATAGGGTTTAAAGTAAGCAAAAGGATAAAAGATACGTTCACATGGAATCAAATACATATGCATTCATAGAAATAGTTATGAAATGTATGTACAATAGTAAAAGCTGTTATAGATCAACAAAAGCACATGATGGTTTCACACCCTAGAATATAATGTCACATTGTGTAAACATATAGGAAATAAAAACTTGTCTAGGCTCACTTAGACACTTTATTTTCATATCTAAGAACTCACAGGCTATTTTTTTAATCATTTTTGACAATTGTATCTTTTCATAGACCTACACATACCCAAAACAAGATAAGTAACTCATTCCTCTAGTTTTTTGTCCATAAATAGAAAGGTACCGTATTTGGTTAGTAACACTCAAATTTGTCTGGTTACTATACATATTAAGCAATCTAACTTTTTTATTAGTTTTATACTATTAAGGTCACATTCATCCAAAAATATATACAACACTATCCTACATTTGATTTTATTTTAAATCATTTTTCCAACATCTTTTATTTTTCAATGTTTCTTATTTAATCAATTAAGATGTCATTTTTATACTAATTCCTTTGTTCTTTTTTATCATACACATGCTCACTTCTTTTATAAATAATGAATCACATAAAAAATTATACATACACATGATATAAAAATAATAAGTGATATACATTAATTTACAACCCATGTATAAATCAAAACCAATGATAGACAATGTCAAAAGTTTTTTACATTGTTTATATAATGAAACTAAAGTATCCATCTCACATCAAGTATATATAGCTATCATGATCATCTCTATTCCTACAAATTTCAAATAAAAAAATCCTAATTAGCTCTCGTTAGACCAAAATAGCTAAAATTAAGTAAAATTGCACAATCTCAATAATAATAATAATAATAATAATAATAATAATAATAATAATAATAATAATAATAATAATAATAATAATAATAATAATAACTAGATCACTTATGGTAGTTGTACTTGATCATCCATCTAGTTGATTTTGTACTAAGTCAGCCATGTTAGTTCTATTTATTGGCCATCTAGCCTATTTTATACTAAATTATCCATGTTATCTCCATTATCAATTAGATAAACCACATTAATTTATACTAAATCAACCATCTATTGGAAATTTGAGTGTCATGGTTGATTTGTGTCATGGATTGTCATTGATGACAAAAGAAGCATGCGTATAATGTGTTGTTGATAATGACAAAGGCATAGTGATGTTGGCAACTTGAGGAGTCATTAATTCTGTCAAGAAGCTCAGTGAAGGAGAGGTTCAGTGCATATATGTGTGCATATATTAATGACAAAGGCATATATTTCAACTCAAGAAGATCCTACACATAATTCAAAAAATCAAAGTATAGATCAAACAAGTTTAGGAATAAATAAGGTTTTTGAATAGCTATTACTTTTACTCATTTATGAGTAACAAGTAAGTAGCTCTCAAAAACCTGACTAGTTCTTGACTTATGTGTTGATTGGGTTTGTCAATTCAAAGTAATTATATTTATAAAATTTTATAAGTAAAGCAATCATGAAAATCTGACTGGGTTTGAATGGAGAAAAGTGGGTTTTTGGAGTGACTTAACTTGTTTAAATTTTATAAGTTGAGCAGTTAGAAGAACCTAACTTGGTCTAGTAGAGGTAATAGGGTTTCTAGGATTATTGAGCTTTGTTCATTTTTATAAGTTAAGTTGTGATAAGAACCTGAATGGGTTAGGATGAAGTAACTTAGGTTTACTTGATGTCATTACTTATTTGAAACTTATAAGTCAAGCAGTGTTACAAACTTGAATTGGTCTAGATGAGTGGATCAGGGTTGTAAAATGACTTAACTTATAAAAATGAGTGAATCAAGATTTTTTAATGACTTTACTTCTTTAAAGCATATAAGTCATGTAGTCTGGAGAACTCGAATTGGTCTAGATGAGTAGATTGGGGTTATAAAGTGACTTAACTTATTTCATTTTTATAAGTTAAGTAGGTTGAATAACTTGAATTGGTCTAGATGAGTAAATTAGGGTTTTGGAATGACATTACTTATTTTAAGCTTATAAGTCATGTGGTCTAGAGAACCTAAAATGGTCTTAGAGAACTCTTTTAGAAAAATTGTTAAGTCCTCATCAAGAAAATTATCTTGACCAAAATACTGAAGGGACGGTTTTAAAATTTTCAAAGGGTATGTGGTCACTGAAAATGTTCCTGAAGGGTACATTTCATAAATTTCAAAGGACAAGTGGACCATTTAAGAAATCTGAAGGATCATTTCAAGAAATCTGAAAGATAATTGGATTGTTCAATAATTCCAAAAGGATATTTTCAAAAATGTAGAAGGGTATGAGGACCTTTATAGAGAAGTCAAAGGGTAGTTTGAAAAAAGGCCAAAGGGTATATGGACCATTACAAAGTCTCCAAAGGCTATGTGGATCATTTCAAAGTCTCTAAAGGGTATATGCAAATTTTTGAAGGATGCTTTCAATTTTGCTAAAGGAAACTTTTGAGTGAATTAGAAGAAATTACTAAAGGATATTTTTCTAAACTTGCTGAAGGATATGGTCAGGAAGAGGTGTAGAGTAAAGCTCTGAGCTAATGTGTAGATGTCATGTACCACATTCATGCTTGTTTAGTGGGTTAAAAGTCATGCCTATTAATAATATTGATGGTTCATGATTGATAATACAGTGAATATCTAATGGAGAGACATGTTTTCAAGCTTGAAAGGTGCTCTATTAATAATATCTAGTGTCAAGATAAACATCAAGCAAGTCTATAAGAGATCGATGGAGCAAAGGCATTTAAGGATGATGTAGAGAGTGAGATGTTAAAAAATATGTTAGAGGATAATGTTGAAGTATGTTCAGTCTTGCATTTTCAAGAACTTGACAAAATGAGTTAGTTATAAAAGTTTGAAGCATCAATTGAAGGAACATAACCAATTCTTGTAAAAATGGTTATTCCTTTGAGTCTCTTTTATATATTCAAAGGTTACTTTCAAATAAATTGAATGAAAAATTCCAAATTGATGAAGAACAAGAAATAAAAATGATTATACACATTTTGGAATGAGAAGAGTTTAAGCCTATGATGCAAAGATATGAAACTCATCTAAGCATGGAGAAGTAAGATTAAATTGGTATATTTCAAAGTGTCAATCAGATATATTCAGGCATATAGAAGGGGTGTAAGAGAAATGAATATCACACAAAAGTGTGTTGAAGAAGAAATGAGCAGTTGTAGATAAGACATACAACAAAGAACAGACTTGGATTCTTTTAAGAATCTAACTAGAATTGTAATTCACTTTGTCTGATAGGTTGGTGCCATCAGATTGAACTAGTTTGGTACTCATAATAAGGGAGTAGGTGCTTCCTAAGATTTTGTGCTCTTAAAATAGGGGATTGGTGTCTCCATGGGAGGGGTGTCCTAAAATGTAATCAATGAGTTTATGTTAATGATAAAAATTATTTGAGGTTGGATTAGAATAGTAGATTCTAGCTAATTTCTCACCATGGTTTTCCCTCTAGGTTTCCACGTATAAATATTGTGTTGTGTGTTGTGATTTTGTGATTGTGTTATTTATATTTCATGTGTTTTTATTTTCCATTCATTGTGGAAAGTTTAAGAAATCAAATTTTTAATATTTACTAATTCACCCACCCCCTCTCAGTAGATTGGTGTGTTCAACACCATCTTGGTGATTTCATACTAAATTGACTGTTAGAACTTTTCAAGTAAATAAGATACTTTAGTTTCTACTAAAATGGCCATAGTTATAATTTTGTAATAAATATGACATGACATAATTTTCCCTACTTCTAGATTAGCCACTTTAGTTTATACTATATCAATAATATTTTTAATCTAAAACTACGATAGCCACTTTTTTGATATTTCACTACATAACTAAATCAACATGGTTGATTTTGTTATTTTTTAGAGATAAATTTTTATTGGAATAAAAAATTCACCAAATATTCAAATTCTTCATACCCATTATCTATCAAATACTTATCCACTATTTGAAACTTATTGGGTAAAATAATATCACACATATTTCTAGGCACTCAATTTTCCTTAACCTACCCTATCTACCATTCCCAACATTAATTGCATCCCCTATCTTGATGGAAACAAAGGTCAAATCCTAATTCCCTCTTCTACATTATCTTTCCATAGTCTATCTTTACATAAAGATTAATACCTTGAGCTCTCAAAATATCAAAATAACATATATTCAAGTGATTTTCTTTTTTCCTACTTGTAAAATTTGAAAATTTTGAACCTTTTAAAATTTTCCCTTTATAATTCATTTTTTGACCATTTATTTATTTCCAAATGTCCATTTTATCAACCAAAGGAAGTGATAAAACCCTAGATTTATAAGTAATTATTTGGTACTAATGTATTTTTTTGTATAAATTTAAATTTTTTATTTATTTTAAGGCCTGCTAGATCAATTGTAGTTGTAGATTGTCACCTTAATTCAATATTTTATGTGTTTGCCCTACCATATCCTTCTTATCACTTATTTGGCATCATATATCAATTTTTTTACATTTAGGTATTAAGTAAAGGTATGTATGTTCATATATGTTATTTCATTTATATCATTTTATCAACATTTACTTTTATTTTTTGTGTGCTATGTTTATTTCGCAAAGCACCATCATGCAATAGACTATTATGACATGTGATTAGCTTTGGGTGGGGAATGTGTGTGTGTGTGTGTGTGTGTGTGTGTGTGTGTGTGTGTGTGTGTGTGTGTGTGTGTGTGTTTGTGTCTATATATATATATATATATATATATATATATATATATATATATATATATATTTGGTAGTAATTTTTGGTGCATCAATATATTAAATTTCACATATTAATAAGTGCACCAGTAAATGGGTGGGATCAGTTTATGGTGTATTTCAATTTATTTCCATATCATCTTGTCATACATTTATTTCATTAATATCATGATTTTATCTCTATTTAGCCTCTCTTAGGCCTTTTACCCCTTCATACATCTTATTTTGATTAGTATCTTGACTTTTACAACCAATTTTATCTTAATTGATCTAGTTTTGTACATCATTCCCTATATTTTCTAATAAATTTACATCATAAATCTTGTTGTTTCCTTACTTTTGACTAAATTGGTCTTAATCATTTTAGTTTTCCCTTATTTATATTAGACTGACTAGGCTAAACTGATACTATATAATTATTGATTTATTATACTAAATCAATCTAGATCAATTACCACTGACATTTGAGCTAGGTTACTTTTATGAATTTGACTAGTATTTATAGGATTCCTAAATGTGATTTTGATACAATAAAAATAGTCATCTACTCTTCTTGCACACAAAAATTATATGGTAATTATATAAGAGGAATTAATAGATGGGATTTTATTCTTGTGGAGGTCTAATATTTCTCAAGGTCTTTGAAGCTCAATAGAAGAAAGTTGAACCAAAGAGGTTCTCCTTACTCTTTAGAGTCCCCAATCAAAGACACTTAAGTCTTAATCATATTTTTGTTTGCACAACATGCCCCATTTTTCAAATTGAAAACATGGACCCTCTTTTTGCTTCAGAGGTTGGTCTTATACCTTAAGGAGTTCATTGTGTTTTCTTATTTAAATCAACCTTATTTGGGATGCTTATTTTACTAGATGCGAAGATTTGAAATTTTAGTGTGCTTCATTTCCTTAATTAATTTTTAATAATAAAATTTTAATCATAAATGCTTAATCTAATTTACATCTAAGACTGCATCAATTTTAGTGTTTAAATTTACATGAATCTAATAAGTCTTAGTCTATTTTTTTTCTTGTATTTTGAAACACAAGCTTCCTTTTAGAATATTTCACCTCAGGTTTATGCAAATGGTCCAACTAATTTATATTTTATTACTATTTTTCTTTAGAAATTCAGTCCATTTTTGGTTTGATTTGATCTAAATTGGCTATAAGTTTCCTTTGGTTTATATTTTTCCCCAATTGATTTCATTAAAATGGATGAAAGTTAATTTTAAATGGTTTTATTTCACTAAGTTTTAATGCCTCTTTGTTGCATTTAAAAATACTTAGCCATTTTATTTTTAAATTTACTTAGTCATTTAATTTTAAAATCATAGACTATTAACTGCATATTTTTGTTTCTTCCCTATAGGTACCTCACTCATTTCTTATTCCATATAGTGACCTTTCATGGTTCCTAGTGACTCTAACCAATACAAGTAAGTATTTCAATAATGATTTGATTTTAAAATTTTACTCGAAGCCACATGTCACTTTTTCACTCAGTGGGACTTAGCCAATCTCTTCAAAAGTTGCATGGTTCTATGTGTTAATATCTGATAACCCTAGGCCCTTTTAAAAGGATTTTCAAAGACATAATCAAGTTCATTTGAATTTTCCTAGTGGATGTCCATGTTATAAAATATGTAGGTAATTGATTTAGTTAGATGTTACCAAGTGGCAAGATCTCAGTGACCCAATGTTTGAGAACCATCTATACAAAGAAAGAGCCTCTATGCAATTGGGTTAGCAAGATGAAGTTGTATGGCATCATCCATATGATCCATTATCTTGTAGATGTTTATAAAAATAGGTAATGATGTCATAAATCCATAGAAAAATGAGTGAGTGGGATGACACCACATGGTGAAATATCATGAATCCATAGCCCCAAACTAATCTATGTAAGCCCAATAGTATGTCAAAGCTCTAGGTGAGTGAGATGATGCCACATGGTCAAATATCACTTCACCATGGAAATAATAGTCATCATGTACATAAATTCCTAATTTGAAAAGTGAAAGAGTGAAGAGAAGTTGAATGATAAGGACCCCATAGGCAAAGGTCATGTTGGATATGCATTCAATAGTGCACTATCTTTAATTTAATGACCCATTTGGCTGTTAAACTTATCAAAAGCAAAAATAGGATTTTCATCCAATTTTATTTTCAAAAACAATTTGAAGATCAGTTCTTTACCAATAAATGATCATATAGGTCATAGAATTCAATACAAGATTGAGTAGTAGTATTGACCAAAGTATGTCATGTGTATTGGGATCAAGTGATGAGCACATAAGACAAATATTGTCTTAAAGAGGCATGGAAATTGATTGCATATAGGCATGGGTGGTTATCAATATTGATGAAATCCTAATTATTTTTATCATCCAACATTTAATTTAGGCATGGTTTAATTACGCAAAACCTAGCATGTCTTCAATATATCAAAGATATCAAGATGCCTACTCAACGGCATTCCCTCAATCACATTGAATGTTTGTGACTTCCCCATTAGCAAAAATATTTGATTGAGTTCAAAATCCATAGACTTGCACATCTATATAAGATTAGCTTGTGTGTTGTAATAATGGTTGGTCCTTTTAGTATTGAGTAAGTTATGCTTATGCTCATATTTTTAGGATTAAGAAGACTTTGCCTAAACTAGATCCCTTAGAATATAATAGTCAATCGACTAAACTGGATAGTTCTCCCAAATTAAGCATATGAACAATTTCTTTTCATGTATTTCCCTCCTTTCTAGATTAGTTTTCTAAGTCAAGGATGTTTAGAAGCTAAGTCTATAATCCAAGAGTATTTGATGAATCCTAAATGGTCCTTAATAAAAACATATTTAATTTTAAATCTTTGTCATTTGATATACTTATTATATGTATGTATATGGTGACCCTATTTTCCTCATTGGCTCTAATGATTCATTCCATAGACTCTAGCATTGTCCTTAGTTGTACTTATGTTAAGTCTATCTCAAATAATGACTAGTTTATCCAAGGACTTATCTACTTAATAGACTATAGGTTGGCCAACATAATAAAGTGGGTTCTTTCTTCTCTTTTATACCTACCCTCTATATTTTTCCCATTTTTATCATTTTGTTAGATTATATTAGTTTAGGTTCTAACTTGCAGTCTTAATATAACATTTTGGCTTGATTATATGATCTTTTATCTATTATGGTTTATGTATTATTGAATTCATGTAATAGACATGTTTCTTTGAATTAGTTATTTATTCATAGTTAGATCATTCTACTAGTTCTCTAGGTATAAGCTCTTCATTTTTAATGCATACTTATTCATCTGAAATACACACCAAAGAACCTTGATATGAAATCGTCACAACGAGCCTAATGGGTTATCCTATATACCAAGACCTAGTAATAAAGACCTTAGGAGGGTATTTTCCTCATAGGATCTCCTTTATTTCAAGAGAGGTAGGGATTAACTATTCCTCACCTAATTTTTGTCTTATGTCAAGATGAACATTGACACATCCTTTCCATTTGAGGTTTTGACTTGTAGCATATTTTTTAAAGTGTTACCATAAGCAATAAGGAGACTGATGTGCCAATAATTCTACTTAATTTAAGTATGCCTATTCCTATTATCTTTATTTTTTTAACTTTAGTAGATATATAAATTTTGCATATTTTTAGAGTTGTGTGTGTGTGTGTGTGTGTGTGTGTGTGTGTGTGTGTGTGTTATTATCTATATCCTCAACTAGATTTTGTTTATACTTATACTATTATAAGTTATCTAGGCATATAGATATAAACATAGTTATATCTCATTGATTCATGCTTGGCTTATCTTTAACTAACTTTGTATATAGTTATAACCCCTAAAAATATTTGTAATTAATGTCTTCTTATTTAATAGTCTTACCATTTTGGATCTTTTTTACCCTCGTTCATCAGTCCCTTGCATGAGATTTCCCTATTATATCCTTGACACTTCCCATTTATAAAAATATCTTTATTTTAGCCTATCACCTACTTTGATATGTGGCTCCATATGTATGTATGGTGGTCCTATTATGGTGTTTTACCTTTCTTATATTAAATGATATTTATATTGTTGACAACATTTTCCATCATACCCAATGTACATATTCAGTGTGTAACTCAATAAAGGAATTATTAAATGCATTTTTTATTCCTATAATATAGTAAAATTATGAAATGGATTAGTGTAAATTTTTATATTAAGATTCATTAGGATAAATATGGACATAGGTTGACCATTAAAATTATGAGAACTAATAATAGAGGAATAGGAAAGCAACCTAGGTTCAAAGGACCCATAAAATGGAAGTGAATAGATTCATGGGACCCAAAAATATGGTGAAATAGAACTACAAGACCCATGAATATGGCCAGGACACATAAAAGTCTCAAAACATAGATTAATCTAGTTGGACCAAAAATGGATAAAACTTGATGCAAACGATAAAGATATTTTATGATTAAATGGATGAAAGAAGGATATGGAGGAACCGATGTGAATATAAAGTCTCAAACAATATCCATATATATACAAATAGGGTAAGTTTGATAAAAACATGAATAATATGTAATGTTAAAGGGTCTGATACCAAAATTGGGTGTCTACATGCATATATTTGTATAATGTCATGAAACTCTATTATAATCACAAAAAAATATTATTGTCAAAATGTATAGGCAATGGTCTTTATTGGTAAAATTATATTGTTGGAGGCAAAGAGATTTTTTTCCATTCAATAAATATTATCACTTATGGACTTTAACTAAGCCTAATGAATTTCTTATACTCCTATTAAGGTAATCGAAGCTTTATATATGGTTATTTTTCATTTCTTGTTTTGACATAGGGATATTTGAGGAACCTATACCTCTATTGAAAATATATTTACAAGACCTCCAAAAAATTTCTTCTACTAGTTATTGGCATATTGGACAAGACCAGTTGGCCAATGGAAGTTGTTCATAAGGGACATGTTTTAAAAACTAAGATTTAGGGGATTCTACCAACTTTAACTACTATAGATGGGGTACAAGGTTTTACATCTCTTCTCACAAAGGAGTTTTAATAATGACACTTACATAAACACCTTAAATTAAATATAACATATTAATATATGCAAGACCTAAAAAGAGATGATTTATATTGTTTTATCATTACTTATATTAAACAATGTTATAATGGTAATAAACAAGACTTGAAATCAATATAAGCATGTAGATTCAAATTGAATTCATTATAACCAAGATATAAACTAGAAAACTCATAAAAATGTAAAATAAAAGAAGAGAAAGGGGTCTTACTACCATGAAGATGAAGATAAAATGTTTGAATGATAAAATCCCTTGAAACTAATGCTTATATGAGCTAAACCTAGCATAGACACAACTAGAAGGATGGTGTAGAGTCTGAGTGGAAGTTGATTGGGAGAAGGAAAAAGCATAACAACCATAAGACATACATAATAAATGACCACCAAGATCCACAATACTCAAAATATCAAGATGTACCAATAGATTAATATTAATTGGGATTTATTGTAGTCATTCAATTATAAACTTTACTAGCATAACCTAAAAAATTAAACAAAGGGAGAGATTAATCTAGGAAATCTTCAAAAACTAAAATTTGTGGGATCACTATGTTTATATTACAATTCATAATTTTATAGCCTCTACTACATCGATTGCCTAATCATTTATAGCGAATCTCAGTCCAAGATTAAAATTCATCCCACTAATGGGGTAATTAAAAAATTCAATCATGACTTGAGAAGGTGTTTGAGAATCTTTGAATAATATAATAGCTAAACCATGTCCATTCAGTTATAACATATCCACATGCTCTTTTAAAAATATATTCTTGTCATATATACTCCACTTGATCTTATCCACATGCTATTATGACTTGAGGTCACCCTTTGTCCATGATGAAATTCTAATATGACTAGTCATTTATGTATTTAGGGTTATCTATTTTCATTGAATCTAGCAAATTTGTTGTTTTTTATTTTTGGTAGATGGCATGGTTTATTTCTATAGCCTTGACAGGTCAGATGACCATCAAATTTGGACTCACATGCTCATGTATTCATTGGTATGCACATGGTGATGTTCTTGCTACTCCTTGGCTTACCTTATTTTTTTTAAAGACTCATTTATGTTTTACCATCCCTAGGCTCATGAGATTATACCAGGTGGCATCATCCTAATGATTTAGGGTTTTAGAACTCCTTCATTGATAGGTCTATTAGTGATGAAATTATATGATTCATTAATTTGGGAGATTGATAGTCAATGACCTTTGGGCATCATCATGTCTTCCCTAGGTCATCAAACCCTAAGATGTATCCACATGGAGACATCTCGAGTATTAGGTAATTATATGTTACCTTTGTTTCATCCATAACCTATTAGCTCCTACCAATCCTTGATCTCAGAGATTTAACAATTAGTGGGCCTTTGTTGCTCTCTACCACCCTTGGTTTCCTATGGGAACCCAAGTTACCATGATCATTCCATGTGGCATAACATATATAAATTAAGGTCCGTAGGATTTATAATTTCTTTGAATTTTTCCTTGATACTTTGACCTCCATGATCGTTCCACATGGCATGATATTGAGGACTCACAATCCTTAGGATTTATACTTTCTTCAAGCTTGCCCATCATGATCTAACATATATAATCATGCCAAATGGTGAAATTTTAGAGTCTAATTCCTTCTAATCACTTAGTCACATTTAAAAAATTATATTTGGTTGAAGCATCCCCACATGGTTGACATGTCAAGGCTCAACATTAAATAATTCAAACTTGTGCATTGTAAAGAAAATAATTGAGTCATAAAACCTTTGAGATAAATCATATGAAGGAAAATATGATAATGAATACAAGAATTAAAAAAATATTTTGCATTCTAACTTGAAACATTTGAGTATAAAAATAGTTTCAATTAGAGAATAACCATTATTCAATTGATTTTGATAGCTTCGATGTTTAATATGATTGTTAAATTCAATATAGTAACAACTACCACATGAAAATATTTTATTGTTTCAAAGGCCCAACCTTGATGGTCTATTAACATGAATATGCCCATAAAATTTATGCTAGGAGTTATGATGACATCATTGAGTCCACATGGATTGCCTTTGTTTATTGGTTTGTGGCCTCCAATTTATAGGATGATGCCATGTGGCATCATCCTAGCTTCTTGAGTTTTATAGGATGGAACATGATCATGATAGGTGGCATGATCATGAGGCCTCTTCATTATATATGGTTAAATCTCTCCTCCAAGCCATAATCTCTCAATATGATGTCATGTGGCATGATCTCAGGCCTTAATGCCTTAGATATATCTTTGTCTTCAATATTCATTTGTTAAGGATCAACTCAATCCATTGGTTTAAAAATTAAATGATGGGTAGGTAGTCAGGGATATTTAGATTTTGGATAATTACATAGATCAATCTTGATATTACATGATGGTTATACTTGTCAACATCTTGGGGAGTTAGGGGGAAAGATCTAAGACTTAGTCATTTTTTTTATGTATTAGTCCTTAGTTGAAATGATGGATACATGCATCTTCATCATATGAACCCAAGGAAACTTTAAACTTCAAATATTTTGGTAAAAATACCAAGGAAATAATGAGCATGAAAAAAAATTAAAATTCAACAAAAATATACAATGGGGAAATCAATAAAGAACTTGTTCAATTTGATAGTATGAATATTTATCCAAAAAAGCAAGGACAAAGATCTAGTAAATAAATATTGGCATTAATTCAAAGTTTTCAGACCTACATGAATGATAGGTTAAATAATCCCTAAATTAAATAAAATGGAAATATAGAAATGGTAATTTCCCTTTACAATATCAACTTCCACCACCTTAAAGATGTAAACATAAGTGAAAGGAACAAACTGAGCAGGGATAAAATAAATAAAGGGGAAATCTATGGATTTTCAAATGTAAATGGAACCAACTTAAATAAAAATATATAAGGTGAATTAAATAACATATCAAAATATATAAGATAGAAATGAATATCAAAAAGGGTTTCCATGATTTTAGTGGTGAAATTAGGGCATGTTGTGCAAGCAATAACTATAGAAACTCTACTAGAACATAATTTTGACTATGTTAAGAATCTAAGATTTTAGTCTTAGAATTTAGACAACAAATATTAATTTAAAATATTTATGCAAGAAAAATCAAAACACAAAGGCATGAAAATATACTAAATGTGACATACTAAATTCATTTATTTCCAAAAGATGATCAATATGTGTTAAACTGAATGATTAAGTTATATTTTTACATTCACACACATTCCACCAGACTTGATCAAGAAATTGGAAGTTCTAAAGGATGAATATATTGTAATTTGGCCTATAGGTAATGGCATGGAAATTTCTATACTATAAGATAAGCATCTATATCCCTGATAGAGATACATATGGTTCTACTCAAGGCCTTTCTCCACTACTATCTAGGCCAAAAATCCTATGTTTGAGTTTCCCCAATCACCCTTTTAAGGAAGACTCAGGATTTTGCATTTGAATTTAATTTCATTTCATTTTATCTTTTTCTAAAAATATTTTTAGGTTTAATCCACTGAGGCTTAGGAACCAAGCCATGCATGCATAAAAGGAGACTTTAAAATATCATGAGAACTTATGACTAGTCTAGAATGATTTCAATTATTCATCAAATCATATTTATTCATTTTAATTGAATTTGATGGATTTGAGATAAGAAAATAATGGTTTTAAATTTAAATGTTCTGTTGGGAATCATAAGCCTTCATAAATATTAAAATGCACAAAAATGGCTATAATTTATGCAATCATTTAGACAAAACTTTTCATCTTTTAAGCTCTTAGAGTGCCATCCATGTTACATAAATTACAATCCTTCATTAATCATTAATTTATTAACACATGAAATCTTATGTCAAAATAGATGTTCAGGGCCAAAAATGAACAATAATGAAACCAAATTGATAGGGATAAAATAGAAGAAACAAATAAAAAGGAAATGAAAGCAGACAAAAACCATAATAAGAGAGGGAAAAAGAAATTATTTATAAGAACAAACAAGCTAATTCAATTTTGGAAATATTTCTTGAGAAATTATCCATTAACATGTAATATAACATCCTCAATAGTTAGACACCTTAGGGGAAAAGCATTTTTACCCATGATTTCAAATATTTGATAGGGACCTATCCATAAGGCATTAAATTTTACATGTTGCCCCTTATTTTCATGGGCCTTATCTCAAATAAGGACTAGATCAAATATCCAAAAGTATTTATTTCTACCTCATTTTTCAAACCATCATTTGATGACCTATTGATGATTGATAAAGTGTATCAAAGTAGCATAAATTTTTTTTATTTAAATTACATAAGATTCAAGAGGTGATCCTATATTTTATCATCAGTTTGTAGGTAGTCATTAAAAAATCATAAGGTGGGGATTTTTAGTTGCATAGGGAAGATGGGATCTTGTCCATATGTCATATGATATCATGAAGCACCTAAATCAGATTTTATCCTAGTCCTATCAAACCATAGTGCAAATTTTAACATATTATGTCAATACCTAGGATTGTTACCCAAGATTATCTTAATGACATGAAGTATATTCTTATTTTTGGACTCAAAAACCCAATTACCTTATGTATAATAATTGGAAGAGTATTAAGGATTACCTAGTTTCTATAGGCCCATTTAATGAATTTTAATGAAGATAATGTAATGTCATTGTCACATATGAGAAAAAATACCATACAAATTTGGTGATAATATGCTCTTTGAGGAAGGTGATCATAATGTCAATTTTATAAATTTTTAAAGCTTTGGATTTAGTCTAGCATGTATAATAATCAAATAATATGAGGATGAATTTATGTCCAATGGAATAATTTACATTAAGGATCTCACAAAATCCAATCCACACTTGTCTAATAGTTTGACCTAGATAATAATCTATAAAGGCATGGAATAAGTGTGTTCTCTATGTGTTATAAATTAGAAAGTGTGGTATTTTTTGACATTAGCATGAGAATATTTAAAGACATGAGGCCAATAATAGTCTTCATTTAGTATTTGGTGGGTTATAGTGCTTTCTAAACTATGTTCAGTTCCATACTCCCCTTGAAAAATCCCATGTACTTCAGCCATTTCCTCTTTATTCAAGCATCTCATATATATGTCTTCATGTTTATTTATATATAACATGCCTGATTTAATCATGAAGATATTATATTTAGGCGTATCACTCTCATTCGAGTAGAATTTAGATGGTGTGGACACTCATTGTTTAGAAATTAAAATATAATGTCTTTGTACCAATCATCTATTGAAATATTTCACACTGAGTACTGAAGGAAAATAATCTCAAGGTTCACTTGAATCATGGATTTATTAAGTTCATAACCTCAAAAAAATTTCATAGGTTGGAATTCCTAGTGAAATTATTTTATGATGGTCATCCAATTATTGTGTCTTTCACCTAATTAATTATGCATTAGCATATTCTTCACGGATATATAAGGTACTATGGAAAATACCTTGTTGCACAAAATGTAGTGTCTAAATTTTTTAACTACCTTGATCAAAGAAAAGGCTTTTTTATCAATCATTGCATACTTGAGTTCAATGTTTATTAAAGTGGAACTCATAAAGGAAACATACCTCTCATCTTCCTCTTCTTTCTTATATGTTAAAATAATTTCACTTAAACATTCTAAAGAAAAGGAGTAGATACAAATGAGTTTTGTATATCTAGACTGATGATTAGTTACATATTTATTCTTGTAGTCTTCATTTGATAAAAATATGTTTGTACCTTAGCTATAAAATTTATCTTTATGTCCTTATTTATCATGTTATTGAGTGGCCTCATTATCTCTACAAAGCCTAACATAAAATTCCTCATCAAGTTTATTTTACCAAAGAAATCTTTCAACACCTTCCTATTGTTAGGAAATGGGATATTCAAAATCACCTCTAATCTATATAGTTTGATGGATATGCCTTTTTAGGAAATAAAATGTCCCATCAACTTATCCTCAACTTCCCCAAAGATACATTTCTTAGGTTTCAAGGAAATCTCATGTTATCTACACCTATGTAACACCATCCTCAAATATTTTATGTGGTCTCCACTATTCTTTGAAAATATAGTTAGATCATCCATGTACATGGATATTAATTTTATGATTAGATATTTGAACACAATGTCCATGGATATTTGGAAGGTGGCACCCACATTGATAAGGCTGAATGACATCCTTTTGTATGAGAATGTTCCCCACTTTTTTATGAATGTTATCTTGATTTGATCCTCATAATTTACCAAGACCTAGTTATAACCTAAATACCCATCAAGGAATGACATCATTTTTGAACAATTCATTATATGTATAACTTCATCTAATGAAGGTAGTGGGTAATTTTCCTTTTTTTAGGCCTTGTGTAGACACTAAAAACATACACATGATAGTTCTAGATGTAAAAATACCTATGAACCCTTCTTGACCCTATCAAACCCTAAGTTTAGTTGATTGAATTCACCAACCTAATGACTTAACCCCTAACCAACCCCTTTTAAAACAATCTTGACACTTTTATCCTCAAATACTTGACCATTGATGGTCAAATTAACCATTGATGGTTAGCCTAACCATCAATGTTCAGATCCTCACCTTCCTAACACATCACCAACTATGTGTGAGATAACAAGTCATAATTTAATATGTTCACCTTATGCGATACTAATAAATTTATAAGCATTATGATCAATAACCTCACCCTATATGGAACCTTCCATCCTCAATCTCTCTTTACCTATAAAAGGAGGAGAGTGGGAGGTGAAAAGGATCCATATTCAAGCTATCAAATATTATTACACACAGTGATTCAAGTCTTCTAGCATCTAGTCTTCCTTCAACAACTAAACATTATCAAAAGAGACATGAACCTCTTTCAAATTTTATTTTGGGGCCAAATTACTATTAATCTGGTGAAATTTATTTAGCCTTCAACTATCAACCATCTAGCAAGATATAGGTATGTTATACTTGTTCTTTGTTATTTTGCATTTCTAATCTCCCTAACCTGATCAAAACTATTTGCACCTTATTTCCTCTTCATCACATCCCTAACTAAACCATTATCTAACCACCTACCTATTCCATAGGCAACCATTGATAGTTATCACAACCATTGACGGTTACCCAACCACCAAAGGTCAACCCAACTGCTAACGATTCACCCAACCACTGATGGTCACTATGGTAGAAAATAACTATAAGTTGTATTTAGCCCCTTAACCCTAACTAAACCTAACATTATATGTTCTTACTTGTTCACATAACATTTTTTTATTTTATGAACTTGACTCCACCCACCTTAGAATAAGTATTGACCCACTTTTGCTATATTTTATCATTTTATTTAACAAGCATTCTACATTCCTTTTGTATTGAATTTCATTTACTTTATGTAAGTACATTACTTTTATCATTTTAAACTTGATTTTTATCGATAATGGATTGACATCATCCTAGAAAGCATATGCTTCTTAGATCTATATCATGCTAGGTAGTCCACTTAATTAGCTTACTAACAACCCCTTTTGTTAGTGCTTTCTTATTTTTAGGTTATTCCTTCCTGCCAAAGAGGAGTTATCCATCTTCAAAAATTAATGAATGAGCAAAAATTAAGAGAAATATTTTGGCATAGTCGGTAGGACCTAGAATCATCTAATTTCCCTTTCTTTCTTCCTTTATTCTATGCTCATCAAATAAAATTTGAAATTTCTTTTGGCATAAAATAAACCTTTTGCATACTTTGATTGCTTGCTTGTTTTAACTCATCTCATAACGTAAAGGCAAAGTAATTGATCATAGTTTCACTCTTGTTATCACACACTTATCTAAACCACACTATCAATCAACACATCAAAAAAAATTTGAGAAAAGGCACAACTAGGATTCCATCACCTGGTGGTAAACCTTACCCTTTCCTAGAAATCCTACTTAGAGGTCATTACCAAGGGGAGAACCAACTCAGCTATTTTGTTGAGTATAAACTCTAAAATTTAGTATATTTTGGATAATCACCTGACACCCTTATCACTATGGTGTGTGAAGTGAGGAGGTAGGCCCCAATACCAAGCCATGTACTAAATATCAATATAGATTTCTCTCATGAGCTCTTAAACACAACTTAAAACCAACCTTAGATTTCCTCTTTAATACCTAGTCTATAATCCAAATTTATTCTTCACACTTTCTAAAGAATAGGTCAAAAGATATCTAAAAATAATCCTAAGTTTTAAATGTACTTTTAGTGTATCTTTGGATTGCCTTGATTTATTTTCTTTTGTTTGATTTCTATTTGAGGTTTGAGTTTCATCACTACTTTCATATTTTATCACATGGTCTTTACTAGACAATAGTTGAGAAATAAAACTAACCTAAGACCACCTTCCTCCTCCTCTTATTCCACTATGGATTATACTTCAGATGTGGAAGGTTCTCCTCCTCATTATCCCCCTCTTACCATGCCTCAGATTATTGTTGAGGGTGATGAAAATTTTGCCACATTCCTTGATAATAACCATGTAGCCCTCCAACACTACCTTAACACCTTATCTCACCACACCTCTACTACTTTGTGTCATGTCATGGATCCACCTTTTGGTATGCCTCCCCCTCTTATGGTTGTTGTTACTTATACCCAATCATTGATCACCCAAGCCTCTTCTTCTACCAATATTCCATCCACTACCACCACCAAAACCTAATCCAACATTCCAACATATAACCAAACTCCCCTTATACCAACTAACACCTCTAATATAGGGTTAACCTTACCTCTTGTTACTTATACCTCACCTACCATTAGGATATCCTCTACCCATATTTCCATCATTCCCCTTATCACTACCAATCCACCAATTTCTACTCCATTCCAAACTTTGGTAATTTATATACCTCCTACCCTTCCACCCATTAGCACAAGCGTCACCACTCAACCTCAACCTACCACTTCAACTATACCTCCAAACCAACCTTTTTCAATCCCTTAATAAATACCCAAGACATTTTACCAATATCTTCCTAATCCATAAGGATACATACCACCTTATACCCAACCTTATATGCCCACATACGAATATGGGGCATCATCCCAACCTTCAACAACTACATATCAATATGTGGCATATTCTCAACCTTCCACCTCTTATCCTTACATCATAGCCACCCAACCACAACTGAACCTACTACCCAACTATGGAGCTCCCCAACCTCGAATAAATTTAGTTGAGATGTTAATGGATAAAATGTCTAATCTTGAATCATCTATTTTTGGGGCTCATAACCTTCTATCTTATGATAAAATCTAAAATGTACCCATTCAACCATCTATCCCTATCTAACCTTATCCTCCTCAATGGGAACTACCTAAGTTTTCCAAGTTCTAAAGCAAGGAGGACCCCCAATAACACTTGACAGCATTCTACCATTATTTTTATTTGATTGCATATGATTATTCTCTTCTCCTTCATACCTTCCCCATGTCCTTATCTAGACCAACTTTGGATTGGTATAGTGCCCCCACCAAGCACTCTATATTCTCCTTTTCTCAACTAGCCCAGATCTTTTTAGATCACTTTTCAGTCAACATATGTAAAAAGGTTTCCATTACTAAACTTTACTCCATTAGGTAACTTGATGAAGAATCAATTACTGATTTTGTAGTTAGATGGAGAGGTCTCATTAACCAACTTTATTTTTCATTACCCCAACCTGAATTGATTGAACTCTTTTATCGAGGTTGTGCCAAACATATTACCCCAACTCTTTAGGTTTAGACTTTTATAACCTTCGATGAGGCATTTACCATGGCACATAAACTTGAAATTAGAGCCATAAATGAAGGGAAATTAAAAATAAAAAACAAGAATTCCAACTTTAAATCCAATGACCCTTCTTCAACCAAAATCACCAATCCATTTAACCATCCCAACACCAATAAAAAGGTAGCCACAAACACGGTTATCCTCAAATATAATCCACATCCAATTATCAACCAATAGAATCAAACTAATTCTTCCAACCCATCAAACCAAAAAACTCACAAATAAAACCAAATTACTCCAAGACAATATAATTCCATAGGAGAGTCATATGCTTTAGTTTTGGATAAACTACTTAAAGATAACCTCATATAATTTTCCCCTATCAAACATCCCTAATAATTTGATGTCTTTCACCCCACACCTAGTTGGTATAATAAAAATGATCTATGTGCCTTCCATCATGTTATTGGGCATGAAGTTAGTAGATGCAATACCTTTAAAACTATTATCCAAAACATGATTGATAAGGGTGAACTAGAATTATATAATCCCAATAAACCTCCTAACCAATCATTAGACATATTTCAAAAACCTTTTCCTAACCATACACCTTCCACCAACCATGACAACATCTGACCAGAATCATCTCACACTCATGAGATACACACGATAAATTTCATTATTAGTAAACCTACCATTAAGGAAACTATTACCTAAACTTCCTCTTATTCCAACCTACTTATTGAAGTGATGGAATATTCTTTTATTCCTTTAGACAACCAAATAAAGGAAGAAACCCCCTCTCTTTCAATTGAATATACCATTGACTTACCCACCTCTCCTTTGATAAAAATAGCAAAGGAGTCTACCATTATGCCAACCATTATTTCAACTACTTCCTCTAATCCACTTATGGAAGTGTTGGAATCACTATTCTTTCCTTTGGACATCTAAACAAAGGAAGCAACCAAATCCCTTTTTCCATTTGAATAAACCACACCCTCCATGCCTACCATAAAACCAACGAGTCCTTCTTTAGAAACCACTCCAAAGGAAGAGATAATCTCCTCTATTCTTTCTTTAGATACACCATCTTCCTCAAACATTAAACCTTCCAACCAAGATAAAGGTGAAGAAACTATTGCCTCACCTCAAACTATGGGCTTCAATTTTGAAACCAATGACCAAGGAATCAAACCCATCTATAAACCTCTTTCTAGATTAGTTCAAAATCTAGAGTTTACCTCTCAACCCAATATAAATAGGGCCACTTTCTTACACCATCTTGGGTTACCTTACCAAAATAAACAATAACCTTTAGCCTCACTTACATCTACTCTCAAACATATCATTACCTCAACCCTATCCTTAGATACTTCTCCCTCTGAAACCATAGGGGAATCTTCCAACCCACCACAATCTAAAATTTTTAATTCACCATATGCCTCTTTAACTAAACCCATCAAGAATCTAGGAATAATTCCTACCCCAATCTTGGTTCATCCGTCTTTAAAGTTTGACTTAACCCCATTAACTCCACCTAAGAAACCTTTTAATAAACCTATTAAAAGGTGGAACCACCCAAACCATCTTGGAATAGAAACATACCACCCCCTTCTCTTTTACCTTCAATTTTAGGACCCCATTCCTGTACTATTCCCATTACCTATTCCTTATCTATTAAACTTTCTCCTTTTACTCTACCTACACCTATCTCCACAAAAATAACAAAATCCCCATCATTCTTAACTACCCTAGCTACCTGTACCTTCCCACCTATCACCAAACCTTCACCCTCCACCTCTAAATATTCCACATCCAAACCAACCATAACCAAACAATCCCAACTAAAACCACTTACCAAAACCATCCCACCACCTATAACTTTTGTGGTAAAGCCTACTCCTAAGAAAGCTCCAACTCTTAAAACCAAAAACCCAACACCCTTAACACCTTTGATCGAATCTTATTCAACCATTTTAGAAATGTTGTTGAAAAACTCTTATTTAATCTTACCACCCATAAAACCTTTCAACCCTTCATATCTTAAACCAGCATGTTTCAATGAAAATTTGTTTTTCATATACCATAGGACACCAAGACATGATATGGAGAACTGCAAAGCTCTCTAAAGACTAGTCTATAGTCTATGGATGATGATGATCTATTATCAGATGAACCTCCCTTGAGTCTAGTACCAACCCAACCACCAATCTAAGATACCCAACACTTACCTACTCCCCCACTCTTACTTAAGAGTGAGGAAGAATCAAAGTAGTAATCTAACCCAATACTTACCCTTATCCACACCATTCACATGGTTACATGATCAAGGGCCCAATATGAAGATAAGGTAAAATAAAAAGTTTCCATTCTAAGGACACACCCTTCAACCCCTAAACCTTCCAAATGAACCCAAATACCTTCACCATTACCAAAATTCAAAGTATCCATTTTGAGAGCCTCTCCTTCCAACCCTTCTGAATCCATTCAACATGTAGTGTTGAAATAACGTCACCAAACTCTAATGAAGATGAGATTATATGAATTAATAATACCTCACCTCATCACTATCAAAAATTGATAGAGATTTTTCAATCCATAGAGATTCAAACCAAATATCCTTAACCCCTTGTAGCCTTTGTATAAGCCTTTCAAATTCCTACCATAGTCATCTTTAATGATTTAAAAATACCTTCTATGCATCTGAAGGATCCTGATCCTCCCTTTTTTATCAAAACATACATCAACCAAACCCACATCAAAAGGGTGATGATTGATAGATGGGATAGTATCAACATTATCTCTTCCCATGCCCATGACCAACTTGAGTTTCCAAAGAACATCATGTCTGAAACTGTAGTGGTTCTTTGCTCTTTTATTGAAAATATGGCCACTACCTTGAGAATAGTTGTTCTCCATATCCATTTGGGACCTTATACCATTATATAACTCTTTTATGTTATATAGGGTGAGTTTCAATATAATGTTTTTCTTGGATGACCTTATATCCATGCTATGAGTTGTGTCCCCTTGACTTGCATCTTTATATCAAATTTGAGAATGAAGGTCATGTAATCACCATACCTACTTACCCTAGTTCTTTTACATCTTGTAATATGATGTATATGCCTAGTAATGTCCTTCTTCCTTGACTATCCACCTCACCACTAACTAGCAAAAAATCCATCCCTATCATTGAAGAACCCTCAACAAGATCATTTATCCCTTCTTCACATATCCCTATAGAGGACCCCTTAGAACCCACATTCCAATTTCTCTCACTTGGGAAGAATAATCTCCTAGCCTTAGATTCTTTCCCTACTCCTCAAGAGTATCAAAACCTCACCCATTATCATATTTATGATCCTAACATTAGAACCATCATCCCTTATGAGTCACCCAATCATCAAACCAATTTCATGTATGAGAGAATCTATCATCCACTTCTTGCTTCCTCTACCACCCCTCATATTCAACCATTCACCTCTGACTTCTCTTATCTAAAAAAACCCATATTTTCCAAAGCTTACATTCATGCTTAAAAGGTATTTGGCCTTAGATTTTATGAATAAGGGCCTCATGAACTACACATAATCAAAACTCAAAAACCTCATGAGTTATTTGGCCTTGGGTTCATACCACCAAAATAACCCACCTTACTTAAACCCATCACCACCATCGATGAGGATATCCCATTCTCACCAACTCTATCTCCTTTAAAGTTGGAATATTTTGATATCATCCCATCTAAATTTTTTTATCAATACCATTAGTCTGGGCTTCCTGACCTATCAAAAGGGTCATTAAATAAAAACCCTTCTTCTCATCCATCCTAAAATGGTAGAAAATGATTTTCCTACCATCAACACCATCCAACATTAAGATGATGATTTAATTATCACCTACCTTACTGTAGGGGAATATTCTATCCATAAATCTCTTCCTCTTGAAAACCAAACCATGTTGAATGAATCTACCATTTTTGTCAACTTGGGTACTCAGGATAACCCCCACATTGTCAAAATTGAATAATCCTTGAATTTTGTAGAATAATAGGCTTATACTTCCTTTGAGATTGAAACATATAATTTTATTGGTATTATAAATATATGCTCATAATTAACCCTTCCATTGTTCTCCATAACATTTTCACACATCCTAATGTTAAGCATGTTCATCAAAAGCTTTTCAAGATGCACCCTCATATTTCCCTTCTATTCAAAGAATAACTTTCACACCTCTTATTTGTCAATTTCATCCAACCCATTGACTATCCCTAATGGGTTTCTAACATCATTCCCATCACATAACCTATAGGGATACTTTGCCTCTGTATCAAATTTCATGATCTCAACCTTATTTACCCAAAAGATGACTTTTTTTACCTAGCATCAACCAACTTGTTGATCATATGGATGGCCATGAGATATTATCTTTCATGGATGGTTTCTTGAGATATAATCAAAACTTGATTTATACCAAATATTATAATAAAACATCTTTCATCACCCCACGGGGAACTTTCTATTATAGAGTCATGACATTTGGTTTGAAGAACGCTAGTAAAACCTACCAGCATGCGATGGACTACATATTATATGACCTCATCCATAAAATCATCAAGGAATATGTGGATGATCTACTTAGGAAATATAAATATAATAAGGATCATCTAGATGTTCTCAAAATCATCTTTGAATTCCTAATCCATTTCCACATCAGGCTCAACCTCAAGATACATATTTTTGGGGTCCTGTTTGTAAATCTTTTTGGCTTCATTGTCTCTCTTTGAGGAATCAAATTAGGCCCTACCAAATTCAAATAAATCTTTGATATGACACCTCCTAACCACCTTAAACAACTCCATATCTTTTAGGGGAATATCCAATCAATCTGACATTTCATCTCTCAATTATTAGATAGATGTCAACCTTTTCACCATCTCCTTAAGAAAGACACCTACTTTAAGTGGACTAAAAGTTGTTAATAATAATTTGATTCACTAAAATAATATATTATTTATCCACCTATTTTGGTACCTCATAAATATGATCAACCATTCTACCTTAACATCTATACCACTGATCATTCCTTAGAGGCAAAGCTCACTCATCATGATGAACAAAATAAAGAGCAAATCATCTACTACATAAGTCAAACACTTATAGAGTATGAGAATTGTTACACCCATCATAATAAAATTTTCCTCACCCTCATCATTTTGGTCTCCATACTTCATCACTACCTTCTTAATCACAAAACCTATGGCATCACTAACACCAATCCACTCAATTACATACACTCTAAACCATAAGAAAACCAATGTACAGCTAAGTGACTCATGCTTTTAGCTGAGTTTGATCTTTAATTACTTCAATATAATTTTATTACAAGGAAATTTATCACCAAAAAATTGGTCAAATAGCCTCTACCCAACAACCAACCTCTTATTCTTGCATTTACAAATGAGTCCATTGTGACTCTTTCTCTGGAGGACCCCACCTACCAAATGATCCTATTATTCAATGACTCCAAATTCAAACATGGTGGGAGTGATGGAGTTATTCTAATTTCCCTAAATTGTGAACCTCTTCCCCTTTCTTTTAAAATTGACTTTGAATTCACCAACAATGTGGTTGAGTATGAATCTCTAGTCATAGGTTTCCAAAATGCTCTAGCCTTGGGAGTCGAGATAACCAATGTCTTTAGCAATTTACAACTTATGGTCAACTAGGTTAACAAATATTACCAATGTAATAATGATTTATTAATAAAGTGAAAATAACTCATAGATGTACTTTTATCATCATTCAATCATTGTCTTATCCAGTCAGTTCCATGATCTACCAATAAATTTGTAGATACCATCGCTTCCCTTACTTCCCAAATTCCTTCTCAACCTTCTAACTCTAAATTCTTTATTACCATACACCATTTTAACACCCCTTATTATATCCATTTGGACCTTCTTACCATTTTTAATATAGATTAATCTCCATCAAACATATGGTATGAACAAACTTTTGATTACCTTAACCTTGGTATCGTTCCTCCCAACCTCTCTAGGAATTCCCAAATAGATTTTGTTTAGATTACCTTTCATTACAATACTAGGGGAATCCTTTACAAACACAACTTCAATGGCCTCCTTCTCTATTACCTTCACATTCATGAAGCTTCACATACCATCAAGGAAATGCATGATGGAATCTATAGGGCACACATTAGTGGTTTAGTTTTCACTAAACACATCATTTTCCTTTTCTACTATTGGCCTACCCTCAACCAATACTATTATGATTATGTAAATAAGTGTTTCAAATGCCAAAAACATGCTAATTTACACCATGCACCATCCCATGGCCTCCAAGTATCCAAATAATTTTAGCCATTCTCACAATGGGGCTTAGATCTCATTGGGTAAATCAACCCTCATTCATCACAATGTCACCAATCCATTATTATCACCACCTAATATTTTACCAAGCAGGTGGAAGCCAAAAAAATTGTCAATTTAATCAACCATCATATCATATATCATTTTGGTGTTCCCCATAAGAACATCACCAATAACAGTAAATCTTTTAAGAATAAGAAAGTCCAAAGTCTCTATGATGTATTTTGCATTAAGTTAAGCTTTTCCTCCCCTTACCATCCATAAGAAAATGTACAGGTGGAAGCCTCTAACAAAATGTTGACCAAAGTCATAAGTGCTTTAGGTTGTTATCTCTCATGGATGGTTTCCTAGGATATAATCAAATCTTGATTACTCCCAAAGATCAACATACAAACTCTTTCATTACCCCATGGGGAACCTTATATTATAGAGTCATGCCATTTGGTCTGAATAACATTGGTGTAACCTAAAATTATGTGATGACCTACATATTCCATGATCTCATCCATAAAATCATCGAGTACTATGTGGATGATCTCCTTAGGAAATTTAAATATCACAAGGATCATCTAGATGTTCTAAAAATCATCTTCAAATGATTAATCCATTTTCATGTCAGGCTCAACCACAAGAAATGTATTTTTGGGGTCCTTTATGTAAATCTCCTTGGCTTCATTATCTCTCTTCGAGGAATCAAAGTAGACCTTACCAAAGTTAGAGAAATCTTGGATATGCCACCTCCTACCCACCTTAAGCAACTCCATAGCTTTTAGGGGAAGCTCCAATCAATCTGATGTTTCATCTCTCAATTATCAGATAGATGTCAACCTTTTCACCATCTCCTTAAGAAATACACCTCTTTTAAGTGGACCAAAGGCTATCAACAAGCCTTTGATTCACTTAAATAATATCTTCTTTTTCCACCTATTTTGGCCCCTCCTAAAGAGGATCAACCCTTATACCTTTGCATTTCTACCACTAATCATTCCTTAGGGGAAATTCTCACTCATCGATGAACAAAATAAAGAGAAAGTTGTCTACTTCATAAGTCAAACACTTATAGAGTATGAGACTTGGTACACCCATCCTAAGAAACTTTGCCTCACCCTCATCTTTATGGCCTCCAACTTCATCACTACCTTCTTAATCATAAAACCTATGTCATAAATAACACCAACCCACTCAAGTACATGCACTCTAAACCATACCAAAACCAATGTATGGCTAAGTGGCTCATGATTTTATCTAATTTTGATGTTGAGTTTATTCACCAAAATTTGATTAAAGGGAAATTCATCATTGACCAATTGTCCAAATCTCCTCTACCTAACAACCAACCTCTTCCTTTTGCATTTCCAAATAAGTCCATCATGACTCTTTCTTAGGAGGAACCCACCTACCAAATGATCATGTTATTTGATGGATCCAAATTCTAACATGGTGGGGGTGATGGAGTTATTCTCATTCCCCTAAATGGTGAACCTCTTCCCCTTTCCTTTAAAATTGACTTTTAATTCACCAATAATGTGGTTGAGTATGAATCCCTAGTTGTAGGTCTCCAAACCGTTCTAGCCTTGGGAGTCAAGACAATTAGTGTCTTTAGTGATTCCCAACTTGTGGTCAACTAGGTTAATGGATCTTACTAATGTAAAAATTATTTATTACTAAATTGTAAACAACTTGTAGATGTACTTTTATCATCATATAATAATTATCTTATCCAATCGATTTCATGATCTACCAAGAAATTCATGAATACTATGGCTTCTATTGCTTCCCAAATTCCTTCTCAACCTTATAACTCTAAACTCTTTATTACCATAAACCATTTTATCACCTCATCTTACATCCATTTTGACCTTCCTACCATTTTTGATATAGATAAATATCCATTAGACATTTAATATGAATAAACTTTTGATTTCCTAAACCTCAATATCATTCCTCCCAACCTCTCTAGGAATGTCCAAAGAGATTTTGTTTAGAGTAACTCTTGTTACACCATAGTAGGGGGAATATTTTACAAACATAGATTCAACAACGTCCTTCTCCATTACCTTTATAGTCATGAAGCTTCCCATGCCATCAAGGAAATGGATGATGGAATCTTTGGGAGACACTTTAGTGGTTTAGCTGTCACTAAACACATCATTTGACTTGGCTAATATTGGCCTACCCTCAAATAAGACTATTATGATTATGTAAATAAGTGTGTAAAATTTCAACAACACACTAATTTACACCATGCACTAGCCCATGGCCTCCAAGTATCCAAAGACTTTTGGCCATTCTCACAATGGGGCTTAGATATCATTGGGTAAATCAACCCTCATTCATCACAATGTCACCAATCCATCATTACTACCATTGAGTATTTCACCAAGTGGGTGGAAGTTATTCTTCTCATATCAACAAAATCTATAAATATTGTTAATTTCATCAACCATCATATCATTTATCATTTTGGTGTTCCCCATAATATCATCACCAATAACGGTAAATATTTTAAGAGCAAGAAAGTCCAAAGTCTTTGTGATGAATTTGGCATTAAGTTAAGCTTTTCCTTTCCTTACCATCCACAATAAAATGGATAGGAAAAAGACTCTATCAAAATCCTTAAAAAAATTTTGACTAGATTCATTAGTGCTTTAGGTTGGGATTGGCACTTGTACACCCCCTTCACTTTATGGGCTTATCACACTAGCATTTGAACCTCTACGGGTGCTACCCCTTTCTCTCTAGTCTTTGAAGTAGAGCTATTCTTACCTCTCGAAGTCCATATTCCCTCTCTTCACATATATTTTAAATAAATCACTTTTGAGATTGACTATCATTAAGAACAACTGGCATGATTTGAGCTACTTGATGAACATCACCCTGCAACACTTAACCATCTTTGTGTTTATCAAGAGTGAATCAAGTGCACCTATAACAAACACCTAAAATAATGAGAATTCAACATAAAATACCTCATCTTAAATTAAAATCAACATGTCACCAACATAGAGAAAATAAAAAGAGGCAAATTTTCTTAAATTATCTTGGACCCTACACCATAACCCATAAGTATGGATTAGTAGCTTATCATTTTTCCTCTCTTGAAGGAAAACTAGAACCTGAGCCTCTCAATTCTTTGCATCTATGTCCAAGGACAAAACTAACTTTTCTATCTAACTTAAGCTTGTTCCTTTATTTATAATATTTTCACCTTCATTAACCTATCCCTCTCCCTTTGAGGATAACTAATTACAACATAAAACCATGTGATTAAATGTCATATCATATCCTAATCCTAAATATGGGTACGCCAAATCTATCCAAGTCATGGTTATCATGGATGATTTTTCATCTCTAATGATATAGAATCCCATGGTCATTATCTATCAAACACCCTTTCTACCTATCACTAACCATCTTGTGCTAAAAGTTTTTCCCTCATAAAGGTAAACCTCTAAGCCTAAATATACTTGTCCATATCTAAAAACCTTGCATCAAAAATAATTTGGGATACCCAAATATTATTTGGGTCACATATTTATAGCATTATAGACTACTCCCTTGAAGGACATATGATCAAAACTTTCTAAATTGCTTAAAAGATAGATTTCTCCCTTGAAGGATAGCTACCAAACCTACAAACCTAAATTTAGACCACTTCCTTGAAATATGGATGAGTCAAATGGGTCAAAATCAATAATTTTAATCTTCCCACATCGATCAACTTTAGGACCTATCATAAAAATAAAATAAATAAACAAAGACCCTATATCAAAATAAAGTATCCTAAGAAAGTTGAAATCAACTTTCATATCTAGCACTAGTAGACTTCCCACATCGATCAGTCTACAGCTAGCATAAGACATGGACTTGTCTATTATAGTTCTTAAGTCACCTATAGAAGGGTAAAAATAATCCACATAAGGTTACCTTACCTATCCACCCATTTACCTTTCACCTACCACCTATATTCCCTTTATACCATCTTTTTAATCAAGGGATTATGAACTTACTTGACATGATGTGATCAAGACACTTTTTTTTATCAATCTAAGCATGATAATGTGAAGCATTTGAAAGGCTTACATTCCCTAAGACAATATAACTTTGGGTTTCATTTTGTCCTTACCAATGAAAAGGCATTATGATTCTTTTCTTATCTTTGATTATTGGTTCACGTAGACATGTGTCTCATTAATTCTTATCAATTTTCCCACATTTAGTTTATCTAACTCACTTTATGTGTCATCATATAACATTATAAACCATAAAAAAATTCATCATACATCAAAACATCATCACTACATCACATAATCCATGATAACCATATCGATAAACCATGAACATTAAACCATCCATAAACATCATATCATATCCATGAACAAAAATAGAATGTCATAACCATATTCTAAACATCACATGCCTAAGATACTAAGTAAAAAATCTCATAACGAATTTACATAAACCATAATCATGAACCATGAACATACATCATATATATAATCATCATCATGAGCACCATAAAAATAATCATATACATCATGTCTATCAAATAAATAATACACGTAATAATGTATAATCTCTCTCATATACATCTTGCATCATCAACACATAGGCCAGTATCAAAATAATGTAAATATGTATCATATCATAACAAATTTCATTACCTTAGAACACCACTACCATTGTATCCTCCTGCTCTTACACCTACACTACCATCTAGTGTTTATCCTCTTCGGGTACTTGTATATCCACTCATTGAACTGGCCCACTGACCTGGAGTTGCCACAATTGCCCCACCTACTAAACTAGCTATGTATTTTCCCCATCAAGGCTTTAATGGAAGCTGTACCAACACTATAGCCTCATAATACCTCAACTTATCAACCATAGCTAAGTATCATGTCATAAGAATCATCTTAGGTGGTCTTCCTATTGGTGTTATCATAAATCCTACCCTCTACCTCAGGGTATCTCTCTCTGAGGTCACTAAACTAAGGGAGGTCCTCACCTAATCTCTCTCTCCTATCAAGGTGGCAACCTAAGCCTATAAATTAATAATTTGGCCCTATATAGTGGCCACCTATCCTTATAACTCTATGATATAAGCGTATGCAGTTTCTAATGTTGTCTGTGCCTATCCATCATAACCATTACCCTATATTAGTACCCTAGCTAGATCCACATCCATGGCCTATTATCCCCCATCATCCCATCCAAAATTGGCTACTACATATAGGGCCTGATACCATTCCACATATTTATCAACAAAACTAGCATCATCTATCACTACTCTAGTCAATAGTTCCTCATGATCCAACACTACATCTTGTGTTTATGGATCTGGAAGTAGAAAATTTGCATCCTCTCTCATGTACCTCTAAGAAATATCTAAAATCCCCTACACAAGACCAAACAATTTCCAAACTTAATCAAAGGAGATAATCTCTAATTCCTCCTCTCTCCTCTAATATATCTATCTTCAGCTCTACAAAGATAGAGTGTGCTAACTATACTAAGCCCACATAGGCTAGCCCACATATGACCTCCACCCCACATCACCTAAAACCAAACCCTCTAAGGTATCTCAAAACTAGTCAATATCTCTAGCACCACCACCAACCCCTATCAATACATAGTGTCCCCTCCATCACAAGAATCCCACTATGAAGTTTACCTAGGTGTATCTGTCCCATGATAGCCCCAATGGCCTCAACACCCTAATGTGCTCATATGCCTAGGAATGGAACAGAAACCCAACATTGATCCCATATCACTAGTGAGCTTAGAATCCCCATAACTCCATATAAATATGGACCAACAAAATAGGAACCCACCCAAATACTATCATATCCACTAGCATCTCCACCAACACTCCCAATAGTAGATATGGAAATTAACCACTATTAAAACTAGGTAATGAAAAATAGGACACTGTCATCATCATCATAGTCATCAAACATCGGTCCTCTAGATCCTTCTAGTATAAGGACCTATAGATAATCCATCAGAATGCCACTTGGCATGAACCCAATCCTCACCATATATTAACTCCATATGGTAATCCCTCTCCTTATTATCAATGTGGTAAATTGCCTCCCCTTGAATGGGTAGCTTTGTAATCCCATGCACATCCTCTAATAGGATGTTAATCTCTCCTATCATCAATAAAAATGTGTTCATGGCTAGGTCCCATCTCTCAAAAAGGGTCATAATCATAGTCTCATCGTACAACAGGTGATGATAGTGAACAATGGCTCCTAGTTCAACCTCTTCCATATGCATCCACTCATCTATAGTCATCCCATAATGGATCTCTAAAAAGATCTTGGGGACCCAATCCCTCATCTAGATCTGGTTTCATTATTATAGAATAACCATGTTAGCATGTACACTTAATTTTTTAAATTATCTGATTACTAAACTACACCCACCTTTCTTAACCTATTCTAAACTAACCCATTACATCTACCACATTACCTCTAGAACTTGAACAAAAATCACACCAATACTTCATTTTTCTATCAAAAACATTTACCTTAAACAACCATATTTTTGATGCCCTACCTTACCCTATAAGATCTTCCCTAAAACCTATCAAACCACTACCTAAATCTACCTAAAAACCATTTCTACACAGCATAACCTACCTAACTCTACCCAAAAATCATTTCCACACAACATTCCTACTTGACACTCTACCCAATAACCATTTCCACACAACATTCCTACTTAACTCTACCCAATAACCATTTCCACACAACATTCCTACTTGACACTCTACACAATAACCATTTACACATAACATTCCTACTTAACTCTACCCAACAAACATTTCCAGGCAACACTCCTACTTAAACTTACCCTATCCTAACTTACCATTTGACATTTTTAGACCCACACCCACTTACAACATTTTAACAAATCTATTCTATATATTTCTATTAAAACATACCTTCCTATAACACTCAATTATTGATGGTCCTTAAAACTATCGATGATCAGGTGAGCTTTGACCTTTGGTGTCCAACCACTAATGATCATGTCTAACCATCGATGATTAGGTCTAACCACCAACAGTCACTATGTGTGACCACTAGTGGCACAAGACCTAACCTACCTTACCAAAACTATCCAAAACATAAAAATTTAACCATAAAACTACCTAAATCTACCCTATAACCTATCGCTAACCCAAAACCTCCTTCAAATTTCAATTTTACCTTCTAATTTTTCTAATTTTACCCATCATCTAAACTAGCACAAAACCCCCTAAAACCCTACCAAACCAATTACAAATTACCCAAATTTAACTATAAAACAACAAAATCAGCTAAACTAATAATTTCAAAACATCACCTACCTCATTCATTGATCATTGTTGAGGATGAAGCCCACATCTAGCTACCTAACCACATCCTCATTCACCCTACATCTTAGTCTGAGCTAGATCACCTTGAACACAAGCCTCCACCCAATCAAAAATAACCATGTCATCAAACACTTATTAAATGCTTTCAATAAAATTCCAAAACAACAACTTGTTAGACCACATGAAAATCTCAGAGTCAACAAGTTAAAATTGAAAATGATTTTTTTTCACTTTTTATCTATAGATTTTTGGGGTTTCCCCCTAACTATCGATATTCAAGGTGACTACCAATGGTCAACCATAGGAACCCCTGACCATCGACAGTCAAGGTCCCACACTTTTTCATCTTAGGCACTTACACCTAAATTCTAAATTCTAGAGATCACATATCTCCTCCATACCAAACCATGAACTTTTTGGATATTACCCTTCTCTAACCCACCATTAGACCATGTCCACCTTGATGTTGGCCATCTTTGACCCAAATTATTCACATGTTTTATGATGACACTTCTTGGTCTTTTAACCACACCAACTATTTTTTCCATATTGACTATTCAAATTTACACCACCTCATGCACAACCAAATGATTTGTGTTTTTTAATGGATAAATTCCTACCTAAAATACCTAAAAAAAAATCAACCCTATCTAGGATACTTATAGAGTAACCCAATTATCTATGACCAACACTGTGGACTGGTCACCCTATCACTTGCTCTTTTAGAACCCACCTTACTTTTACCAACATTGGTAACTTTAGTCTTTGCATGATCTTGACTATCACACTTAGTCATATTTTATGTGCTTATTTGTATTTTAAATTCCTATCATTTTTTATAACTACCTTGTGACTCACCATATACCACTTATCAAACCTTGACTCAGCTATAGTTTCACCTCATCAACTCCTAGTTTGAGGGGGGAAACCTCCTCCCAAACTCATGGCAATCAGACCGTCGACCAGTGCTCCATTTTTATTTTGTATCTTATTAAATCAAATTCACATAATAAAAAGGGTAAAAATATAGACACTAAAAAAATACACACAATAGTTCTATATGTCAAAATGCCTATGAACCCTTCTTGACCCTATCAGACCCTGAGTCTATTTGACCACCTAGTTGATTGAATTCATCAAGCTACTAACTTAACCCCTGACCAACCTTTTAACCAACCCCTTTTAAAACCATCTTGAACCTTTTACCCTTAAACACTTGATTGTTAATGATCATCTTAACCATTGATGATTAGCCTAACCATCAATGGTCAGGTCCTCACCTTTCTAACACATCACCAACTATGTGAGATAATGAGGCATAATTTAATATGTTCACCTTATGTAGTGATAATTAACTTCTAAGCATCGTGATCAACAACCTCACCCTCTAGGGAACCTTCCATCCTCCATCTCTCTTTGCCTATAAAAGGAGGGGAATAGGAGGTGAAAAGGATTCATGCTAAAGCTATTAAATCTTCTTGTATATAGGCATTCATGTCTTCAATCATCTAGTCTTCCTTTAGAAACTCAAAATCATAAAAAGAGACCTAAACCACTACCAAATTTATTTTTGGGGCCATAGTACTATTACTCTAATTAAATTGATTCAACCTTCACTATCAACCATCTAGCAAGCTACAGGTATATTCTACTTATTCTTTATTATTCTGAATTTCTATTCTCACTAACTTGATCAAACCCATTTATACATTATTTCTTCTCCAACAGATCCTTAACTGAACCATTATCCAACCACCAACCTATTCTACAATTCTTTTCTGAATGCCTTTAGAAATTTATAAGTAACCACTGATGGTTAGAATAACTACCAATGATCTCCCCCAACTACTGGCAGTTACCCAACCATCAATGGTCAGCCCAATCATTGATGATTCACCTAACTACTAATAGTCACTATGGTAAAAAAATAACAATTTATTTTTATCCCCTTAACCCTAACCAAACCTAACTTTCTATGTTCCTACCTACTCATAGACCCTTTTTTGATTTTATGAACCTAACTCCACCCACCTTAGCATAAGTATTGACCCATTTTTGCTATATTTAGTCATTTTATTTAACAATCATTCTACTTTATTATTGTATTTCATTTCATTTACTATATGCAAGTACATTAATTTTATCATTTTCATCTTTATTTTTATCAATAGTGGATTGATAGCCTCCTAATAAGCATATGTTTCTTGGATCTAGCTCATGCTAAGCAGTTCACTTAAGTATCTTACTAACAACCCCTTTTGTAAATTTTTTTATTTTTATTTTTAGGTTATTCCTTCCTATCCAAATGGGATTTCTCCATATTCACTTTGATTATGTGTGCATCACCAACTAGGTACTTCTACCACACCCTTATTACTAGTTTCTTATCTTCTTCTAAAATTAAGAAATTAAGAGAAACACCTTATTCAGGTTACAAAAGACAACACAAAGGCACATCTATCCATTTAAATTTATGATTGGGACTAAATTATCCACCCTTATGGAGTTTCTTACATGAAATATAATCCTTGTTAAGAGTAACTTTTGTACTTCTTTGAGGATTAATGACTTTAGTAATGGATTCACATGTCTTTGTTATAGTGGCTTGACCCCAAGCTTGAGAGGGATAATATATGTGAGAATGGAAGGGTCAAACACTTTCAGGTATTTATAACTCCATTAAATGACATCCTTGAATACTTTAATGTATTTTACAATCCCTTATTTTTATTTTGAGTACATGTCATACTTAAAAGCATATTTTTTAAGCCATTGGCATTATCTAAATTATAAAACTCATGAAGCATAAATTTAATTGGGGTTGATATTTAACATTATCCTTTATAATAAATATCAAATATTCACTCTAATTAGATCATTACATTTAGTATATTATTGGTTTTCAAGATAATAATCCCCTCTTAATCTAGTTCACACTCTTCTTGATTGTCTTCATCTATAATCTGGTTTACAAACACCTTAGTGTTTGTAATGAAGTCAAGAATTTTTTGATCATCATTAAACACATAATTTTGTAATTTTATTAGTAAATAATGGAGTGGATATTAAATCCACTAATAATCTCCTTATTTTATATTCAATAACAAGTTATAAGGTACTTACAGTTATTGCCAATGCATCTACAATAGAGTTTTTTCTATGAGGCACTGTCTATATATTAAATTCATTAAAGTCATATATCAATTTACATACTTGGTTATGGTAATTAAATAAATTTATATCATTATAATCATATTGGATTCTTACTTACTTAGAAAACAATTCTGAATCACCAATCACCTTGAGACTCTTTACTTTTTCTTAGAAAAAATTGGAGACCGTGAACTAGTGCCTCATATTCAGCCACATTATTTGTGAAATCAACTTATAGATTAAAAGTTAAAAAATATGAATTCCATTTTGGTTTAATGATTTCAATCACAACACCACACCCATTCCTTGATTTAAATCCATCAAATTTTAGTGTCCATAGATGGATTTCAATTGTGAGGATTAGGCTCTATAACATAGGTGTTGTTGTAATCTTTACTTCTTAGTTCACTTCCTCAATTTTTATTGAGTGTCTACTTTGTTTCTCAATTAAAATTAAATGTTTTTCTTGATTTTTAGTGGGGTATATAGGAATAGGAGTGTATAAAATTTTCACTTCATCATTAGAAAAATATGAAAGCTCCATACACTAGCTTAGATTTTCTTGCCATACTTATTCATTTTCTAACAAATGACTCTAGAATGAGATTATTTTAGGATCATTGAGAAAATAATTTTCATCCAATTGGTTTATCTTATCCAACTCTAGTTTTTTATGTTGTGTAATTAGCACATTTATAAAAACATCTTTTGGGAGATTTTACTTTCTTTTCTAATGCATACACCCCAAGTTCTTACTCTTCATATAGAATTTCATTGATCCTATTGTATTTTGTAATCATGTGAGTCATATTGGGTTCTCTCTCAATTTTGATTTATTTTAGGATACTTATCTATGGAAACCATGTATGTGAGAAGTTAGTTTTCATATATCCATTAAACATCTTGAACTAATCTATGCTCAAGAGTATGTCATATGCATCAAATATGTCTACTACTTGGTATAAATAAATTTTGAATTATTGGATCCAAAACCAAATTCATATATATGTGGTTTAATTCAACTACCACTTTACCTCTACATTGTCTAGTTGGATAACTTTTTGGTTAATTTCACTAGAGTGAGGCCTAGTTGTTGATAAATTACATATGGCATAACATTACCTGAAGCATCAAATCCATAAGAAAATTATGTAATTATTTACCAATAATACAAACTGTAATAAAAAATATGGAGTTCAAACTTTTTTAGCATGTTCCTTCCCTCTAGGAGTAGATATTTTATTTTAATAATAATTCCTTTTTATTAAAAATATGAAGAAACTCATACATAGTCATATTTACCTTTGTTCTCTTTAGATCATCTATAATTTGATATGAAAGATTATTTTGCTTTTTTATTTTATTATCCTATGGAGGGGTTTTGTTGTTCCCCAATTAACATGATGTTGTAGGTCACCTAGGTGGATGGGGATTGTTTCTTAGGTGTTATTTGGAGGATTAGAGGTGGTTAAAGGGTTTTTTAATTTGATCCTTAATTGATAATTATTTCCCCTTTAGAACTATTTAAAGTCATGGATCTTGTTTATGTTATCATCTATTTCATTATCATCATCAAATTAATACTCATAAGTCTCAAATACAAGGGCCATATTCATGTTTTCTCCATCCTATTTTAAATTGTCATTAGGTGTGAAAAATATTTATATATTGTCCATCTCCTTTTGAAATATATTAAAGTCAGCTATGAATTAGACACAATATGTTTTGACATGGTCAAACATGTTGTTTACTCTACACCATGTTGAACAGGCCAAGTCAAGCATGTTTACCAAGTCTAAAGCCCTATTGTTGGTATATAATTTATATTATCTAGGGGGATAGGAAAATTTCCACTATTAGGCCTAGTATTCCATTGTGTATTTTTCCTTTGAAGGTTAAAATTTCTAATCTAAGGTGGGTCATTTATGGTTTTGTTTGTTTTTTAGGCACTTACCTCCACAAATAAACCATGTCATTTGACAATCTTTGGACAAATTACTATAAATTATCCACTTGAGGGTCTACACTAGTATTCTTTTAGTTTATGATTTATGGTTATGAGTTGACAATAGGTGCAACAACATTTAAAAACATTGGGATAGATGTGTGTACTTTATTATGAACACTATTTTTAGGCATTTTATTATTTATAAATGAAGGTATAACTTATTGACTACTATTTGAAGTAGCATAACCACTCATGCTAGGAATAATATCATTATTTTTATATGCCATTGGAACTAATTATTGATTATTCTCTAGTGAAATTATGTGATTTGGATGCATATATTATTCACCACTAGGTATGAGGTTTAAGGGGTGTGGATTACACATAGTATTTGGACTTGAATACATAGATCCTAAGAGTGGGTTAATTAGAGGAATGTTTCTTATGAGAGATTAGTTGAGCATGGGTATTTGATTTTAAGCACCTTATTTCCCTAATGACTATAGTGGTCTTTCACCATACCCTTGTGGGGCCATCTAATGTTCAATATTAACCACTTCATTATAAACCAAGGATAAAGATGTGAGGTCAATAGGAGTTCTATTAAGGAACATGGATGTTAATGGGTCAAGGGATCTTAAGTAGGTTTGAATAGATACACCTATACTAAGATTTATGGGTCTTTTAGCCTCTATTATAGTTCATGGGCTCATTTGGTTCTCTCTTAGTACTATAAAAGTGGTGATATAGAACAACTATATCAATTATGATCCTAAAGTGATTCATAAACATTATCTCAAGATCACCCCAAGATTTTATATATCCAATTAGTAAGATTAGATATTATGCATGAGTAGTTTACCCCAAGTTTTAGGGAAATAAAAGGCATGATACATCCTCATATTAAACTTGGGTTTGGATAATAGACTATTTAAATTCTTGGATGCATTCTTCAACTCTTTGAATTCCATTAGTTACGTATTTTAGACAAAACTTGTCCAGGTTATTAGGTAGGTTGTGAGGAATACCTAGAACATTCATAGGGTATTTACCTTGACCAATCTAGGCCAATGGATTGGCCATTTGTTGATTATGAGGGATAGTATATGGATTAAAAAATGGAGTGACTATAGTTGTATCTGTGCTACTAGCTAATTTAATAAATTTAGTTTTTGTTTTCCCTTTATTCATCCTTAATTTTTTATGTTTAATGATTTGAAAGATATTAATTCAACTCCAACAAGAATTGATATAGTATTTATCCTCTTGATTTCTATCTTTAATTTTGGTATAACTCAATGTAGGTAAATGTTTATAAATCATTTTATTATAATCTCTAGTTGTAAACCTTAGATTGTGTTCAATCCCTCCTTGTGCTAAACCTCTTATTTGATGTTTTGACACAACCAAAAAAATACATGTAAAAGGAGCTATGAGTAACCTATACATATCTTAAAAGAAGATTTACAAGACCTCCCCAAGGCTTATTATACTAGTTCTTGGTATATTGGACAATACCATTTGGCCAATGCAAACTATTCATAAGAGGCCTATTTTATAAATTTAGATTCATAGGATTATACCAACTTTAACCACCATAGACGGGGTGTAAGGTTTTATAGCTATGCTCACAAAGGAGATTTTTAATAACAACACATGTATACACACCTTAAATAAAATCTAGCATATTGATATATGTAGGACCTAAAAAGAGATGATTTTTATTATTTGGTCATTACTTAGATTCAACAATGTTATAATGATAATGAATCACTTACAATCAAGCTAAGAATATAGATTCATATTACATTCATTGATACCCAATATCTAAACTATAAAACTCATAAAAAATGCAAAAGAAAAGATGGAAAAAGATAAAAAGGGTCTTGCTTCCATGAAGGTGAAGTTGAAGTGTTTGAATGAGAAAATCCCATAAAACAAATCCTTAGCTGAGACAGACCTAACATAACCAAATTTAAAAGGGTGGTGTAATAGTCTGATGGGAAGTTGAATGTAAGAAGGAAATAACATAACCACCGTAATAAATTCATAAGAAATTACCACCAAGCTTGGTAACACTCAAAATACCAAGATGTATGAATCAATTAACAATAATTGGGATTTACCATAATCATTCAATTACAAACTTTACTAGAATAACTCATATAATTAAACAAAGGGAGAGATTAATCTAGGAAATCAAAAAAAATAAATGTTTAGGATCACTATGTTTCTATTATAATTCATAATGAAACAACCTCTATTACATCAATTACATAATCATTTATATGCAATCCCAGTCCAAGATTCAAATTCATCCCACTAATGGGGTAATTACAGAATTCAATCATGACTCAAAAGGGTGGTTGAGAATCCCTAAATAATATACCAATTAATCCATGTCCATTTAATTATATCATATCCCCATACTCTTTTAAAATTGAATTATTATCTTATATATTCTACATGATCTAATCCCCATGCCATTATGACTTGCAGTATCCCTTTGTCGATGATCAAATGATAATATAACTAGTGATTTTCCCATTTATGCATGTTTATTTGCATTGAAGTCTATCATATTTATTCATTTATACTCTTATAAAATTGCATAGTTTATTTCTCAAGATTGGTAGCCTTGATAGACTAGATGACCATTAAATTCAGACTCATAGGCTCATGTATTTATCAAGATCCATGTGGTGAAGCCATTATTTCTCCTTGGCATACCTTATTTGTTTCTACAGGCTCATTTATGTTTCATCATCCTAGAACTCATGACATGATGCCACATAGAATCATCCTAGTGAGTCGGGGCTCTAGATTTCCTTCACTACTAGGTCTATTGGTGATAAACTTCTATGAGCCATTGATTTAGGATATTTATAGTTGATGGCATTTGAGAATCATCATGTTATCCTCAGGTCATCAACCCTTTATATGTATCCACAAGGAAACATCTCAAGTCTTCAATATTTAGATGTTGCCTTTATTGCCTCCACAAACTATCAGCTCCTATTAATCATGGATCTAAGATATTAAATGGTTGAAGGGCATTTTAGGATATTTAAGCCCTTGTTTTTATAGGGGACTCTAGTTCCCATGATAATTCCACATGGCATGATCTTAGAGACTTGAGGCCCTTGGTATTTATACTTTATTTGAGCTTCCCCTAATACTCTAACCTTTACATCATGTCATGTGTCATGATCTTGGGGATTTAGGGTCTTAAGTATTTAGAATTTATTTGAGTTTGCCCCCAATGCTCTGACCTTTATGATCATGCCACATGTAGTAATCATGGAGTCTGGGTCATTATAAAAACTTAATCTGTAACATCCCCAATGGGATTAACTAGAATAATGTAATTTTTAAAATTAATTCCACATATTCTTATATTAGATTACACCACAAGAATCTAATGAGTGACCCAAGTATAACATATTAAGTATTATAATTATAAAATAAAAATGTAACATATATTAGTTACTGATCACTAGCATCATATGCAATAAAACATAACTACATATTATAGACATCCAATTCTTAACACCATTTGTGTTGAAATTGTCAATCTTACTCAGATTGTATTAAAATGCACAATTTAGGCCAAAATCACTTAAATGTGCTAAATTGTTTGATCTTATCATATAAAATTGAAAATTTAGGATATTTTATCCCTAAATGGGGAAATTAATTTTATGTGATTCCTAACTTTTCTTAAACAATTTCAAGTCAAAATTAAGATTTCACATTTTGGTACTCTTGATCACTCTTTTCTTCTAATTCATTAATAGACGTCACCTACCTATGTTATTTTGTGTCAAAAACATCCTAAATGGGATCACAATACTATGTATCTAACATCTCCTTCAATTCCTCTTGAGTCAAATTAAGACTCATTACTATGATTTTCCAACCATTTTGATTAATTATGCACCAATTTCTAAAGAATTGCACTAAATGTGATTAATCTTACTTAGGAAAATTAAACCAAATTATGATCTTAAGTAAGAATTTCATGGAGAAAATTGAATATTTATTTATTGGAAATTGATTCTGAATATCTGCATCACCTAATGACATGAGCAATGAGTTTGCATCCATAAGCTATAAGTGCAACAAATATCAGGTTTATAGTCACCATGTCTAATTACTACCTCTTCCTCCTAAATATTTATGAGGATATTTATGGTTTTATTATGCAATATTAGATTAATTCATGGCCACACATATCAATATGTATATGTATGGGCATGATTGATCTTGACCCATTTAAAAAATCTATAAATAGAAGGGCATAAAACATCATTTTTAAGCTTAAATTGTGTAAACTTATAATGTAAGATTCTCTCCACATGTCATTTGTTTAGTTTGATAAATGCTTTATTTTTAATAGGATAGTTTAATTTGATAGACATAGATTTGATTTCTTATCTTGAGCTTATATTTTGCATAGTGATCTTGAGATAATGAAGGAGCTTGTCATCCATTGTTGATAAAGACAAGAACACCAAATCAAGGGGAAAAACACACTTAGAGCCTCTTTTGGATGGTGGAAGCTCTTGGGAAGGTAATAGGTATATGAGATTTATTTCAATTGCTAACTTATTGTCATTTGTAAACCTTGTTTAATAGGTTGGCTTAGATTGTTAGTTCTTATGCATTCTTTTGTGTTTTTCATGACTAATGCTTGAACTAATTCTCTTTATAATCCATCACTACATTTTTGCACGCCTGGTGAGACCATACCATCCAATCAAGAAAGGAAGACACTTTGGTAATCTTATATTTCCATTAAAGTCATTAAAAATACCATTAACATAAATTTTGATGCTCATTTTCCCATATTTTTAACATTTTTTGTGAACATGCAAATCACACAGTGATCGATGTTGGTTCTAGGTAACCAACATTGATCAAGGCCAACCAACATTAATTGGGTTGTAAATAAAACACAGATAAAAAATTTGCATTTTAGAGATTTTCTCAGAGTTATATTGGTTAATTTTAGTTTTTGTCTCTGGTCTGAATATATTTCTTGATCTAAAAGGTTTTTTTTTGGATATTTTATCCTAACAAGTCTAACAAGTGATTTTTATCCAAATATTTTCGTGACTTAAAGTTCATAGGTGACCATTATTGGTTAGTTTCCAATATCTATAATTAAGATACAATTGACATTGGTCTTGGAGAAACCAACATCGATCAAAAGTGATCGATGTTAGTCTCTGTGTTTTTGAAAAAACACAAACTCGAGAGCATGTTTTTCAAAAGTGCTTCTCAAACTCAATTATGATTCAAAGCTAAATAAGACTCTTTAATTTTTATTATAGGACTTATGAGGAAAAGTGTTTATTTGAGCATAATGAAATCTTTTTAATATTTTATTTGATGTTTAAAAAGAATTAGAAACCTTCCCTTTGGTGTTTAAAAAGAACTATATGGTTTAATTGAATGTTTTTGTTGATTTTTTTCAATTTTTTTGTAAAATAAAGCCAAGGGGATAAGAACTTCACTTCACATTTAAATTTGGTTTATAAAACTCAACTTTCACTTAAAATTCAAATTTCTTGAATTTTTTTATGTAATTCATCAATTACTTGATTGTTAGATTGTTTGAGCAAAAATAATTGCATGTGTATGCTCTCCCCTATGCCCTATAAGGAACTCAGGTGATCAAAAGTGCCTTTTCATTGTAATGTTGTATTTTTCCAAGGCTTAAAAAGGAATTTGTATAGGCTCTCCCCAAAACCCATATGGTTTTTGTGATCTAAAAACAACCCTAAATATTTTTTACTTGGACATTTATTTCATGTAATTTATCTTATGAGGGAGATGTCATTACCTCTCATGGGTTCTATAGGGAAGCATTGACCTGGGGATTTATCTCTCAGTAGTATTTCAACTCCACTTCATGGTAGGTTATATAAAATAAGGTACACATATTATGAGAGCTAGTGTGTCGAGAGGCTAACCTCTCTTTTTGTAATGAAATCTTGAGTCAAGTCAGGTCAACTAGGGGATTCTCCTAAGTAGTCCATAGATGGAATCATTATGCAAAGGAATAGACCATTGCATGATAAGTTGATAAGTATGAAATCAATTGATGTGTTGCATCTCTTGTGTTAACCACACTTGAGACCATCTAGATGGTCATAAATTGTAAGTTTTAGAAAGCCCCACATGTCATGGAGTATTGTTGATGCAGGGTGTACGTAAAGGTACATATCATCATATTGTCACTTGGAAGAAGGGGGTATAAAATACCCTACCAATTTATTTTCTTTTATTTTGGATGAACACTTAAAATTCCTTCCAAGTATACATATATAGATGGATTTCAACAATGCAAAGCAAACCTTATCATTTTAGGGCTTAGGATGCTTACTTAGTTACATTTGTCTTTTGGTCTTAGCTTACTTGGTATTGACTTGAGTCTAAACTTACTTATAAATACATGTCATAACCAAATACATTGTCAACCAATTTCTTGAACAAGGAGTCGTTATGTTGGTCAAATCCAATCGATCTTTGCCTTGTTCAAATTTGTCATCTTAAACATTATGTTTATCATATCATCTAATTGGCATAGTTTTTCTCCTCATTTGAGTCTAAACCACTTGCCCAAAAATAATTAAGTCCTTCATTGATAGTTTAAATTTAAAATTTCACATTTCTAAGTTCATAAGGTTGACATGTTAATTGGTTCTTCCATTTACACTTAACTGGAGATACCTTGGGTTTAATTTTCCTTTTGGATTGATGGCCGTTTATAGACTCATCATCCATTTTCATCATATGTGAACTTGGGTTATCAAGTGTATCTCTCACACTCCAATTTTTAGAGAAACATTTTTTATTACCATTCTTATTACCATGTGGCGGCATTGTTCTACCCATTTGGGTCTAGTTTTATACTTAAGAAGTTTGCATGTTTCCACATCTTGAATTTATTGTTTCCCATTATCTCCTTCCTAATCCTAAGGGATTTAATATATTTTTATAGTATAAACTCATTGAATTTGTACTATTTTTTACTATATTAATGTATTTTAAAAGTCTACATTTTAGTGAACTAGTTACACTCTAGTTTTTTTTGAGTTATCATACCCTTTTCTAATTCATATTATTTTGATCTACCCAAGGTTGAGTAAATTTGTGAACATAATTATTCTAATTATGTGTGGTACTAATCCACCCTCCTTATTATAATCTCTTTGGTTTACATAGTCACCTTGTTTAGAAAATATGAAAACACATACCTTGTTTAAATGTTTTCAAAACATTGTCCAAATCATAATCAAACATAAAGAACAATCTTATAGACATGATGTTAAATTATACTCACATTAGGGTCTCTTGTGGACTTATTTATGAGGTACATCATTATTATAGTGGACATGAGCACTCTACCTTGTTTGAGGATCTCACCCTCTTTGAGCCTATTTGTTGAAAACCAATCCAATCCATGCTAATATTTGTGCATCATCCCCATCCTTCCCCTTTTATTTGTGCATCATGCTTGAAGGTTACTACTTTAATATATCCTCATTATATTTATGTGCCACACTCAAAGGTTACCATTATAGGTTATCCCCTTTCATATTCTGTGAGAGAGCAAGCTCCTTAATGTGTGAAGGTTAAAATTTTAATCTATTCTCCATTAGCTTGTGTGAGTAATACAACTCTACAACATGAAAATGTTACTATTTTATGACCTCCTCCTTTGGTTTGTACAATAAACCAAACTATGCAGTGTCCTGTTATTACCATTCTAGGCCCATTGCCTATATTTATAAAGCTTATTATTGAATAATGTCATTTCGATGAACTAGTATTTGTTGAACCCTTCTTCAATAGTTTAATTTTTAAATATCACATTATTGATTCATCTTTGATAAAAAAATAACCATTATATCTTCAAGAACCATCTTATGATGACCAAAATGTGTTCAAAGTTGATGTTTTGCAACCAATTATGAATTAAATCCTTGATGTTATTATTTAAACACCAATTTTTGATGAGTAAACCTATGATGAGTTACCTATTCATATTTTAACTATTTTTAAAGAGCCTAATCTCTTGACAAGCTAGTCTCTATAGAGTTGCCTCTTGATCTTTTTCCACTTTTAAAGGAGTCTCCTTTTGATAGACAAAATTATGTTGAATCATCCCTTGAGTAGTTCCCTCTCTTTGATGGACTTCACTTAGAATATCTAGTTTATGTTGAAACCTTCTCAGATGAATCAATTTTTATAGAGCCCATTATGACATCATGGACCATTACTTGTCTGATACCTAGCATTCAACATAACATCATTATAGAAGCAGCCATATTGGATGAAGAAACAACATTAGAGTTAGTTTCCTTTTTTGAACTGACATCATATATAGCATTAGAAGTAGAATCACTATCAGGACTAATATTAGATTTAGATTCCCTTGACTTGAACTCAATTTTAGAAACATATTACATTCACGTTTGTTATAATATTGGTTATAATTACCTTGTGGATAAATCTTAATACATTTGTGATCATTCTACAATTTTTTAGGATGATTACTTTAGCATCAACATAAATTATACTAGTATCTCATATGCAGATTGTGATTCCTTTCATCATTCCATTACCCCCACCCAACATAGCCATTATATTGGCATTTCACCTCCCACAAGCATTGATTGGCACCGATATAATCACACTTTATTGAATTACATCCATGCCAACATACCATTTGTAAAATATTAGGGGGACCAAGACCAAATTCATTTAAAAGAAGAGAAATTTACTAGTGAAACCTTCTTAAAGGATCTAGGGGATGATCAAGGTTCAAACTCAACATCTTTTAGTGAAACCTTTTCAAAGGTGTTAGAACACAATCAAATTCAAATGTGAATATCTCTTGTAAAACCTTCTCAGAGGCACTATGGGATGATCAAGATAAATTCATTAGTGAAACCCTCATAATGGCACTAATAACTAAGAAAAAATGTTCTTCACTACTTGATAAAGACATTATTCAAGATCAAATCATTATAGCTTCCAATCTATAGCATAATTATATGGTATCTACTCTCAGGATCAAACAACAAAAAAATATAGTGGTTATCGAATGTCAAATCTAGAACAAACAACATTAAGTGTGCCTAAACATCCAAATATTCATTTGTCTCCCATTCATTATAAATTTCATTATCATCCACCTATTTATTACCCATTTATACCATTTATCATGTGCCTAACATTATTTACCATCCTTGGTAGCACTTTCCTTTGTAGAGGCTACAAAGATATCTTGTCTTGATGTTTGAAAGAACTAGAATCAACAATCAATAAAGATCACAAACACATTATTAAGATCAATATCTATAGCAATTTTTTGATATATAAACTTTTTTGAAAGGGTGTTGGATAGAAATTTTTATGACTGATTATTATGGTTGTCTCATATGTTGACTATAACATGCATCTCCATGTCAACAAGAGTAGCAAAACCATTTTTAATTTACAATGTACCATTTTCTATTACCGTGCCTTATCTCTTATGTGGAAAAACATAAGACCATTTCATTTTAGGAACTTTATACCATTATGTTCTATTTATCTCATGTTGTTTGAACTACATTTACTTGAGGTCCTTCAAGACTATATAGGTATCACTCAATTTCTATTGAGGTTAGCTCAGTCACACCTTTGCCACATTTTCATCATTTTATGAGAATTTGTTAAGTTTAAATACTCTCACCATTTTGAGAGAAACCTAAGACACACTCTTACCATTTTACAAGTATCTTGTCCCACTGACTCACTATTTTATGAGCAAACTAAGCCATCATCACCTGGGGGAAACTTTGTTTCCACTATAGCCAACTATCTTCTGATAATTTTTACCATTTAATTACTATTAACCAAGGCTTCATTTTATTTATCCTAATTATACCATTTTTATCTTGGTTCTTTTGGTTCTTCCCATACTTTCCATGGGGAGATTCCAATTTAGATTCAATAATTTTAGAACGTCATGTTGAATGACATTTTATGGAAGTAGTGTGACATTTGATCTGGCAAGTTATCTATCATCTTATCTTGTACCCTTGATTATAACAACCTATGGAAAAATTAGTATTCTATTTGATACCCCTGATTATAACTACCTTTGGGAAAATTAGAATTATAATTTCATTCCCTGATTATAACCACTTATGGGTAAACTAGGAACAACACCTTTTTATCATGCATTGCCACATCACCTGGTCATTACTATTATCATTTTCCTTGTCATTTGCCTTTATTTGTGAAATTTTTGTGACTTTTTTGGTTTTTCATCACCTTTTATGTTGGTATAATTACTATGACTCAAGGTCTGAAATGGGATTACATAGGTTATGCTCAATTCAAGTTGAGGTCAACTTAGTCCCCCATTTTTATTATGCTATTACAATCTTTTGAGCATTTTAAGTTGTCACACTCTCACCATTTTATGAGCACTCTTTGAAAAACCCTCACCATTTTTAAAGTTGGCCCATTTTGTATCTCTTAATTCTCAATTGAGTTGAGATACTTAAAAAATTCAAAAAAAAAAATTATTTGATTTTTTTTGTTTATTTATTCTTTTGAGTTATTTTTTGGTCTTGCTTTGTTTATTTTCCAAGCACATCTTGATGGTCCACATGGATCTTTATTATTCATATCTTGATCTCATGTTATTAGGTTGTTATTTTTTCTTAAAAACATTCTTGTACCTAATTGAATTTTGATTTTTCATATCTTGATCTTAAATTAGGTTCATTTATGTTTTTGCTTTTATTTTTATTTATTTTTTTTAAAATGTAAATAGTTATAACTCTATTTTTGGTCTTTTTTTTTACCATTATCCTTAGTTATAGATATTCACATTTGAATTAGCTTTGCAAAATTGAAGTACCATACCATTATAATTTTTTCATACTTATGATGTTGTTTATTTTTGATATATCAAGCACTTTGTGCTTTGGATTCAAGCCTAAACATCAACATAGCTTCGATGAATATATCTCAAGATCACCATGCATAAAATAGGCTCAATAGGTTTAGTACTTTGAATCTATGTTTAGACATGCATGTCTTCACATATATCATAAGTTTAATCAAATAATTAGTCAATTTTCATCATCCCTCATTCCATTCTCCCCAATTCAGGGTGAACTACATTGGCTTGAGGTCCATTTGGACTATGTAGTAAATGCTTAGATACTAGACATATCTTAGGTTAGCTTGACCATCTTCATTTTTATTTTCATTTGTTTCATCACTTTGTGCATTCTCATATGCTTGGTTTGTTGTGTATTCTTAAAATCCATTCCATAATCACATCTATGTTTGTGACCACTCATATTTAATCTATGTAATAGGTTATATCCTTGAGATATTTCTTGCCAATTTTCCCATGCTAGGGTACAACATCTAACCAAATTGTAAGAATCAAATCAACCATATAGGGCAAAACCATTCTTTATCAGTGATCAAAATCAGCCCTACTAGGACCAAATTACTTATCATAATCATATTCGCTCTACTAGAGCACATTATTATTTCTTCTACCTTTGGAGCCAATGTTCTCCTTTTCTTCTAATTCTAAGTGCTCCACACTTTATCCCATGATGGTAATATTTAAGTACATAACTTGTCTTGGGATTAATAAATTATATAGTGCACAACTTGTATCCTATCTTTGGGTGTGTTCAAATTGTGTCACTTCTATTTTTGGATTGTATCCTTCCTATTACTCCCATATTTGGGGCCCATATTCTCTAATTATATTTTAATAACTGATGGAATCAATTCATGCAAGCATTAGCTCATTTGGATGCAATCTATTCCAATGCTTTCTCTTTATTTTTTAGAGTCTATCTTTCTCTTTCCTCTTAATATGTCCTTTTGAGGGGCATTATGGGTCGTTTACATTTTATTATTGACAACTCTTTTTTTTTGAAAAGATGTTGCTTAACCTGAATGTCTCGCTACACCTTCTCAAATAGGGGGAAAATGTATTCATCCAATTTCTAGCACCATTTGTATTTAAATTGTCAATCTTACTCGAATTACACTCAAATGCATAATTTAAGCTAAAATCACTTAAACACACTAAATGGTTCGAGCTTGTTATATATAAGTGTCAATTTAGGCTATCGTATCTCTAAATAGGGAAATGCATTTTATGTGGTTCCTAAATTTTCATAAATCATTTCAAGTCAAAATGATAATTTTAAATTTTGGTGTTCTAAATCACTATATTCTTCTAATTCATTAGTACATGAAATGTGCCTAAGTTATTTTGTGTTGACAACATACAAAATTGGATCATGGTCCATATGCATCTAACATCACCTTCTAATTCCCCTCTAGTTAAATTACAACATAGTAATATGACATTCATACCATTTAGATTAATTATGCATGAATTTATAAAAAATTGTAATAAATTTGATTAATCTTAGTTAGATAAATTAAACAAAATTATGATCTAAGTAAGAATTAAATGAATAAAATTGAATAATTATTTCTTAGAAATTGATTCTAAATATCTGCATCACCTAATGACATGATCAATGAGGTGGAATTCATAAGCCATAAATGCAAAAAATATCAAGTTTATGGGCACCCATGCCTAATTAATGTCTCTTCCTCCCAAATATTTATTAGGATATTTATGGATTTATTATGCAATATTAGACTAATTCATGTCCACACATCTCAATATTGAGATGGACGGTCATGGTAGATCCTAACCCATTTGAAAAATCTAAAAATAGAATGGCATAGGACATCATTTTTAAGCTTAAATTGTGCAAACTTATAATGCAGGATTATCTCCACAAGTCATTTGTGTATTTTGATAAATGCTTTATTTACAATAGCATAGCTTCATTTAATAGGCATAGATTTTATTTCTTATATTAAGCCTAGATTATGCATGGTGATCTTGAGATAATGGAGGAGCTTGGAATCCATTTTTGACAAAGATAAGAACACCAAATCAAGGGTAAAAACATGTTTGGAGTTGATTTTGGATGGTGGAATATATTGGGAAGGTAATAGGTATGTGTTTTCTTTCAATTGTTATCTTATTGTCATTTATAAACCTCATTGAATAGGTTGGCCTAGATTATTATTTATTATGCATTATTTTGTGTTTTTCATGACTAATGCTTGAAATAATATTATTTTTAATCCATCACTACATATATATTCCAAAATTTGATTACATAATTCTAGCCACAACTGGTACAATATTACATCCACTGTTATAATGTACATATGAGTAAATAATTACATTTCCATCAAGAATAATGTTTCAATAATTAAAACAAATACTAGATACAAGGCTCCACAAAGAATGAGTCTCACAAAATCTAGTATATATGGTAATATCAAGTTTAGTCTCCAAATAAGTACTACTATGTGATAGTAATAAATCAAAATAGGATGAATCTGTTGCCCATTGAGTGTGGGTCCACAAGAATTTTATTAATTACCAAAAAAAAGTACATAAAAAAGGTGCCTTTACTCTGTTAACCCTTTTACATGAAATAAACATTTATTTATAGGTTTTCCACACACTGGTAAAAATTGACTAACCTATTAACTAACTCTTATAGGAATTCTACCCAAAATATGGTTCACATTATTAATTAACACAAACATGGAAACTACCCAAAAGTGAATCTAATTTATTTATGGGGGTGTCTTTATAAAAGATGCATTCCCCATTAGAATTATTAAATTAATCTAACACAACAAAATCCTAGGCTAAGTTAAGACTTTGGATAAGTCCTAAAAAACTCCCCTGTGATCCAAAGTCAAGTCTTTGGACACATACTAAGCATTTTTATAAATTTTTCAAATTTGGTCTTGTCAAGGGGTTTTATGAAAATATCAGCTATCTGATCAATAATAGGGAAATATATCAGATCAAGAGATTTCTTCACCACTAAACTTCATAGATAATGATATTTGACATCCATATATATAGGTTTGACATGAAATACTAGATTCTTGGACATCTTGATTGCACTCTGATTATCAATGTATAACTATGTAGGAGCAATTTGAGAAACTTAAATATCTTCAAGAATATGTTATAAGTAAAAAATTCCTCTGAAGCATCCCATGATACAATATACTATAATTCTATTGATGAATTTTCCAATGTATCTTACTTCTTATAACACTAAGTAATGGCAGTTGAACCCATATGCATAGTGTATCTTATTGTAGACACTTTATCATCCACACATCCACCAAAATATGCATCACAATACCCAATAAGTTTGAATTTCTTATTATGATGGTGTTCAAGGCCATATGTATTTGTTCCCTAAAGATAATAAAGTACTCTTTTTATTGCATGCTGATGAATTTATCTAGGCCCATGTATAAACCTAGATAAAATTCCAACTAAAAATGATATATCAGGCCTGGTAGTCATCAAATATATCAAACTTCCCACCAATTGTCTATATTTGGTGCCATCAAAAAAGGCACTACCATCATCCTTAGACAATTTTAAGTTACTTTCCATTAGATTGAGGGTAGGTTTGCAATCACTCATGCCAAACCTATCTAATAAATCATAAATATAGTTAGTTTGTGAAGTGAAAATACTATGCTCCTTTTGAGTCACCTATATGCCTAGATAGTAGTGAAGAAGTCCAAGATCTATCATCTCAAACCCATATTTTAATTCCTTCTTCATAGACTTGTTATTATTTTCATCATTTCCTATGATAAATAAGTCATCAACATAGAGAACAAGAATCACCAATTTCTTACCCTACACTCAAAAATAGAGAGTATCATCAAATTCACTACATTGAAAACTAATGGATTTCAAGTATGAATCCATTTTCTCATACCAAGCCCTATGTGCCTATTTGATCCCATAAAAATATTTTATCAATTTACACACTTTGTGTTCTGCACCCACCTATTGAAAACCCCAAGGTTGTTTCGTATATACTTATTCCTATAAATCACCATTCAAAAAATCACTTTTAACATCCAACTAATGTAATTTCCAACCATTTTTTGCTATTGAGGCAAGCACCATATGAATAATGTGTCATTTTAAAGTTGGTGCAAACGTTTCCTAATATTCAATACCTTATTGTTGTGTATATCCTTTTGCAACAAGTATTGCCTTATGTTTATCAATTGAGACATATGATTTATACTTAGTCCTATACACCCATTTGCATCCTATGGGTTGAATATGTGGAGGAGGATCAACCAAAACCCAATTATTATTGTTAAGTATTGTATCATACTCACTTGCATTGCCTATTTCCAAACATATTTAATAGAGGCATCCTCAAAACAAGATGGATCAATGAAAGAAGTAGTAACAACCATTGCATAATTCACCTATTTATGAGAACTCTTGGGACATATTAATCTAACTTCATCTACTATCAAGTTAGAAAAAGTAATTTGAGCCCATTTTGGATACTTATTCAAATTATTCAAATTAGGAACACCATAATTCTAATCATGTGCACCATTCAAAGGAAAACTTATAGAATTTTTAATAATTTCTAATTCATCAACCTGTGAACTAGTAGATGAGGAAGAGTAAAGTCAAGGAATTTGAGTTTTATACCACAACCTTGAGGAATTATCCCCATTACTCAAACCCTTATCTCTTTTTACATTTTTCCTCTCTAAACTATCAAGTTGAGAATCAATCTCTGTAGTGTTCATAGTCCCAAATTCATCAAACACTACATTTTGACTCACTATGAATTTTCATGTATCCTATGAAAGAAAATGATAACCCTTTTTATTTTTTGAATATCCAAGAAAGATGCATTCTTGACTAAATAGTTCTAACTTAGTTTTATGTTTAGTGGGAACTAAATAAAAGCAAAGGCATCCAACTTTCAATTGTTTAACTTTTGGTTTAAACCCATACCAAGCCTCATATGGAGTTTTTCCCAAAAGAGCTACTGTGGGGGATCTATTTCTCAAATACACTACAATATTAATGGCTTCTACCCAAAAATTATCATCGAGCTATTTATAGTGCAACATAACTTGAGATGTGACCTATAAGGTTCTATTCATTCATTCAGATACTCTGTTCTACTATGGATTGTAAGTATTACTATAATGTCAATGAATGCCATGTTTTTGACAATAATCTAAAAACTCATTTGAAGTATACTCACCACCATTATCTTAATGAAGAGTGGCTAAGTGTGAACCTATTTATTTTTCAACTAAGTGAAACCAATAAATAAACTTAGTGAAAACTTCTATTAGGCATCTAGAACAACAAGCATGCTCTGATACCAACTGTTAGGACCCAGAAGCACCATTGATTACCAAGCAACTAAACATGTGAAATTAACCAGAATCACAAGTAACTAGAATTCAAAAATAACATAGAATATGAGAGACAATACCCAATTGTATTAATACTCTTCCAAAAGGAAATACAATAAAGAGATGCCACACTCTTCCACCTTACAAGTTTGCCACACCAAGTGTTTAGTAATTCACCTTCAAGAGTTCACTCTCTCAATTATGGTCCCAACACTCAACTCAAACACAGAGTTAGTGTTCACCTCCACCAGCTAGTAACAACACCGCGAATCAACTAGTCAGTAACCACTACTACCAGTATACCGAGTATACACACATACTCAACCGAGTACACAATGTACTCTAAGTAGATCTCCCATGAACTTGCAACAACCTGAAACTCAAATGATCTTACTTTGGAAGGATCTACCTTTCCTTCCTCTTTGCTCTCCAACTGAGTACACACCGTACTCCAAGTAGATCTCTCCTGATATTGCTCCCTGTTGTGTTGTTGACCTCTCTGATCTTGCACACCTGCAAATCAATCTGGTTCTACACACCTGCAAACCTAGATCTCACACACACATACACCTACAAATTAATGATCTTACTTACCATGTAGATCTCCAAACATGGCCTTGCACACCTGCTGACCAAGATCCTACATACATGAAGAATCCTTCTGATTCTCCAAACCAGCACCCATACTTGGCAATGTGGCACTAGGAGGAACACACCTTGCTCTCTTCACTCTAAAGGAGCTAATATTTTCTCTCTTACTCTCTAGCACAAATTAAAATATATCCCATGAGTCTCTTAAATAGATCTAATGCAAACAATAATTAGACACCTAATTACAATAATTAGATCCACAGTTCAAGACTATAATTAGCCTTCTTCATGCAAACAACCGGTTTGTTAACAAACTTTCTGTGGAACTCACAATTCAGAACTGCACAGGTGACCGACGTCGGTCCCTATCTACCTGGAGGTGACCAACATCGGTCGATCTCTGACCATCATCAGTATCTTCCTGTCTCCACCTGACCGATGTCGGTTGGCCTGACCGACGCCAGCGACTATGACTCTCAACAGCCTCCTCCAATGTCTGTATTAGTGAAGCTTTTAGGTCCATAACCTAACAAATTCTAATTTATTTTTCATGAAAAACACCCAAGTCATCCTATAAAAATCATCAATAAACAACACAAAATATCTACACCCACCAATAGATGACTTTTTCATGTCACATACATCACTACGAACTAACTATAAACACCTGTTAGCTTGCCATGAAGAGGTTTTGGGAAAATTTTCCCAATTTTGTTTACCCAAAATACATGATTCACAAATAATACTATCTTTTCAAAAAGTGGGCAATCCACTCACCATACCATATCTCTACAATTCTACTAAAGAGTGAATATTCAAATGTCTAAATTGGATATTCCATAACCACTATGTAGACAGTACCTATACCTATTTCAATAATTTTTACTAGTTCCACTATGGGAGGAAGCACTTTACAATACAATCTAACAAAGTTTCCATCTTCATATCCTGTATACATGATTTTATAACCATCTTTCACTAAATTAATATGGATGAGCCCATTTTCAATCACAGTTTGATAACCTTTCTTTAGAACAGTTCCCAATGAAAGAAGATGTTTCTTCAAAGTGGGAACATACCAAAAATTCTCCAAGTATTTTATAAAGCCATTAGGAAGAAGAATCTAAATAGAACCAATTCCTAATGGATTATGCATAGACTTATCTACCAAAGAAACTAGAGAGAGAAAGAATCTTATTTATAAGTCCAAAAGAAGTCTCACCTAAATGTCATGTGTTTGGTTGTTCATGTATCTAAAACCCATACATCAGTAAACTAATCTCTAGCCTCATATTATACATAATCATTGTGCCTCAAAGTAGTGAATGCAAACTCATGAGCAACATTTCTAGACTCATCATAATCATGGTCAACATACTGAGCAGAGATAGACTTAGTCATTTTTTGTGGCCTCTATATTTTGTCAAAAGGGATTCTACAGTAAGAGGCAATGTGATCAAATTACACACATCTATGACACTAAATGTCTAATCTACCTTAACCTCTACACCTATAAGAGTTATGACCATGTCCTCTATCATTTGTCTCATTTGAATGAGAATGGTTATATTTTTTTTGATTTGAATAACCTCTACCTCTATTTTGATATCTACCTCCTCTGTAATGTCGACCCCCTCTATAACTATGGCCTTTATTGGTTTGATACCCAGATGAAGATGAACTAGGCTTAGACTATAAAACATGGGCTTCCTTTATTTTCTTGGGTTTATTTGGAAAAGAGAGGTCATTTTGGATGAGAAATTCAGCCAACTTGTCAAAAGTGATGCATGTGATCTTGTTAGAGACATGCAACATTTCTACAAAATTCCTATATGACTGATGTAGTCTTTCTAATGTAGTAGTGACTATGAGATCATCATCTAATTTTCCAAACCCAACATTAGTGTACTCAGTAGTGATATTTTTCAATTTAGAAATATATTCTCCCAGATCCCCATCTTCTTCTAATGACAAAGTAAACAACTGCAATCATACAAATTAGACAATGTTTTCCATGCAATGCAACTATGAGAAGAATTTTCAATATGAAAATAAGTATCATGAGTACAACAAAATTTGATTAGTTATAAGGCCTTATAATCATGAAAATTTAATATATAAAGTTAGGCCTATTGTGTTGGCAATGTGGGATTTTCATTCTTAACAATATCCCATAACTCATTAAATACTAATGAAAATTCCATGAAACATTTCCAATCTGAATAATTATAAATCATTAATATATCACCATCTGAAATAAATTTTTAAATTTTAGACATCTTGAAATGAAATAAAATGTGCAAAATAAGTGCAACAAATGAGATAAACAATACACACACATAATTATAACACTTTACATGAGACAATGCTTCGACGGGGTTTTTCACTTACCCTCCACATAGAGTAAGAAAACACATTTTTTTTATGGGTTTTTCACTTAAATTCACCAAAAATAAATTTATTACCCCCTTATTTCACCAAAATACACCCTTATTTTACCAATTTACACCCTTATTTCACCAAGATACACAAAAGCAAAAGATATCAACTTTCCATGCAAAATTTCAACAAGTATGCATGTTTTTACATTCAAATATGCCTTTTACAAATTTTAAAACATAAAAAGATTCCAAAAAGGGAATATTAATTTTCAATAAAGCATATTATTAATCAAAATTCTTCCAAAAAAGAATATTTGAACCTGTGACCTCCTTGTTACAAGCACCTCCCAAAATCTTTCTTTTCAAGTGCTCTATGAGCATTTACAAGTTTAAAAAGATAGAAATTTCTATATAAACTTGAAATTTTCCTCTATTTTAATAAAACAAATATTATTTGGGTATTTTCATGTGAAATTATTTTTGAAAGTGAAAACTCAAATCTTTTATTACCTAGTTTTCTCCATGCAAAACCTAATTTGATCAAACTTTAGAAAAGACTTTGTAAAACATGAAATATTTTTATTTTTTCATTTCCAACACCATATTTGAGATTTCCAATACCAAATATCATTTGATAAAATTTTAAACTCATCTGGCACTTCCTTAGACCATAAAAAAACCTTGCAAGATTGAATCTTTCACCATTTGCTAATGTTTAAGACTTTCAGAGAGGAATTTAACTAAGTATTGCTAAAGTGTTGATTTTATAGGACATTAGAAGGCCATAATTATAAAATTAATGGGTTTAAAAATATAATTTTCAGCTTGAAAAGCTTTTGAAATGGATTTAGAATGATTGTTTTGTCTGTGGATCTCAACTAGCAATCCAAAAGCTTAGTAGATGAAAGTTTGATACAAAAGGAAATAATTCTAGATACTCACAGGGATATCTAAAATAAACAAGCTATACATATGGTGATATTTTCTTTTAAAAAAAATTTGGGCTTTGAAAAACCTTCAAAATTATTTTGGAGTGAAAATAGGATCTTTAGAACCTTAAAAATGGATCACATGATCACAGATTGAGTAGATTGATAGAAATAAGTTTTTGAATCCATTTCTTATATCCACAGAGAATTTTTTTAGATTTAAAATGCCATAAAAATGGATTTTAGGAAAATTTTATGACTTTAAAAATAAATTTTGATAATTTTAAAGCATCAAAATTTAATATGGTGTGTTAAAAAAGGAGTTTTAAAATAATATCAAGGAGCATGAAAGGCTTGTTCAATTAAATGGCCATAAAAGACCATATACATGCTTAATTATTTCAAATAGATATTAATCAATGCAAAAATATTGAAAAATTAAATAATTTAATAATTTTTCAAATTTTCAAAGTTATACCAACTAAGGTTTATTGGACATGGCATACCTTATACTATCCAAATGAGATTTCACATGAGACTTTAAATTTCACATGAATTGTCTTTTCACCTTAACTTCTCCACAATTCACCAATATTCTCATATTCACCATGATTTACAAGACCATGCTCTGATACCACTGATAGTAATAAATCAAAATAGGCTGAATCTTATACCCACTGAGTGCAGGTCCATAAGCATTTTATTAATTATTAAAAGTACATAAAAAGGGTGTCTTTACTCCATTAACCCTTTTACATGAAATAAACATTTATTTATAGGTTTTCAGACACACTAGTAAAAACCAAATAAACTATTAACTAACTCTTATAGGAATTCTACCTAAAAGATGGTTCACATTATTAATTAACATAAATATGAAAATTACCCAAAAGTTAATCTAATTTATTTATGAGGGTGTCTTAAGAAAAGATGCATGCCCCATTACAATTTTTAAATTAATCTAACACAAAAAAATCCTAAGCTAAGTTAAGACTTTGGATAAGTCCTAAAAAACCCCGCTATGATCCAAAGTCAGGTCTTTGGACACATGTCAAGCATTTTTATGAATTTTTCAAATTTGATCCTATCAAGGGGATTTGTGACAATATCAGTTATCTGATCAACAGTAGGGCAATATATCAGATCAAGATCTTTCTTCACCACCAACATCACAAATAATGATATTTGACATCCATTTATTTTGTTTTGGCATGAAATACTAGATTCTTGGACATCTTGATTTCACTCTGATTATCAATGTATAACTGTGTAGGAGCAATCTGAGAAACCTAAATACCTTCAAAATTACATCGTAAGTAAACAATTTCCTTGAAAGAATCCCATTCTGAAATATACTCTAATTCTACTAATGAATTTGCCACTATATCCTACTTCTTACAACACCAAGAAATGGTAGTTGAACCCATATGCATAGTGTATCCTATTGTGGACACATTGTCATCCACACATCCACCAAAATATGCATCACAATACCCAACAAGTTTGAAGTTATTATTGTGGTAGTACTCAAGGCCATATGTCTTCATTCCCTAAATATGATGAAGTACTATTTTTACTACATACCATGAATTTCTCTAAGATCATGCATAAACCTAGATAAAATTCCAACTAAAAATGATTTATCAGGCCTAGTAGTCATCAAATATATCAAACCTCCTACCAATTATCTATATTTGGTGCTATCAAAGGCACTACCATCATCCTTAGACAATTTTAAGTTACTTTCCATTAGAGTGAGAGTAGGTTTGCAATCACTCATGCCAAACCTATCTAATAAATCATAAATATACTTAGATTGTGAAATGAAAATACTATGCTCTTTCTGAGTTAATTACATGCCTAGATAGTAGTGAAGTAGTCCAAAATCTGTCATCTTAGACCCATCTTTTAATTCCTTCTTCAAAGACTTGTTTTGATTTTTATCATTTCCTGTGATAAATAAGTCATCAATATAGAGAACAAGAATCACCAATTTCTTACCCTACACTCAAAAATAGAGAGTATCATTAGATTCACTATGTTGAAAACCAATAGATTTCAAGCATGAATCCATTTTCTCATACCAAGTCCTAAGTGCCTATTTAAGCCCATATAAAGATTTTTATTAATTTACACACTTTGTGTTCTACACCCACCTATTCAAAACCCTGAGGTTGTTTCATATATACTTCTTCCTATAAATAACAATTAAAAAAAGCACTTTTAACATCCAAATGATGTACTTTCTAACCATTTTGTGCTACTAATGCAAGTACCATACGAATAGTGTGTTATTTGGTAGTTGGTGCAAATGTTTTATCATAGTCAATACCTTCTTATTTCATATATCATTTTGTAAAAAGTCTTACCTTATGTTTATCAATAGATCCATATGGTTTATACTTAGTCCTATACACCCATTTTCATCCTATGAGTTGAATATGTGGAGGACGATCAGCCAAAACCCAAGTATTATTATTAAGTATTGCATCATACTCACTTCGCATTGCCTATTGCCAAACCTGTTTAGTAGAGGCCTCCTCAAAAGTAGATGGCTCAGTGGAAGAAGTAATAACAATCATTGCATAATTCACCTATTTATGATAACTCTTAGGACCTGTTAATCCAACTTCATCTACTATAAGGTCAGAAAAAGTACATTGAGCCCATTTTTTATATTTATTTAAATTAGGAACACTAGAATTCTCATCATGTGCACCATTCGAAGGAAGACTTAGAGAATTTTCAATAATTTCTAAGTCATCAACCTATGAACTAGTAGATGAAGAAGAGGAAAGTGAAGGAATTTGAGTTTCATACCACAACCTTGAGAAATTATCCCTATTACTCAAACCCTTATCTCTTTTTTTCATTTTTCCTCTCTAACCTATCAAGTTGAGAATGAATCTCAATAGTGTTCATAGTCCCAAATTCATCAAATAATACATCCCAAATCACTATAAATTTTCCTATATCTTGTGTAAGCAACTGATACACCTTTTTGTTTTTTGAATATCCAAGAAAGATGCATTTTTGACTTTGTAGTTCTAACTTGGTTCTATGTTTAGTGGGAACTAAATAAAAAAAATGACATCCAAAAACTTTCAAGCATTTAACTTTTGGTTTAAACCCATAACAAGCCTCATATGGAGTTTATCCCAAAAGATCTACTTTGGGGGATTTGTTTCTCAAATACACTACAGTAATAATGGATTCTACCCAAAACATATCATCAAGCTATTTATAGTGCAACATAGCTCAAGATGTGTCCTCTAAGGTTCTATTCATTTACTAAGATACTCCTTTCTATTGTGGGGTGTAAGCATCACTATATTTTTGATGAATGCCATGTTCTTGACAATAATATGAAAAATCATTCAAAGTATACTCACCACCATTGTCTAAACAAAGAGTGGCTAAGTGTGAACCTATTTCTTTTTCAACTAAGTGTAACCAATCAATAAACTTAGTGAAAACTTCTTATTTGTTTTTCATGAAAACACCCAAGTCATCCTAGAAAAATCATCAATAAACAACACAAAATATCTACACTCACCAATGGATGACTTTTTCATGTCACATACATCACTATGAACTAACTGTAAAAACCTATTACCTCACCATGAAGAGGTTTTAGGAAATTTTTCCTAGTTTTGATTACCCAAAACACATGATTCACAAAGAATACGATCTTTGTAAAAAGTGTTTAATCCACTCACCATACCATATCTTTACAAGTCTAATAAAGAGTGAATATTCAATTGTCCAAAGTGGAGATGTCATAACCTCTATGTAGACATAGTAATTGTACCTATTTCAACAATTGTGACTAGTTCCACTATGGGAGGGAGCACTTTACAATGTAATCTAACCAAGTTTCTAGCTTCATATCCTTTACACATGGTTTTATAACCATCCTTCACTGAATTAATATGGGTGAGCCCATTTTCAAGAACAATTTTATAACCTTTATTTTGAAGAGTCACCAAGGAAATAAGATGTTTCTTCAATGTGGGAACATACCAAACAATCTCCAAGTATTTTATAGAATCATTAGGAAGAAGAATCTAAATAGAACCATGTCCTAATGGATTATGCATAGACTTATCTTCCAAAGCAACTAGAGAGAGAGAATCTTCTTTGTAATTACAAAAGAATTCTCACCTAAATGTCATGTGTCTGGTTTCTCCTATATCTAAAACCCATACATCACTGAACTCATCTCTAGCCTCATATTCCATATAATCAATGTGCCCCAAAATAATGAATGTAGACTCATGATAAACATTTTTAGACTCATCATAATCATGGTCAACATACTGATTAGAGTTAGACTTAGTCAATTTTTTGTGGCCTTTATATTTTTTTAAAAGGGATTCTACACTGAGAGGCAATATGACCAAATTTCCCACATCTATGACACTAAATGTCTAATCTACCTCAACCTCTACCCATATAAGAGTCGTGACCACATCCTCTATCATTTGTCTCATTTGAATGAGAATGGTTAGATTGTTGTTGATTTGAACAAACTCTACCTCTATTTTTATATTTGCCTCCTTTGTAACCTTGACCCCCTCTATAACTATGGTCTTTATTATTTTAATGCCTTGATGAAGATGAACTATGATTAGACTCTAAAACATGGTCTTCCTCTATTTTCTTAGATTTATTCGGTAGAGAGAGGTCATATTGGATGAGAAAATTAGATAACTTATCAAAAGTGATGCCTGTGATCTTTTTAGAGACATACAACATTTATACAAAGTTCTTATAGGACTCAGGTAGTCCTTGTAATGCAACAATGACTATTAGATCATCATTGAATTTTCCAAACCTGGCCTTAGTGTACTCAATAGTGATATTTTTCAATTTAGACATATACTCTCCAATATCCCCATCTTCTAATGATAAAGTAAATAACTGGATGCGGATATCTATCTTGTTATGCTTTGATTTCTTATCATACAAATTAGACAATGTTTTCCATGTAGTGTAACTATGAGGAGAATTTTCAGTATGAACATACATATCAAAAGTATAAAAACATTTTATTAGTGCTAATGACTTAGAATCATGAAAATTCAATATATCAAGTTTGCCCTATTCTACTATCAATATGGGATTTTCATTCTTAACAATATCCCATAACTCATTAAATACTAATGATGCTTCTATCAAATATTTCCAATCTAAATAATTAGAAATCATTAATCTATCACCATCTGAAAGCAAGTTTTGAATCTTAGGCATCTTGAAATGAAATCAAATGTGGAAAATAAGTGTAACAAATGAGATAAACAATACACACACATAATTATAGGACTTTGCACGAGATAATGCTTCTATGAGGTTTTTCACTTAACCTCCATGTAGAGCAAAAAAACAAGTATTTTTGATGGGTTTTTCACTTAGCCTCACTAAAAATCAATTTATTACACCCTTATTTCACCAAAATATACCCTTATTTCACCATGATACACAAAAGTAAAAGATATCAACTTTCCATGAAAAATTTCAATACGTATGCATGTTTTTACATTCGAATATGCCTTTTAGAACTTGTAAAAAATAAAAAGATTCCAAAAAGGGAATATTCTTTTTCAATAAAGTGCTATGTACCTAGGGATATGGTATATTAATTTATATGGGTTGATGGAGATGCTGACATGTGGCACACATCCCTTTAGTTAGTTATATGGGTATAATATATTAAGATAATGGAGTAACTTGTGGAATTAGTACATTGGGTAATGGCCGGCCTACATTTAGATTAGGAGGTTACCCATCCATTGGTTAGATAGACATCTATATAAAGGAGATTATTATCAAGGTAAAGATATCAATTAAGCATTGAGTCTTCTATTGTAAGAGGATATTGGAGGTTATCCTCTTGAAGAGACATCATAGAGTTATTCCTTCCTAAAGGAGTATTATATGGTGTTGCCCTAATTTAAGGGTATTTCTTCATATATTGAATATTTTAATCATATCAAGATCATATCAAGTGGTATCAGAGATTTGATTTGGGTAGTTTGTGTGGAGTGAAACCCTATTTTTTTTTAATCATCAATATCTTTTGATTGGTTATGAATTTTTCCAAAATGTTTTTACTAGATATGGAGAATATTTTAAATAAGTCACAGTAAAAAAATCAATATTTTTTTATTATTTTTGAGGGAGCTATTGTTATTTTAGGGTTTATACTAATTTCACAATATCTTCCAAATATAAGAAAGTTTTATTCTAAATTTTTACTAGAAATTTAAGAAGATATATTAGAAGCAAAGTAATAATTTAAGAATTTTTGGAGTTATTTTGAGTGATTTTTTGTGATTTTATGGTTTTTCATATATTCAATCTATAGGTCAAAATTTTTGACATTTTTTCACAATATTTTGACTAAGGTTACAATATCATAAGAGGAAGATACAGTAAAAATTTGGGACTTTTTGGGTCAGTTTTGTATGAGTTATTAACATTTTAGGGTTTCATGAACTCTAATTTTTTTTGTAGATCATGAAGTTGCAAAAATTTTCAAGGGAAGATGATGTTGATGCTAGAGATTGGTGGCTCATTTCTAAGGAGAATACTACTAAAATTGTTTTATGGAATGATGTCTCATTTTATCAAAATTAGAGGAGTACAATGGAATTTGGAAACAAGCTTAGAGAGCTATCACTTGCCAAGATCACATATGGATGACTAGATGATCAAGATTGGAGACAAGTGTCCAATGATTTGAAACACACTCATTATTTGGTTTCTTCCTATGTTTAAAGGATGAAACATGTCAAGGAGGGAAGTAATTTTATGTACCTAGGGATATGATATATTAATGTATAAGGGTTGATGGAGATGCCAACATGTGGCACACATCCCCTTAGTTAGTTATATGGGTACAATATATTAGGATAATGGAGTAACTTGTGGAATTAGTAAATTGGGTAATGGTTTGGTAATATTCAACCTAAATTGGGATTAGGAGGGTACCCATCCATTGGTTAGATATATTTATATATAAAGGAGATTATTATCATGGTAAATATATGAAGTAAGCATTGATTCTTCTATTGTAAGAGGATATTGGAGGTTGTCCCCTCAAAGAGACATCGTAGAGTTATTCCTTCCTAAAGGAGTATTATATGGTGTTTCCCTACCTTAAGGTTATTTTTGTATATATTGAATATTTTAATCATATCAAGATCATATCAAAAAGCATATTATTAAAGAAAATTATTCCAAAAAAGAAGATTTGAACCCATGACCTCGTTGTTACAAGCACCTCCCAAAATTTGTATTTCCAAGTGCTCTATGAGCATTTGCAAGTTTATAGAGATATAAATTTCTATATAAACTTGAAATTTTCCTTTATTTTAATTAAAAAAATATTATTTTGGTGTTTTCATGTGAAATCATTTTTTAAAGTGAAAACTCAAATCTTTTATTACCTAGTTTTCACCATGCAAAACCTAATTTGATCAAACTTTAGAAAAGACTTTGTAAAACATGAAATATTTTTATTTTATAATTTACAACACCATCTTTTAGATTTATAATGCCAAATATGATTTTATAAAATATGAAACTCACCTGGCACTCCCTTAGACCATATAAAAACTTTGCAAGATTGAATCTTTCACCATTTGTCAATGCATAAGACTTTTAGAAAGGAATTTAACTAATTATTGCTAAAGTTTTGATTTTATTAGACATTATAAGGCCATAATTATAAAATTAATGATTTTATTATACATTTTCCAATTTTAATTTTTTATTTTTTTGAAATGGATTTAGAATGATTGTTTTGTCTATGGATCTCAACTAGCAATCCAAAAGCTTAGCAGATGAATGTTTGATACAAAAAGAAATAATTCTAGATACGCACGGGGATATCCAAAATAACCAAGCTATACATATGCTGATATTGGATATATGACAACAATTTGGGATTTTAAAAACCTTAAAAATTATTTTGAAGTGAAAATAAGATCTTCAAAACCTCAAAAATGGATCACATGATCACAAATTGAGCAGATTGATAGAAATAAGTTTTTGAAACAATTTATTATATCCACAAAGAATTTTTTAAGATTTAAAATGCAATACAAATAGATTTTAGGTAAATTTTAGGACTTTAAAAATAAATTTTGATCATTTCAAAGCATCAAAGTTTAATATGGTGTGCTAAAAAAGAGTTTTGAAACAATATCAAGGAGCATGAAAGGCTTGTTCAATTAAATGGCCATAAAAGACTATACATGATTAATTATTTCAAATGGACATTAATCAATGCAAAAATATTGAAAAATTAAATAATTTAATAATTTTTTAAATTTTCAAAGTTAGACCAACCAAGGTTTATTGGACATGGCATACCTTATAATATCCAGAATGAGATTTCACATGAGACTTTCAATTTCACATGAATTGTATTTTCACATTTCCTTCTCTAAAATTCACAAATATTCTCATATTCACCATGATTTCCAAAACCATGCTTTGATACCATTGATAGTAATAAATCAAAATGGGTTGAATCTTGTGCCCACTAAGTGTGGGTCCACAAGCATTTTATTAATTATGAAAAACAAGTACATAGAAAGGGTGTCTTTACTCCGTTAACCCTTTTACATGAAATAAACATTTATTTATAGGTTTTCACACACACTGGTAAAAACCAATTAACCTATTAACCAACTCTTATGGGAATTCTACTTGAAAGATGGTTCACATTATTAATTAACACAAACATGAAAACTATCCAAAAGTTAACCTAATTTATTTATGGCGATGTCTTTATAAAAGATGAATGCCCCATTAAAATTATTAAATTAATATAACACAAAAAAATTCTATGCTAAGTTAAGACTTTGGATAATTCCTAACATTATGGGGAGGGGGAGCATCATCCAAGCACTTTTGCAGACAAACAATAGACCATCAATGCCTGCATAATCTTTAAATCAGGTAATGGCCTACCTTCATGGATGCATATATAGTGATGGTGTGGGAATATAGAGAGAAACTAGTGTCCATGTGTTATAATATTTATAAATTATGATGTGTACCATCAATAAAATATGTTCTAACATGATAACTCACAAATATGAAATGACAATGTTTAACTAAACATTACTTTGGCCAAAGTCTTCAAATAGTTAATAATCTCTAGGATCATTAAAATTCATATACACCACTTGATTGGATTATCCTCATTTAATATTGGTAATATTGATTAATCTAGTGAATTCCATCTCACTGCTTATTTAGTACCAACAACATGAGATTTGGTTGATTCTAAACATAACCAACAGATTCAATTGGATTACTTCCTATCAACATTTATAAACATGCTAGGTATGGAAATAATCAAAGTACATAATTTAGTAATTCAAATGTATGTAATGAACCTCAATTATATTATTTAATATTTAAATAATAACATAAACAAGTATAGCCTATACCAACTGGGTATATTTATGCTAGGTTGCATGTTTCTAATATTTGAAAAGTAACTCAATAAATATTATTTTATGATAATCCATTTTATTCATAATATAATTTTATACGTATACTTCATAAATTACAACTAACTGGTTATAATTAATTCCAATGCTCGTAATAAAAAATATTAAAATTTCCATAACACTATTTACACCTTTAGAAATTTATATGCATCTAAATATGGTATACCACATCACGTGGTTTAAATAGCTTAATTTACTATACTATCTAATACCATAATTATAAATATGAATTTAAATTTTACAAATATATACCCTATATGTGAATATGTAATTAATCTTTTCTAATAGATTATAACATATATATGAATAATGTACATATCAAATTCATACAAGACATATATATTTTATACATTTCTACCCGTTTATCATAATTTTTGTAATGTTATAGCTAAAAATGGTTTCATTAGGCCCAAGGTGTTCATTTTTATGAATTCTCATAGTATAATATACACACTATTATCCTTTTCAATATTTATTTTCCCTTTTGGAACTCAAACAGTTCAAACAATCAATCTAAAGCCAATTCTATAAATTATCTAATGATAATGACTATATAAAATATCATATATACTAACCCTGGTTTTATTTCCATTTTATTAACTTGAATTTCAAAATCCACTAATTAATAGAAAACTATTCAAACTCATTTTCTCTAATTTGCCCCTAATCTAGGTTCATAACTATTATACTGTTTACTTGAAATTGACACACAATCCTTTATCAAACTTAGATTTAAAATATTTATTAAATAAAAATTTTAATGCATATCTAATATGCCAATTTACTTAAATTAATTTCACACAGTCAGCTATAATTTTGTGCTTAGCATTGAGGTTTGAAACAACTAAATTTGTAAACCAAATTGAACACACTAAAGGAGTTATATAAAAATATGTTAAAAATTATCCAATATAGAATAATCTTGAACTGATTATTAATACACAAAAACATAATGTAATCATTTGTATCAATTTTATGTATGGGTATTTCTTTCCAATACACATAAACATAATATAATCATTTATATCAATTGTATGTATGTGTATGTGTTTCCAACACACAACCCATTTTTATTAATATTTAATAACAAAAAATAATATAGTCTTCATACTAATATGGTTACACAGTCTCCTCTTAATAATATTCTATTTCAATACAAAACTTGAAGGATTATATGGAATACCATTATACACATAATTTTCCCTAGAATGACATGAATCACCATCCATTTCATCCTATAAACAACTTAAACAAATATATTTTATATCTTAGGAATACATAAATAAAACAACAAACCATTCCATAAATATTATATTTTCTATAATATATCCTCAGCTCGATTTCATTTATAAACTCAAGGTTTTAGTATTTATCCTCACTATAACAAAACATTAAAAATATACAGAGTTTACCATATATAGGCTTAAGGGTTTCTTAAGTTCATACAAGACACAAATATATTTATGTATATATTATTTTAAGATGTCTATATTACTCTAATTTCTATATATTAAATCTATAATGAGTACACAAAAAAGTCTACCCTGCCATACTTATTACACACAATCTTGTTCAATAGATTTTATGAATTAGGATATACTGATTTAGTTTTATGGATGGCCAAACCATCCATAGGGATAAATCAATATCATTTAATGAAATTTATTTTGTAATGCATTACCCAAAACCTTATTAAGATAACTGCAAATATTTTCATTATTTTAAACACAACCCATACAAATTAATTACAATACCAACCTTGAAATAGATTCCAAGTTTGTTATCTATTAAACCATAATGTCTTCCATTTTCTCCTCTATTCTCACCTCCTCTTCTCCAATATCATTCTATTCCCTTATTTTTCCTCCTTATCATTATTCTTCTATCAACCTCTCTCATACATTCCTTGCATGCACTATAACATCAAAGCCACTGTTCATTCTAGTTCCCATCATGCAAAACCCTATTTTTTGTAGATTTTATTTCTAATCTAGGTCAAATTTAGTTGATAAAAACAAATCAATGCCCTAATCACTCAAAAATTCCAAATAAATAATATTTTAATCTTTTTAATCACTGCATGGTCTTTTGACCTCACATGCCTATGTTCCAATTTTACCAAGTCTACTTATTAAATCATTACAAATGAGTTCTAATAAACCAAACAACAATAAAATGAAACCTTTGATACTAATTCCATGTATTTAACCCATTAGTTTAGGTCAGATCATATGATAACTTAGGTAATTTTTATATCAACTTATCATGGATCCATATCAATCTGACTTCTAATAGCAAGTGACTAGTGAAAAGTCATTAATAGTCTTTTAACTATAAATTTTATAAAAATGTCATACATAATGATATTATAACAACATAGTAATCATTATTACCACCCTATATACTATCTTTAATGTATTCTAACTGTATTTCATATATCATGGTATTAGGTCAAAATTATGATTATCAATATATTAAGCTTAACATTAAAAGACATTCTAGTTATTCTATAGATAGTAGTAAAAAAATAATTATCAAATATATTTACTCACTCATTAAAAAAAATCACTTGTAATCATGAATTTAATAACATTTCATGATCAAAATCAACATTATGCACTTAGTCAATGTACTATAGTCATAATGAAATCACATGATTAGTTCCACATATTATAAAAAAACTAACTCATAACTAAGGAATATAATTAATCAACCAAATACATCTAACACAATATGACATACTACAGCTAATAATTAAAAAAATGCATATAAAAAAGTGATATCTATCATGGTGTGTACATGTTTTCTATGTGTTCCTGTATCATCCCCCAACACCTTCATCTATGCCATCCTCTCTAATGATGCTCTCCCTTTGTCATGATTTAAGGTATGGATCTATACTACATCAAACTCATGATAAGAAGGTAGTTATCCCATAACATCATGATATATATCCATAAAATATTGTTGTAAAAATTAATCAACATGATCATAATGTAAATAATATACAAATACAACTAACTCATAGAAATAAAATCATGTAATCTAAGCAACATATAAATATCCCAGAATAACATATGATTTATTGATTAATTAAATAGTAATTAATAAATTTAACAACCTTAATAATCCATGGATAATCATGTAAATTATTTTAGTGAGGAATCAGGATATGACATCCCTTACCCCTAAAATTGGTCATCATCTAATGAAACTTATTCACACACTAGTTATGAAATAAAAACATTATCTAGAAGAAAAATAACATAGTATGAATCATTAAATCAAGCAAAAAAATTTGTAAATAGCATGTATAACTCATCATAGTCCTCACAAGTATCACTATCCTCAAAGTATTAGTCCCACATGACCTTACACTACAATGCTTCTCTATTACTAAAATAAAGTTTGTGAGTGTCAATTACTCTAATTGGTTCTACCATGAACACCCTGGGATCTAGAAACTACAAATCATTTCATTCCAACAAATGTGAAGGATAAACTATATACTTCTTAAGATATGATACATGGAAGACATTATGATGGTAATGCAATCCTATATTCTATAGGGTTGACCACTTCTAAACCTCAAAGGGTCCTAATTTCACCAAATATTGTACCGTATAAGAGGGTGTTCAAGTCTTTTTAAGATTTGGGCAACATGGGAACAATTTCAGGTATGTGGGTGTACCTATGGTGGAAGTGAACCTCTAGATTTAAAGGCTAGCTCCCTGAATATGTATTGAAGTACTTTCACTTATGATAACTAATAATTTATGAGAAAAAGGGATAGAATTTGCATGAAATAAATTTATTCTAAAAAGTTGATGCACCAATATGTTTTTAACATGACCATTGTACTTATTTCACAAATAAACAATTCCTACAACACTAGCCTAAGAGTCCTAAAATGAACTAGCATTACTATTTCAATATGAAGGTAAGATGCATAAATACTATCCAAGGTAAGTAAAACCATAGATCAGTTGAAGATACTAAGGCTGATTATACACTTAAGATAGATTCATACACTTAACAATACTTCATATAACATGATAGACTAAAATCACTTGCATCAAACATAGAAGGACTAAGAGAAAGCAAGGATAGATTGATATCACTTATCTATTCTCTACACATCTCTTCACATAATTTAATAATATGAGATATGAACTAAAAATATATTGAATTTATTTTTCTAAGGTAAAGTACAATGTCAAAACCAATAGGGCTTCACCATACATGGTGTGGTATTAGCTTACAAAGGCCAAAATGGTAGCTACTTATATAATTTTAGAGAGAGGAGAAAAGAATGATGATCAAAGGTCACTAAAACACATGTCCACTTGATAGAAGTTACACATGTATGATGATGAATTTAAAAACAAACCATGAATGTCTCCTGAGACAATTTTTTTTATAAACCATGATAAACTCTCCAAAATGGTGTAGAGACTCTTTAGCTAGCCTTTATGAAATGGCCTTCATCTTGGATCATCTCTCATGCATTTGAAACTAAATTAGGAGATTTGAAGCATATGTTGTGATAGTCATAGATGTTTTCCTAGCTAATATATATCTTCTAGACACTTGTATTTATCATCTATAGTCATCTATTTATCTCTTGGATTTCATTCTTCACATTTGGTGGTCATTGTTCATCTCAAATCTTGATTGAACTTTCATGGTGGAGTATGAGTCTAAAGTATTTGATCTACTAAAAAATCCTTTCATACTATATGTATTCCTATGTGGCATTCCATTTCCACATCACTCATTCCATTTTAAAATATGTATGTCATCATTTGGACATGTAGCCTCATATTATCCATCTAAAATCTGATCAAAATTTCTCTATTGATCTCCTCTAGAGTTTATTTGATTTGAATTTTGATGTTATCCATTAATCTAAGACCCAAGCATCCAAGATTATGAAATTTGGTAGTATTACATGTTTTTTTAAGATCCTTTAAGTCAATGTGTAGCATTGGATCTTATCTACATGACTCAATATATCTCATTGATTTTAGCTTGATTGAATGACATTTCACCTCTTGGTAGGTTTGTGTTCGATGTAAGGATACTTTGAATCTTTGACCCTCACTCATACCATTGGATCATCACTACAAGATCAAATGTGGGGCATTGATCTTGGGTCTTAGCCTTTAAATGTTGATCATTGATCTACCTTGTACATAAGAACATGCACCATTGACCTGCCCTAAGTACCTTTTGACTCATTGATTGATTTTGTACCATTAAATCTGGTCCAAACACCTAATACCTTACCATTTTTTGACCTTGCATTGAACCTCAGGAGCATTTGAATCTAAATGGTCATTTCCTAAGGCCTAAACTTGACATCCCCATGCATGTCTATCTCTGTTAGTCCAACTTTAAATGCTTGTATCTTGAGATAGCAAGATCATCAAGACATGGAATTTATAGAGGATGATCTTGGAACTAAAATCATCATGTATATATAGATTTTTTACCCTAAAAGGATTTCTATGTTCACTTTTAAAATGCATTATCAAGCTGATATGTTCATTCCTATGTGACATGCCATGATGCTCTGACCCACTATAAAACTCCAAATGACATAAGACTAAACTAGATCATGATGAAGGTTATAATGGAATTAAATGACATAAAATAGACCAAAACACACCCTATGACACTTTTTCTATCTGCATATAAAGTATTCACTATATGAGTTGACTCATTTTGACTTGTGGTCAACATGGTCAACATTTTTGTTTATTTCCTAAGGCTAATATGCTTGTTATGCCCAGACCAATTACCTAATCCTATCCATTGGGATATGGAATCACTTGTACATAGGTTTGACACATAAATTTCCTTAAAAAAACACACCAAATAAATAAAACAAGAACAAGACATAAAGTAAAAACACACATATGTTTAACTAGAACACTTAGGGAACACAACACAGTCATCTAAAGCAAATCACACACGTAATCTATTATTTAAAAAACTGACATTTACCCCTCAATAGAAAGGTTTCAAATGTATCCCATTAATAGGTATATGCAGCTCTTCTCCATTTATCCTTACTAATTGGAAATAGCTACTTTGCTTGAAATTGATGATGACATGTGGTCCACTCCATAGGGTGTCAAATTTGATATGCCTCCTTAGTTTTTCTCTATCTTCATCCAATTTAAATACTATGTCACCTTCTTAAAATGATCTTAGAGTTTCCTTCTTGTCAAAATACCTCTTCATTAATACTTGGTGATTCTCCATAGCTTGATGAGCGTTATCTCTAATCTCTTATAGCTCCATTAATTATGTAAATCTTACCTCCATTGGTGTGTTTTCAAGAAACTCTTGAGAGATAGACAACCTAACCTTTCTTCTATAGATAAGCACAAAAGGACAATTCTCTATTGACCTCTTGGGAGTTATCTTATCAACCCATAAGGTTATCTTCAATTTGGTGTGCCAAGCCCTCTGGTTATGATCTAAGGTTCTCTTGATGATTCTGATCATATTATTATTAGTAGATTCATCCAACCCATTACCTTGAGGGTAATAGTTATATGAAGTACTTAATAATATTCCATTACTATTTTCCCAATTAATTATCTTAGCACCCATAATAGTAAGAGCATTATCTGAAATAATAGTAGAAGGAGAGCCAAACCTTGTTATTATGCTCTCATATAACTCCAAGATAACATTCTCATTATCTTCCTTTAATCTTATTGCCTCAACCCACCTTGTAAAATAATGTGAGTATCTATTTATGAACAACACTTTATGGGGGGTTTATCATGCCAATGAAATCAATACCCCATGGCATGAAAGGTTGATCCACTTGGATAGGATTCAAAGGAAGAGTTGAAAGCTTCTATTTTCCCATAAACAAATCACATTGTACACACCTTCTCACCCAAAAATGATAGTCCTTGAAGAGTTTTTGCCAATAATATCATGCCCTCATGATCTTTGCTATTGTGGTTCTTGGGGAGAAATGACCTCATGTTGTTCCATCATGGAACTTCTCAAGTAACACTCTAAATTGGTCATTATTAATGTACCTCAATAATACACCATTATTGTCTCTTATAAAAAGAACACCATTTACAAGGAAAAAAGGAATAACTTGAAATTTAAAATATCTCCTTTTAGATCTACTCATATCATTAGGATAGTCACCACTTTAAAGAAATCTGATCACATATTATGTCTAACTCTGTATATACAAAGAACCAACTGGTTGGGGGAAATCATGATTGATTAAAACCTCTTATTTTGACTCATGAAGATCTAAAGTGATATGTTCACAAAATCCCTTATCTCTTATACATTTTTTCACTTTGTTATCAACATCATATTCCATTACTTTAGTGATCCACCCTACCCTCTTTTCACTAAGGTCTTTACTAAAAATAAATTCTTTGGTACTAGGATGAGAGACCATAACATGAATTTTATTGTTTGAAACCATATGACTAAACTTATTTATTCATCTTAGAACAACAAGGACTTGTTTCTCAGTAAATTTATACTTGATTTAATAATCTTCCAAACCTTAACTAAATAATGTAATTGGTTGCTCTACACCCTCATCATTCATTTGCATTAACATAGTTGAGATAGTATCAAGGTTATAAAATGAATACACCATGAAGTATTTAAAAAAATAAATATTCACAAGATTAGGATCTTATGCAATTGCTTTCTTATTAGCTTTTAAACTATTTCTACCTCCCTTATTCTAAGAAAATACCTAATTATTTTTTAGCATGGTTGTGATAGGTTTCACCAAAGATGCAAAACCAGGTATGAATATCCTTAAAAAATTGATCTTACCTAAGAAAATTAGGAGAAATTTATTATGTAATGTCAATGATAGGCCTAAAATAACCTATATATTTTTAGGATCAATAGCCAAACCATCTTTGGAAATAATGTGTCCTAAGAGCTTATCCTCATGGACAACAAAGATGCATTTTTTTTGGATTAAGAGACTTCATAATTCCTACATATTTTTAAAAAAAAATCAATTGTTTCATATGTTTATTATAATATTTATAAAATATTATTTATATAATCTAGATAAACCAACAACATCTCATTGATCAAACCTTTAAAGGCCATGTCTATTGCTCTATAAAAGGTAGCACTAGCATTTGACAAACCAAATGGCATATTTATATAAGTAAAAGTCACCCATTTAGTAGTGAATGTTCTCTTAAACTAATCATCCTCATTCACAAGAATCTGATTATAACCTAAATATCTATCTAAGAGAGAAAAATGTTGAGATATTGAAATGACTTGCAAAATCTACTCCATCGAAGGTAGAGGATTGTGATCTTTGAGTGATACCCTATTAAGTTCTATGAAGTACACATAAAGTATTATCTCCCAATTCTTAGTTTTAATAGGCATAAGGTTAGCTACCCATGTTGAATGCTTGATAGGAAATATTATTTTAAATTTAAGGAGTTTAGTAAGCTCTAACCTCATGATTTTCTGAACCTTAAGATTGATGGGTCTATATTTCTATCTAACCAGTTTAACTCTAGGTTCCAATTCAATGGTATGGTGTGATAGGATAGTATAAAATCCTTTAATATCATTATATTCCCAAGCAAACATATCATGAAACTCTTTACACAACTCAATTTATGTTTATTTCTCTAACGTAGAACATACATTGCCTAGTTTGAGGAGTCTATCTTTAAAGATCAAGCCTCTTTCATATTTATCCTCTTTTGTAGACATACTCACTTTTTCCTTATTATTTTGATCATTATAATTTAATATAATTTTTAATTTCACCAAAACCTTAGGTATCTTATTTTTCCATAGCTACACAATCTGATCACCAAATTATTATTGGAGTCTCCTTTGATTCCTTGAATAAAACTCAGCCTCATTTTGTAAGAAGCATGTAATGTGTTTGTCACTATCAATAACTTACCAAGATACTTAATTATTAGTTACAAAATTGCTAATAATTATTTTAATTTGAGATTACTTTCCCTTATATTTTATAGTAGTTGGTGTATCAAATTATGTTATGATGGCAGCCAGTATATTTGCATGATGATTTTTCTCCCTTAGGACTAATTGTATGTTGAATGCATTGAAGTCTTAAATAAAATCACATACCCTATGATTATATTACTTAATAAAAGGTTTATTATAAGTAACCACATTCCAAACCTGATGAAAAACCAATTCACTATCTCCATATACTTTCAAGTTCTTGATTCCCTTTCTCTTTGTCCATTAAAGGCCATGAATTAAACCTTCATACTCAACCACATTACAAGTACAACGAAAATGAAAAATATATGAAGCATAATACTATTTTTTAGATGGGGAGATAAAAATAACACCAGCTCTTTCACCAACTCTACTTCTTTAACCATCAAAAAACATCTTTCACATCTCATCATCTTCACTTTCTTCTTTGGCAAGTAGAGGTGTTTGTATTATTTCTTCATGTATACAATATACTCTTAGATCAGTTTCCTCCATAAATTATAAGAATAATTCCAATAATTATTGGTACCATATTCATCTAGAAAAAATAATAAATTCCTTCAATCTTGTAAGAATTACCATCATCTACAATAAAATCACTCTTCATGAACAACACAATTGAAATTAGAACTTGTCTCAATATAGGGCTCAATATGAAACCTTGTAAGAGGATTAGTCATTATGGTCACCTTAGTGTCATATCTTTTTTTAAATGCCAATAAATACCAATCAACTGAGAGATATCCACCTATGTTGGCTATAAAGTCCCTTGATAGGCATATTGCAAAGTGAGTTGGGAGGTCAACAACAACTATATCTTGAAGAATAGGAAAACTAGGACAATCATGCAAGAAAATCTTAACATTTTTTATCACTCCTATCATATTTTAAGGTTTAAAATATAGTTATACTAATCCTTTGATATGAGGCTCATATTTTAGGCCCAATTTATCAGCTACCACTTTGGGCATGACTGAAGTAGAAGCTCCACTATCAACTATGCAATTATGGACTAGTTTATCACCCACTATGATAGTGAGATAGAATGGTCAAGGTTTATTATCCCTATACTGTGGTTCAATAATAGTGTTAGGATAATTTTTAAAAGTAGTGTGACCATAACTTTGATTTGATGTAGGGACACTAGTAGGGATAGTAGATAACTATTTTTGTAGGATCTCCTTTTGACCAAACACATGAAAATATCCCAAAAGGAAATAGATGTTTTAGTACTCTTTAGTGTATATAAAATTTTTAAATAATCAATACCTAATTTTTCCTATATTTTTGTAGGTAATGAAGCTCTTAGAACCTAAGGAGTTGGAGTGCCTTAAACATTCCTTCTAATATTTTGATTTGGAAGATGTGTAAAGTTATTTGAAGTTACCACACCTATAGTCATACTTTATTACTTTGTATGAGGATTGAATGAGCTTTTAGGCACATTAATATCACCACCTAAAGCCTTTTTATTATCTCTAGTGCTGTTTTTAATAGATTTTCCTTGATTATGTTTAAAAGTGTCCTTAATTTAGAAGTTAGTGAAGATCTCTCCTTGAGGCTATCCACCTTCAATTATCTGCATCATGACTTCATATTTAGCTGATAAAAGAGAGATAAATCCTCCTTGAGAAATAAGATCTATCTCTCTCCAAATTAATTATCATACATGAATTACCCTTGATAATAATTTTCACCTTGCACCATGTTGTTATAAACTGGCACCATCTCTCTTGCATTGGTGGTGATGTTGGGATTATGCACATTGGTAGGCCTATTGAAGTTAGGTTTCTCTTGACATCTTCTTCTCCAAAATTTTTGTCCATATTATTATTGATAATGGTATGTATTTTTATAGGCACTTTGTTTCATATTCCATCTCCAAATATCAGCTTATAACCATTAAATATATGCATCTTTGTCCATGGCATTATCTTCCTTCCTAGGAGTAGCTCTAGGCTTGGTGTTAGCATTGTGAATTTGGGACACATATAGAGTATTAGTAGAAGTATAAGACAATGAAGGAATATAAACCTTAGGAATAAATCTTACAACTTGGATGAGACCATTCTCATCTTTGATAGTAACATCATATGCTTCAAAAAGAGTGTACCCTCCCATGGATTGAAGCATGATAACAATTTAAATACCAATAGATCTCAGGTAAGTAGGGAAGATAAAACTAATAGGTAACCTCGTGAGAGGAGGTAATCTATACCAAGTCTTTTGAAACCTCTCATTGAATTCATGCATTGTTCCCTTAGGGACTATTTTGATAACATTAAGCTGATTTATGAGAGAGGCATGGTAATTTTCCTTTCCAAATCTTAAGGTCAACAACACTCCAAAATCATCCCATCATGTGATGCATCCACCATCTAGATTCCTATACAAATCAAGATCCTTCCATCTAAGGTACATGGCAAGCATTCTAATGGAAATGTTCTCTTGAGTGATGTTATGGAAGATAAAAAAGTTGGATACATCCCTAATGTGTTCATTAGGTGTAACATGACTTTCATCATTAAATATGGGTATGACTTTTATGGCATTAGGAGGAATGGCATCATATACTTGAAGCTGAATTGGAATTTTAGTATTAAAGGTAGTGAAGGAATGAGGTCTAGCCATATATTCTTAAAAATATTTAAAATCATCAATTTCTTCAATTTATTCAACCTCTTCTTCTCTACCAAAATCTATTGGTTCTCCAAATGGTAGATTAGGCTGAGCATATTGAACTTCAAGAGGAAGTTTAGGCTGAATAGGTGGATTAATGGGGTTGAGAAATATACTATAGGATGACCTAGTGAGAACCATGAATAATGATAGAGTTCATAATAGTAAAATAGTATTGAACTATATTTTACCTTGATAGAGTCTCTAAATGCTGAGTAGTATACTAATTTTTAGTTGATGTTGTCAAGATCAACATTCACCTTGATAAATTATCTTGAAGATAATTATCCCATCGGGAATGCCAGAACTATTATCACCAAATATTTTACCTTAGAAGAGGGTATTAAATCCTCTTCTATATTTAAGAAAAATGAGAACACTTATAGGTATGTGGGTGTACCTATGGTGGAAGTGAGCCTCTAGATATAAGGGATAGCTCCCTGAATAAATCTTGAAGTAATTTCACCTATGCTAATTATTTGCTTGTGGGGGGAAGGGATATAATTTGCATGAAATAAACCTATTCTAAAAGGTTCATGCAATAATATTTTTTCCACATGAATATTGTAATTCTTTCATAAATAAACAATGCCTACAACACTAGCCTAAGAGTCTTAGAATGCACTAGTATTAGTGTTTCAATATGAAGGTAAGATGCATAAAGACTCAAGGTAAGTAAAAAAATATATTATTTTTAGATATTAAGGCTCATTATACACTTAAGATAGATTCATACACTTAACTACACTTCATATGACTTGTTAGACTGAAATCACTTGCATCAAACATGGAAGGACTGAGAGAAAGAAAAGAAAGATTGATATCACTTAGATAATCACTATAAATCTCTTCACATTATTTAACAAGATGAGATATGAACTAAAAATATATTGTATTTATTTTTCTAAGGTAAATTACAATGTCAAAACTAGTAGGTATTTTCCATACATGGTGTGGTATTAGATTACAAAGGCCAAAATGGTAGCAACTTATAGAATTTCAAAGGAGAAAAGAATAAAGCTCAAAGGTCACTAGAACACATGTCCAATTGATAGGAGGAGTTATACATGTATGAGTATGAATTTATAAATAAAATATGATTTTTTCCTAAGACAAATTCCCATATAGACCATGATAAACTCTACAAAATGGTGTAAAGACTCTTCAACTAACCTTTGTGAAACTGCCTTCATCATGGATCGTCTCTTGATCATTTGAAACTAAATTAGGAGAGTTGACACATATCTTGTGATAGTCATATACATTTTCCTATATTATAACTATCTTCTATACACTTGTATTTACCATTTGTAGTTATCCATTTATCTCCTGGACTTTATTCTTCACATTTGGCAGTCACTGTTCATCTCAGATCTTGACTAAACTTTCATAGTAGCATATGAGTTTGATGTATTTACTATGATAAAAAATACTTTGATCCTATATGGCTAATTGTTTGGCATTCCCTTGTCACATCACTTATTCTACTTTAGAATATTCATGTTGTCATTTGGACATGTAACCTCATCTTGTCCATCCAAAATCGGATCAAAATTGCCCTGTTGATCTCCTCTAGAGTCTCTTTGATTCAAATTTCCATGTTAGTTCTTGATTTATGACCCAAGAATTTGAGATTATGAAATTTGATATCATTTCATGCTTTCTTAGGATCCTTTAACTCTTTTACTCAACATACACTATTGGATATTATTTGTAAGGCTCAATGCATGTCATTTATCATAGCTTGATTAAATGATGTTTCACTACTTGGTAGCTTTGCATTTGATCTTAAGAACCTTTGAATTTTTTAAATTCACTCATATTATTAAATTTCCATTACATGATAAAATATTCATCATTGATCTTGAGTCTTATTCTTTAAATGTGGATCATTGATCTACCTTGTACACAGGAACACACACCATTGATCTACCCCAAGGACCTTTTGACTCATTAACTACCCACGTACCATTAGATCTAATTTTAACACCTAATATTTTACCACTTGTCAACCCAAAACTCAAGATAATTTGGACCCAAATGGTCATTTCATGAGGCCTAAACTTGATGTCTCCATGTATGTCTATCTCTACTAATCCAAATTCAAATGTTTATATCTTGAGATAACAAGCTCATCAAGACATGAAATTTTCAGAAGATGATATTGGCACCTAAATCATCATGTCCATGTAGACTTTTTGGATTGAAAGGTTTTATAATAATACTTGTAAAATTCATAAGTAAACTAATCTATTCATTCTTGTGTGACATGTCATGATGGTCTGACCCCCTAAATGACTCCAAATGACATAAGACTATACTAGATCATGACCAAGGTTATAATGGCATTAAATGATATCAAATAGACCAAAACACACCCTATGACACTATGTTATATCCCCATATCATGTCTTGACTATAGGGGTTGACCCATTTTGACTCGTGGTTAAAATGGTCAATAACTCCCACATGTCTTAGTGAATGTTTTGCTCACTTCTCAAATTTAATTAGGATTTTTTTTAGATTAACCTATAAGAACACATTATCACCCATAGAAAACAACCTAGTTGTTCTATTTAGATCATCATAACTCTTTTTTATATCATTAGCCTCAACCAACCTCTACCTAATTGATTTGACTTTATTTTCCATTTATAAAAGCAACTCATGTCTAAAGACTACACTATCTTTTGACATGTCCCAACTAATCAGTGTTTTTCACCTTCTACCATACAATGATTTGAATGGTGTCATCTTCAAAGCTGACTGGTTTAGGCTTTCATAATCAAAATTAACTAATGTTAGGTATTATTCAAACTTATATTATTGACTCATGTAATACATATGAAGGAGATCCTCTAACACCTGATTAACTTGTTTAGTCTGACCATCAATCTATGGGTGAAATGTAGTGTTGAAGTTTAATTATGTACCCAAATCTAAATCTAGAGTTAACCAAAATATTTAAATCATCCTTGGATAATTATCCAAAATTATCTTATTTATAAATCCATGTAACTAACACATTACATTTATGAATCTCTTCATAAGAGTGGGTGTATTATCTATCAAATTACCTTGTATAAAATGGGCTACCTTGGTTAGTTTATCAACTAATAATAAGATCATGTCATGCATATTCCATGACAATGGTAAAACTTGGACAAAGTCCATATTGATTGCATGCCACTTCCATTCTGGTATGTCATGTGGATATAATAATCCAACTCGATGAACATGTTCAACTTCCACATGCTAACATTCCAAACAATGAGACACAAATTTTGATGCATCTTTCTTGATTGCCTTTAAGAAGAGTGGTCTAAGATTTTTCATGATCTTGGTTACTCCTAGATCCATAAATATGGAGAATTATTTAGTTCCTTTATCATTTTGCTCCTCATATTCTCTCTATATGGTACATACATCTTTTATTGTATTGTAAAATACCATCATTCTCTATTTTGAGTCCTTTATACCTAGGATTCTGAGAATTTTTTTATAATGCTTTCTTGATCTAATCATAAAATTAATCTCTTGGTAAGAATTTGATCAATTTTTCCCTAAAATTACTCTTAATATTATCCATGACTATTATGTACCTCCTACAACGTAGGGCATCAGCTTCTCTTGTTTAGATTAAACATGCCCAATTTTCCTAAAAATGGGGACCCTATGAAAAATTTGGGCCATTCACCCAAATTAATACCTTACCATTAACATCACATTACTAAAACCCCCTTGTATGACTTGAAAGGTTTAAATTCATGTTAGTCAATGACGAATATTAATGAGGTAATTTTAAAATGTTTCGTTAATGTTTAGTTCATTAAGATTTATAATGATCTAATTTTTTTAAAAGTGATCTCACAAGGTGTTACATTTGAAGATCTAATGTATTATCCCTAGGACTGGATTAAAGTTTCTTAATTAAGGTTCTCAAATCAATGTTTAACTTTAGCTATATCAAAATTCATAGTCGATACTATGGCATGCCTTGATTTTAATTTTTAGACTAGGTTCCAAGTTATATTCCATACTCAATGTTTACAAATTTATAGTTGTATCTTTTCTTTTATCTCATAATTTTCTAACTTTCACACTTTTTCCTTTGAATATGATCTCAAAACTAGCTCAGCCTCAATTGACATGTATCAGTATTGCATGTACTAGTCACTCAGCCACATAATTTTTTGAGCTTTGTTGCATGTCTTTAGCCTTTGAAAACTCTTGTGACCTCATGATCCAATGGGAATTTCCCACTTGTAATTAAATTGTGATGTTTAAGTCTATGAAGAAGTTACAACCTAATTAGAACATTCCATGTGGCACCCAATCATGGCCCTCTAAGGATCCTAGTATTTTTAAAAAGGTTTCATGACCCCATGACCATATCACATCACAATATGCCACTTGGTACTTGTTCATGGCATTTTAGTCAAAAATGAATTACAAGGTTCATGACCCCATGACCCAATGGGAATGTAACACTTGTCAATTAATCATTATGTTTAATCTTACAAAAGAGTTATAACTTAATAGAGCATGCTTCATAGTGATTAGTCATAACCTTTTGAGACCCAAATTAATTTTTAAAATTCCTACGATAAAGTGATCTAATTTCATCATGCCACTTGGCACTAGGTCATTCCCTTCACACCCCCATGGCTAAGAGGCAATGTTCAATTTCAAAAATACCATGATTTCATGACAAGATGACACTTGGCACATAGTATCTCAACCTTGGGGTAGATATAAGTAATGTGGAAGCTATAAAGAGGATTTCAAAGCAATTTAGTCTAGAATTAGTCCATATATAATGAAAAATACATAAATAACTAACTAACTAAGCCTATCTATTCCTATGGGAATTACAAAGGATAGTAAGAAACAAATGAAATAAAACAACATCATATTACCTTCCAAAATGGATTCACCATACCCATGTGGCTCAAAAGCATGTTCTCCATTGATCAAGCATCCTTGTCTTTTTCAAAAATGGTGGTAATATCCTCTAATGCCTCAATAACACTCCATAAAACCTAGGCTCATGATTTGGAATCACTAAATTAGCCTATCAATGAAGCTTGCAAACAAAATCAATGATAAAATGCAAAGCCTTGTGGAAACAATTTAACATTATAAATTTGCAATATTCAAGCTTAAAATTTATGTCCATGGCCTCTCTATTTATATATTTTTGAGATTGGTCAGGATCAACCATGACCATCCATCTCAATATTGAGATGTGTGTCCATGGATAATCCTAATATTTGGAATTCAATTCATAAATATCCTCAAGATAAATAAGCATTAAAGAGGAATGGGAGGCATTAACTAGGCATCGGTGACCCAAATCTTGATATTTTATGCACTTATGGCTTGATGGATGCCATCCCATAGGTGATGTCATTAATTGATGTAGTTAATAGGAATCAATTTTCAAAAATAAATATTCAACAACTCTCATGAAAAATCCACTTAATCTCTCGATTTATATTAATTAGCCTTAAACAAGGTTAATCAACATTTGTGAAATTATTTTTAAAATTGGCCCTCAATCAATATGGTCAGAAAGTCATATTACTGGGTCATAATTTGACTAGAGAGGAACTAGAAGGTGATTTTAGATGTGTTGGAGCTATATTACCATTTAGGATGTTTCCAACACCAAATAACAAAGGTAAGTGACATGTACCAATGAATTAGAAGAAAAGAGTGAGCTAGAGCACTAAATGGAAAAGTTATCATTTTGGCTCAAAATGATCTAATCAAAGTTAGCTAGACAATAAAATGTATTGACCTATTTAGGGATACTTTGACCTAAATTGGAACTTGTAAGTGACAAGTTCAAACCATTTAGAACATTTTATGGATTTTGACCTAAAATGTGCATTTGAGTGTAATTCAAGTAAGATTAACAATTTTAACACAAATGGTGTTCAGAATTAGATGTCTACATTTTCCCCCTATTTGAGAAGACTGAGTGAGACATTCAGGTGAAGCAATGTCTATTCAAAGAAAAAAGTTTTCAAGGAAAAATTGGAACGTACCCATGATGCCCACTCGAGAGGACATACTAGGATGGAATAAAAGGGTGGAGTCTCAAAAAGAGAGAGAAAGTGAGAGATTAACCCATGGAATAGATCACATCTAGATGAGCTAATGCTTGCACATGTGATTACCATCAATAATCAAAATATAATTATAAGTATAATAGGCCCCAGAGACGAGGGGAATGAGAAAGATATATTCTATAAATGTAAGGGACACACGGTAAACATACCCAATTTGAGAGTACAAGTTATGCACTTATGGCATTGATCAACCCTAAGATAAGTTGTACACTAAAATATTGTCATCATGGGATTTAATGTGGAGAGCTTGGAATTAGAAGAAAAGAGAGAATGTTCTAATTTAATAAGGGAAGCACCACTATAATGTGGTATAAAAAGATAATGTAATAAAAAGTACTCCAGTAGAGTAGATTTGATCATGATAAAATAGTTTTACCCCAGTAGGGTGAATATTGATCATTGATAAAGAATAAATAATGATTTTCCCCTATAAATTTAATTTTATTTAGACATTATTAATATATTTTGCCCTAGCATGGGTAATTGGCAAGTAAAATAGCTCAAGGATATAACTGAAAAGATAGGTTAAAGCAAGTGGGTGCAAATGTACATGTGATGGTGTAATGGCTTAGAAAGCCATTTAAGACCAATCATATGAGAATACACAAAGATGAAAATAAGAATGGAGATAGCTGAGCTAACCTTAATAAAAATGGAGTGTTTCATACATAATTTCATGGACTCATGTTCAAACATGAATTTCAGGCCAATGTAGTTCACCCAAGTTTGGGAGAGATTAGAATGAGGAATGATTAAAAATGACCAAGAATTGATTAGACTTATAATGTATGCAAAGAGATGCACATATAAGTATATATTTGAGTGATAAAATTCATGTTACCTAGATGTCTAATTCTATATCATGAGCCTAGGTTTTGTAAAATGTTCTTGAGAATCATTCATTAGAGTTGATGTTGACATTAAGACTTTGAGACTTGAGAATAAAGTGCTTTATATATCAAAATAAATTAGACATCATAAGTATGAATAACTTAGAATGACATAAGATTACAATTGCATTGAGCTAGTTCAAATTTTAATACCTATAACTAAGGATAATGGTAAAATAATGACCAAAATCAGAGTTACAATGATTTACATTTAAACAAAAAAACAAAGACAAAGATAAACATAAACATAAATTAACCTATATTTAAATCAAGATATGATCTTAAGTAGGAACAAAAATGTTTAAAAACAAAATTCAAGAACATCTTAATGACATGAGACCAAGATATGAATAATCAAGATCCATGTGGACCATTAAGGCATTCTTGAACACAAAAGAGAAAAGAAAAATCAAATAGAAAAATAAGACACTAAAAATAATCAAATAAACAAAATTGTCCAAAAACAACGTAATAACATAGGATCAAGATATAAATAATCAAGATCCATGTGAATCATCAAGATGTTCTGAAACACAAAAGAGATAAGCAAAAACAATCAAGGAAACGTAAGACCAAGAATGGAGATAAGAAGTGATAAAAAGAGAAAAGGAGAATAAATAAAAGGAGAGATGCAAAATCACAACAAAATACCAAGAAAATTCAAATAAACACACACAAACAAAAACCAAGTTAGTATGGTTTAAAGACAAATGTTCATGCATATGCAGTAGAGGTGTTACTTTCCACCACATCATAATAAATAATAATGACATGAAAATTGTTCCTTAATTAAAGAGTAATAATGATAGAAGAAAAAGAGGGGGAAGAGAAGAAAAGGAAGGGGTTGGCCAAGCTAACTCCAGATATATAAGACAAGTGGACGTTTCCTACATAGTTTCATGGATGCATGTTCCAACATGAACTTCAAGCCAAATTTAGTTCTCTCAAGAAATGGGATAGAAGAAAAATGATGATTAGACTAGCATGCTTAATGTTATAGAAAAAATGAAAGATATGACAAACAAAAAAGAATGGTCTAACAAACAAGAAGATAATGAGTTAAGGAAGAATGATTTTGAAAAATGGAAAGTGCATGGGACAAGATGAAATAAACTGGTGTTTCTATGTTTATAAAATGAAAAGAGTGTAGCATGGTGGAATGGGAATGTACAAATGTATAGAAGTGTGAGACAATATTTTTGTTCTTTTGTGGATCATATTCTAATGTTTTTGGTATTTTCAAAGTATTTATAATGTTTTTGGTGTTTTTGAGATAAAATATGCAAAAGGTGGGACCATCTAGTTGAGGAGATGCACATCCTGAGTAGAGGTTCCAATAAGAAAGCTAAGCTAACTACAACAGCCCATGCTCACAAATTGGTGAGAGTAAGGTTATTGATCTGTAATAGTGTAGCAATGGTCTAGAACTGATAAGATGTTTCTATTCATTTGTCTAAAGCTACACAATATTGTCCTAACTGAACTCCTTTGTAGAACTAATACCGAGGATGTTCATAATGTTCATGAGACATAATCGAGATCATAATTGGTTAAGGGACAAAAAGCGTTCAAGCTTATAACATGCCTTAGAAATAAAAAAAATACACTTCTTGAAGAGATCAATCTAGAATGGGATGAAGAATGTGTTCAAAGTGCCAAGCTTTCAAAGCCTTTTACTATCAGGAATCATAAAAAGTGGGCCAAGGTAGTATAAAATGTGTTCAATGTAAGACAAAAGGGTGGGATAAAATTATGATATAACAAGTTTCCCCTAATTTAGGGGTCTTGTAGAAAATGGTTCAAAGTTGTTCATGCATAGAACCTCTTAAGGTGTATGATGTTCATGTGCTCTAAAATTTTGTCACCATTAGGTTTAGCCAGTCGATATGCCCCTGATCTATAGTTTGTTGTGACAATATATGGTCCTAACTAATTAGGCTAAAACTTACCTTTCTTTTTGGGTTTAGCATTCATAAACTTCTGGTTCTCTTTCAAAACTAAGTCACCAATATCAAATTCTTGAGGGAGAATGCACTTATTTTAGCTCCTACATAATTTATTCTAATAGCCTTAAAAAATTTCTAGGGCAACCAAATGTTTACCATCAAGAAGCTCTAGTTCATGCAGTTGTGAGGCTCTATAGTCTTCATTATCTTCAATGTAATCTAGTGATATTTTTAATGATGAGATCGCAATCTCGATCAAGATGATAGTTTCAGTACCAAAAACAAGGGAGTATGGAGTAGCTTCAATGGGGGTGTGATGATTGGTTCTATAAGCCCAAAGGGTAGGAAAGAGTTGAAAGTGTTAATTAAGGCCAACATCATTGACAATCTTCTTTAAGATAGCTAGAATGGTTTTATTTGATGCCTCAACTTATCCATTGCCTTGTGGGTTATATGGAGTGTATTTCTTGTGCTTGATCTTGAATTTTTCACAAAAGGATTTCACATCTTTTTTCACAAAGGATCCACCATTATCAGATATAATACAGTGCTAGGATGCTATATCGACAAATGATATGGTAATGAATGAATTTGGAGATTTGTTTCAAGATAACATAAGTGAGAGGAATGGCCTCAATCCACTTAGTAAAGTATTTGGTTATAGTAAAAATGTGTTTATGGCCATCTAAAGATGTCAGGTTAATTTTCCCAATGAGATTGAGACCCCATGTTGAGAATGGACATGGTGTTGTAATTGGTTTTAATGGTATGGAAGGTACATGTATCAAGTTTCCTTGATCTTGACAAGGAACACACTTTTTTACATAATTACAAGCATCTGTCTCCATTTTGGGCCAATAATAGCCAATTTTTAGGATTTTCTTTGCTAGTACTACACCATTGGTATGGGCTCCACACATTTATTCATGAACATCCTTTAGTGCTAGCTTGGATTCTCCCAAAGATAAAATTGAAGAAGCATTACATCATAGCCTTTATGATAAAGCATGTTTCCAAGGAGGATATAACATATTAGGCAATGAAGGAATAGTTTTTATTGGTTGTTGGAAAGGTTGGTGAGAAATACATGACTATGGAAATGGTTATAAAAATATTGGTACCATGGTAGCTCAGGTGAAGTATTAGGATCATCAATGGTGTATATCCTCTCTACATCTGATAGAATGTGCTAGTTGAAGAATATTTTCAATCAAGAATTGATACTCTTTAACACTATCATGCATTTGAACCATGGAACTGATTGTTGTCATGGCATCAATAGATCTATTTTTGACTCACAGAACTTGCTCAAACTACAGAGATTTAAAATGTTTTTTGAGGTTATCAACAATTTGCTTGTAAAAAACAAGCTTATCATCTCTTATTTGATACTAGTCAGTTGTTTGATTTATGATTAGATATGAATCTCCATAGACATTTAAGCTTTGAATATCTCATTATATGACAAGATAGATCCCTGAAACTAATGCCTCATATTCAGCCATATCATTTTTACACTAAAATTATATATGTAAGGCTTTGGGGATCAAATCCCCTTATGGTGTGATCAACAATATGTTAGCTTTAGACCCTTGGGATGTGAAGGACCCATCAAAATAAATCATTCACTATTTATGTTCTTGTGATTCTTATTCTATCATCATGATAGAATCATTTGGAATGTCAAAGTTGAGAAATTGAGTGGCCATAATAGGAGCTTCTGCAAGTTGGTCATAAAGAACTTATCCTTTGATTGCCTTTTGATTCTGGTACTCAATATCAAAATCACTACGGAGCATAATCCATTTAGCCATGTGTCCTTGAAGAGCTACTTTAGATAACAAGAACTTGAGAGGATCTACCTTGGTGATAACAATAGTTTTGCTATTTAGCATATAATGTCATAATTTTTGAGTGTCAAACACCATAGCTAAACATGCTTCCTCAATAGGCATATAATTATGTTCATGGGCTAAAAATATATGTCTTAAATAATTATTAGTGTGTTCCTTACCATGATCATCATGCTGAGCCAGAAGTGCCCCTAGTGCATGTTTTGTGGCTAATATCTAAATAAGTAGTGGCTTTCCTTGTGTTGGAGGTCGTAATACTGGTGGATTAGTCAAGTATGTTTTAAGCTTTGTAAATGTTATCTAAAAATCTTCATCCCACTAAAATTTACTGCTTTACTTAAGATATGGGTAAATGGGTGGCACTTATCTGCCAATTGAGAAATGAACCTATGTATAGACTAGATCTTTCCTTGTAGACCTCGTAACTATTTAAGATTATTTGGTGGATATATTTCCATAATAGCATTGACCTTTACAGGGTCAACTTCAAACCCTCATTGTGATACAATAAACTTACACAATTTTCTTGATGTGACTCTAAAGACACATTTCTTAGGATTCAAGCAAACTTCTTATGCACAAAGCCTCTCATATTTTCTTTGTAGAATGTCAGGGTGTCCCACTCTTATTCTTGATTTTACTAGTATATCATCAACATAGTCCTCAGCAATGTCATGGAAAATGGTAGTCATTACATGTTGATATGTGCCTCCAACATTCTTTAAACCAAATGGCATGACTTGGTAATAAAATGTCCCCCACAGAGTGGTGAATGTGGTCTTATGTTGATCTTTAGGGGCTATCTTGATGTGATTATAACCAAAAAATCCATCCATTAAGGATAGAATCTCATACCCGGTAGTTGATTTGATGATCATGTTGATGTTGGGTAGAGTAAAATCATCTTTGGGGCATGCTTTATTGATATCATGAAAACTAGTACAAACACATATGCTTGGGGTATTTTTACTCACTAGTACTATGTTAGAAACCCATTTAGAGTAGTCTAAAGGTATAATAAAATTGGCTCCTAAAAAAATTCCAACTTAGCCTTAACCAAAAGGGCAATGCACAAATACATCTTTCTCAACTTTTTCTTGACTAATTTAGCACCAGGGTGAACAACAAGATGATGCAAAAATAAATCTAGGTCCAATCTTGGCATGTTGGAGTATGCCCATGAAAATATGTTGATATAATCTTTAAGAATGAATATAATATGTTATTGTTCTACTTCAGTAAGTGAAGCTCTAAGATAAACCATTTTGGGATCCTCATGGGTTCCCAAATTCACTCTTGTTGTGCTTTTCATAAGGAGTGTTGATCCATCTTCTAGGATTGTAGGAAATGTATGGTCATGATCATTTTCATCTACTATATCTTCTTGTTTTTCCTCCCAAAGATCTAGTTAATATGAAGAATTAGAATCTACCTTCTCAAGTAAAGCCCAATTAGCAAAAAACTTTAGAAACTCAAGAGCAAGATGCTCAAATACTTGATGTTGTTTTGAAGAGATGCTTGTACTAGATATGGAACTTGGGTTGGATGGGATTTCTACATCTTGAGGGGATGAGAAAACTTTCCCACTTCGGAGCACCTGAAACATGTTTTCAGTCAAAGTCTTATCTTTTTCTTTACTTTTTCCTTGATCGATAAGTGCCTCAAAGAGGTTTTCACCTAAAGATCTTGATGTTTATTCTTTATTATGACCAAGAAAATTTACTTACTGTCTAAATTAGGTAGAAGGATCCAAGGAAAAATTAAAACCCTACTTATGATCACTAATAGGGAATACATCTTGTAGGCCCATGTATTCTATGATTAATTCTTCATTTTGGAACTCATCAAGGCATATGACCAAATTTTGTTGATCCTAATCTATGAGTTCAAGATGGAAAAGGCATAGGTTATAGTGAGGGTTTGCTTTAGAATTGGAAACACCAATGGTAAATATGTAATGTCCTACTTCAAGAAGGGAAGCACCACTAGGATAGGTTTTTAATTTAGGGTGGGAAGCTCCAATAGGCTTTATGGTCAATATGGCATTTAAATTAAACAAATTCGAGTCAATAAGCTCATTGAAAAGGCTATAATGAAATGTTGTGTCACTACTTGGAGTCTTGTTACTAGTCACCTCAAAAGATTCAGCATCAAATTTCATGAGGTCATCTTCTAGTGGTTTAAATCCAAGATGTTAAGCACAAAATATACTGAGAGGGAGGGTGAATCAGTATATTATATATCTTATAAAACTTTCACTTTATCAAATTCCACTTAATAAAACATTAAAGATATGTAATAAAACTCAAATAATAAACATTACAGAAGATAAAGAGAGACACCAGATATAACTTGGAAACCCAATGTGGGAAAAACCACAGAGAACAATCTCAAGTATATTCATGAGAACAAACCCACAAGAGCACCATACCCCTTTGTCGAGTACCAACCTTAGCTACAATTTGTGAGCACCAACCCACAGCAGCTTTAAACCCCTTTGCCAAGCACCAACCCAGCTACTATTCATGAGCACCAACCCACAGGAGCACCAACCCCTTTGTTGAGCACCAACCCAGCAACAATTCATGAGTACCAACCCACAGGAGCACAAACCCCTTTGCCGAGCACCAACCTAGCAACAATTCATGAGCACCAACCCATAGGAGCACCAACCCCTTTGTGTATACCACACACCTATCTCTCAATGTTGCTATCTCAACAAATGATAGATCAATACAAAATCTCCTTACTCTCTCTCTCACCTTTGCTCTTCTAAGATAGATATAACAAATACAAATCATATTCATCTCTCACAATTTCTCTTCTAAGCTAGATATTACAATATCAAATCAACCTCTCTCTCAACCATATTACAAATGGCTTCTCAATCCTTTATTTATAGCTTTCCAAATGACCTTTGGCCTTCCCTCTTTGTGACCCTTCAATCCTCATGAAAAATGGCACCAATCTTGGATGACCCTTCATATCAAGCCTTTGAAAAATCATGTGGTGACCCTTCATGACTCTTCATATTCCTCAAAGTGTCCCTTCATGAGAAATTATGCCCTTACTCTTTTGTCTTCACTTGGTGACTCTTGGTATTCCCCAAGATGACTCTTCAGGGGAAAATAAGTCCCATCCTTCTTTTGTCTTTACGCCATGGCTCTTCAAATTCTCCATGGGCCCTTCTTTTGTCTCATATGCAAACAAAAATATATTCTTTAATATTAAATAAATATTAACTCATATTAGCCAAGATAAACAACATTAAATGCAATGGGGCCTTTATCACCAATAATACTAAACCTTTGACATCAATGACAATATTTCCAACAATCTCCCCCTTTGTCATTGATGGAAACCTCAATCTTAAAACTGCCACATCCTGTCACCTGCACATACCATCATCTAAAAACATACAGTATCTCCCCCTTACTGTAGTAACTTGTACCTATTCCCTATACCTATTTTCTACCCCTGTACCTATACCTGTTATTCTCCCTCTTTGACATCAATGGCAAAGGGCCTACCTAGAGCTAACACTTAGCTCCCCCTCACTTGATGCTAAAAATCAATGGCAGGAAGTAATAGAAATTACTCCCAACTCCTCTCACTGATCTTTAAATGTATCCTTTGATTATGCCTTTGAGAAGATATCTGAAAAAACATACACATTGTTCCCTGTCCTTTGAGCATCTGCAATCAACTCATTTGAATCTTTGCTTCTAATCTCACAACCTTTTTTATGAAACTTTAATGTATATCCTTGATCACATATTTGACTAACACTCAATAGATTATGCTTAAGACCTTTTACATACAAAACATTCTTAGTCTTAGTTCTACCCTAATCCAAACTCAAAGTACCTTTTCTTGCTATCTTGGTAGTGGTTTTATCTCTGAATCTCACTTTACCACCATTGATCTTCTTTAGAGATATGAATTTACTTTTATCTCCTGTCATATGCCTCGAACATCTGCTATCAATTAACCATGGTTGATCTTTACCTCTTACATGTAGAGCTCTCTGAACCATCATAGAATCTTCATGTTGTTTCTTCTACCATGAAAATGTCTAAACCTTCTTTTTGATGAATGGTGCTTTGAAACTCTGATCCTTTTTGACTGACTTGAACACACTTCTACAATATCGAGCTATGTGTCCAAAATTGTTGCACTTGTAGCATACTATGGTCTCTTCATCAAAGCTTGATAAAAAAGAAAAAGTTTGTGGCTTTTGCTTGAATCTACTTGACTTTTCTTCTCCTTATTTCTAAAATTGTTATCTCTTTTTATATATTCTAATTTCTTGTGACCATATCCATTACAATAAAAACAATAGCCATAAAAATAAGACCTGTCTGTATATCTCTGACCTAATTGCCTTTTGTAGCTTTATTCCTTCCAACCTTCTCTATTTGGAATGTCCTCTATATTCTTCACTTCTCCCCTTTTTTGTTTCCTCTTGTGTAAGATCTTCAGCATAACTCTTTTTCTTTTCAAAACTGATCCTTGTCTTATCTAAATATGCTTTTTAACTTTCCAATATCTTATTCAACATGTTAGTGCTATCTTTAAATTTTGAATCACTGACTACTTTATCATTGACTGCTTTCTTAATATCTTCTTTTAAAGAGGCAATTTCAATAACATACCTTTCACAATCTTTTCTTGTTATTTACAACTGTGTTGTGAGATCTTCTTCATTCTTCTTAGCTTCTTCAGAGTTTACTTGTAGATCTTCAATCATTTCCTTTGACTCTTGTTCATTTTTATCGATCTAGCGCTTTAATCTTTGATTCTTCTTCTAAACAGCTTCTAACTCTTCTAAGGCACAAATGATCTCTCCTTCCATATTCACTTTAGCTTCCTCCTCTTCTTCTTCTTGATCACCTTCATGTATGGCCATGAATAAAATCTCTTCTTCTTCTGAATCGCTGACTCCACTATCTTCACCTGAGCTAGGATCTTTAGAATATAGGCTTTACTTCTCAAATCCCTTCTTAGATTTGCCTTTGAAATTATTCTTGTATGTAGGCTTTTCTTCTTCATCATCTTTAACTTTATTTGGGCATCTAGCTAAAAAATGTCCAATCTTTCCACAATTAAAACATTTAAAAGGTAATTTTCCTTGATATTTACTTGTTCCTCTTTTTGTCTTGTGAATGAAAAGTGCTCTATTGTCATCTTCATCATCACTAGAACTATCACTTGATTATGGAATCTTAGATTTCTCCTTCTATGATGTCTTGAAAGTTGCTTCTCTCTTTGAGGGTTTATCTTGTTCTGTCCGCATCTCATATGCCGTGAGAATACCATGAAGCTCATCCATCTTTATCTTGGCTAAATTCTTCATCTCCTCAATTGTCGAAACCTTTGCATCATATCTCATTAGTAGAGATATCAAAACTTTGTGCACCACTATTGACTCATCCAACATTTCTCCAAGACCTTGAATCTGATTTACGACTTGATCAACTTGTAAAAGATAACTTGCTATATCTTTTTCTTCTTCCATCTTCAAACTTTCAAACTGCCTTTTAAAAGTTTGCAACTTATCTTGCTAAACCTTTCCATCACCTTTGTAAATATTCTCAAGTTTTACCCAAGTTTCATGAGTATATTTACATTACATAACTTTAACAAATTCAAATTCACATAAAACACATAAAATAGCATTTAAAGCTTTAGCATTACATTCACTTGCCTTCTTTTTTGCTGGAGTAATTGTAGATGTTTGTGGCTCTTCATATTCCTCCACCATTGCTTTCCATTTGTTGAATCCAAGGGCCATCAAATAAACCTTCATTCTCATGCTCCAAAATGCATAATTCATCCCATCAAACAAAGGTGCCTTATTTGTAGAAAATCCTTCCTGTGACCTAGCCATCGTGCTTTCCTGATCTACCTTTAAGCCATAAAACTTTTCAAAAAGGAACTTGCTCTAATACCAATTGTTAAGCATGGAATATACTGAGAGGGGGGGTGAATCAGTATATTATATATCTTATAAAACTTTCCCTTTATCAAATTCCACTTAATCAAACATTCAATATATGCAATAAAACTCAAACAATAAACATCACACAAGATAGAGAGAGACACCAAATATAATGTGGAAACCCAATGTGGGAAAAACCACAGAGACCAATCTCAAGTATATTCATGAGAACAAACCCACAGGAGCACCATACCCCTTTGCCAGGTACCAACCTTAGCTACAATTCATGAGCACCAACCCACAGGAGCTTCAAACCCCTTTATCGAGCACCAACCTAGCTACTATTCATGAGCACCAACCCATAGGAGCACCAACCCCTTTGCCGAGCACCAACCCAACAAAAATTCATGAGCACCAACCCCTTTGTGTATACCACACACCTATCTCTCAATGTTGCTATCTCAACAAATGATAGATTAATACAACATCTCCTTAGTCTCTCTCTCTCACCTTTGCTCTTATAAGCTAGATATAACAAATACAAATCATATTCATCTCTCACAATTTCTCTTCTAAGCTAGATATTATAATATCAAATCAACCTCTCTCTCAACCATATTACAAGTGGCTTCTCAAGCCTTTATTTATAGCTTTCCAAATGACCTTTGGCCTTCCCCCTTTGTGACCATTCAATCCTCATGAAAAATGGTGCCAATCTTGGATGACCCTTCATATTCAAGCCTTTTAAAGTCATGCGGTGAACCTTCATGACCAAAAATGTCCTTCCCACTTTTGTCCTTATCTTTGGTAACTCTTCGTATTCCTTAAAGTGTCTCTTCATGAGAAATTACACCCTTAATCTTTTGTCTTCACTTGGTGACTCTTGGTATTCCTCAAGATAACTCTTCATGGGAAAATTCATCCCATCCTTCTTTTGTCTTTACCCCGTGGCTCTTCGACTTCTCCATGGGCCCTTCTTTTGTCTCATATGAAACCAAAAATATATTCATTAATATTAAATAAATATTAACTCATATTAGCCAAGATAAACAACATTAAATGTAATGGGGCCTTTATCACCAATAATATTAAACTTTTGAAATCAATGACAATATTTCCAACATAAGACCATGATTCCAATTGACAACTCCAGTTGATAAGGGTTCTAAAATTCCTTGCACCTATGGGCCAAGGCCTTTCCCTATATAGTCAAGATGATTCATTATCTGGTTAGGGATAGGATACTTTAGATTCTAAAAATAATCAACAAGGCCTTTATAACATAACCAATCTCCCTCAGTAAAAGCCTCTCAATCTTTCTTTGGTGTAATTACAGGTACAAATACCACAAGGGGTTTTGGTTGTTTCTTCTTCGATTGCCAAATCTGATCAAGTCTGTTAGGAGTCTAGGAAGTTTTAGGATTAAAAAATGGGTATATTTTTAATTTTATAATATGGATTACATCCTTCAGATGGTACTTGGAAATTAATTTCTTTAATAATAACCTTCTTGGCCAGAGGTACAGGAAATAGATCAACCGAAGTAGAGGCTAGATCACTAGGGTTTATATAATTAGATGGAGATGGATGAGAAATGATAGATTTGTTCTTATTTTTGATGAATTATAACTTAGGAAAGAGTTATAATTACAAAACTCTACTTCAAGATGTCTACAATATTGATATGGTTGTTGATCAACAAGAATAGTAACTTTGATCCCATCATGGGGAAACTTAAGGCATTGGTGAAGAGTAGATGGAACTATTTGTACTTCATGGATCTAAATAAAACCAAGAATTATGTTATAAAAAATATAAATATCCATAATATGGAATAATGTGTGATGAGAAATAGACCCAGCCATGACTAGCTACCAAAATGAACCATATGACTCCCTCTCAATGTTCTCATAAGCTTTGATTGTAATAGTTTCTGGCTAAATGTTATTATCCACGTATCCCAATCATCATACCAATTTAAGAGATATGATTTTTATCCCTTAACCATTATATATAAGAACCTACTTTATCTTTTGATCTGCAATGATTATCTCAATGGATAGTGGGTTATTATGATTTGGGTTCATGGTGGACATGTCTTTTTTATCAAATGTGATTTGCCAAAATGAAGAAAAGTGTCCAACTAGGTTATAGAACTAATCAAGGTTTATATCATTAGGCATAACAAAATCTTTAAAAAGTTTTTTGAAGATGGTTCTATGGACATCAAATGTTTTTAAGAGTTCTAATATGGAAATTTGTGCAGGGGTTTTATCTAATTAATCTACTAGACTATAAGGCCTTTGAATTGTGGTTTGAACTAGTTTAGTCTTTGTTGGGATAGTATTTGGCTTTGAAACCATTAATACAATGTTCTCATTGTGTTTTATGGAATAAGTGGGTGAAGGGCCCTAGATGATAACTCACATGCATCTAGTTGTGACTGCACAACCTAGAGGTGACAAGGAGTTATTATAATTAAAAGAGAAAGGCAAAGGGCCTTGGATGGTAACCCACATGTGTCTAATTGTATCACTACAATTTTGGGTTAGTGAGGAGCCTTTATAATTAGAAGAAAGGTGTTGTTGTTCAAGATTATTAACCCATGAAAATGGAGTGACAACATGATGATGTGAACTTGACATGGTATTACTAAGGGGAGAAGGTGTTGACCCTATAATGATAGGTCTCATGTTGTGAGGAACATGAGATTGGCCACATAGTTTTACAGTAATAGTAGCAATGTGGGTTATAGAAATACATCCCATAATATTATTATAGTCATAAGGTACATTGTTATAAGCCATATTATTAGTTTGGGAATTATGATCTTGATTATGCTCATTATGATTCTGACCTTGTTGTTGGTTCTAATTCTACCTCTATCCTTGATTGTGACCATTGTGATTGTTTCTTAGAGGTGGTAGACCATGTCGAGGAAAGGGGTCTTTATAGATTCCCATATCCTAATTTATGTCCTAATTAGGGGCCAACTTATTTTGTAGAAAAAATGTTATCATCTCCTTCAGCTTTGAATCTCTTTTTGGTTTGAAATAATAAACTTTAGAAAAGGAGCTCTTAGGTCTATGTTTTTGGAAAAAACATAGTGACTAACGTCGGTTATATATAACCAATGATGGTTACCTTGGCTACCTAAAATATAATCGATGTCAATTTTGCTAACCAAAATTAGTTAATCTATGTAATTGATGTCGATCTTACTTGTTAATGTTGGTTACTGTGTAAAACCATTACAAACAAAAATGGAAAAATAAAGTTAGAAAATCAATTTGCACAAGTTTCCCACTAGGTGTGCCAAGATGTGTCTTCAGATGCATCTCATGGGAAAAATAAAGTTAGAAAATTAGTTTACAATATTTTAGAGTTGTAAAATAATCTTATTCAGGTGTGAGATGCATCTGGTACCACCAGGGGTGCCAAGATGCAGAAAGGATTACAAAGTAATTTAATCAAGCATTAGTCCATAAATAATGAAAAATGCATAAAGAACTAACTAACTATGCTTATCTATTCCTATGGGAATTACAATGGATAACAAGAAATAAATGAAAGAAAGAAACATCATATTACCTTCCTAAATGGGTTTACCATACCCATGTGGCTTAAAATCATGTTTTCCCTTAATCAAGCATCCTTGTCTTTATCAACAATGGTGGTAAGCTCCTCTAATGCCTCAAGAACACACTATAAAACCTAGGCTTTGTTAGGTTGTGGAGCTAAAAGCTTCACTGATGCAGACATGGAGGAGGTTGCAGAGAGGTTGCTGAGTGTCACAGACACCAGCATCGGTCAGGCCAACCAACGTCGGCAGGGTACAGACAAAAGAGCAACCGATTTCGGTCAGGGATCGGCCGGCATCGGTCACCTCCAGGTATACAGGGACCAATGTTGGTCGCTTGTGTAGTTTAGAACTGCGAGTTTTATGGGCAGTTAGTTAATGAACCAAGTGTTTGCATCTCAAGAGCCAAATTTAGACTAGAAGCTATGGATCTAATTATTTTAATTAGGTGTCTAATTATTGTTTGCATGAGATCTATTTAAGAGACTCATAGGCTGTATTGTAAAGAGCAATAGAGAGTAAGAGAAAAAATATTAGCTCCTTCTATGTGTGAAGAGAGCATGGTGTGTTCCTCCTAGGCCATAGTGCCAAGTGTGGGTGCTAGTTTTGGAGAATCAGAAGGGTTCTTTAGGTGTGTAGGATCTTGGTCAGCAAGTGTTGCATGGCTAATTTTGGAGATCTACATGGTAAGTAAGATCATTGATCTATAGGTGTATGTGTGTGTATGATCTAGGTTTGTAGGTGTGCAAAACCAGATTGATTTTTAGGTGTGCAAGATCAGGGAGGATAGCAACAAAATAGGGAGCAGTATCAGGCAGGATCTACTTGGAGTACGGTGTGTACTCATTGGAGAGCAAAGAGGAAGGCAAGGTAGTTCTTTCCATAAGTAAGATCATTGGGTTGTAGGTTATTGCAGATTCAGGAGAGATCTACTCGAAGTATGTTTGTGTACTTGTAGTGCGTGGATAACTTGTGGAGTGCATGGAGCACTGGTGTACTGGCAGTAGTGGATACTAACTGGTTAGAGGTGAACACCAACTCTGTATTTCAGTTGTGTGTTGGGACCGTAAGAGAGAGAGATTTGAGGAGAGAATTACTGTTCACTTGAGGTGTGGGAAGTCTCTGAGAGGTGGTGAAGAAGAAGTGGCATCTTCTTTATTGTATTCTTTTCTGTATGAGTATTAATACAAGTGTACTATCTCTCATATTCTGTGTTGTTTCTGGTTTCTAGTTACTTGTTACTTCTGGTTAATTTCACATCTTAAGTTGCTTGTATATGGTAATCAATTGTGTGCTTCCATGGGTTCCTAGCAGTTGGTATCAGAGCTAAGGTTGCAGGGATCAGGTTTGTGTTTGGTTACAGGTCACTCTCAGGGGTTTCTGATTGAGTGGGAGTATAGCAATGGCAGAAGAACGTAAGCTACGAATGGAGAAACTAAATAACATGAATGGTCACTTACGGTGTTATGGAAAGAAAGAGTAGGTAAATAAAGATTATTGGTTGGTAGCAGATTAGCATGAAGAAGCAGATGTTGTAGGTGTTATTGCATAGGATGCTCTGGATAAAGTTGAATCTTGGTTAATAGATTTTGTTGCCTCTTTCTATGCAGCCCCAAGTAGAGGGGTTGGTGAGCCTTGTCACATGGTTGGAAAAGGGGAAGTGTTGCTGAAATTGTAGGCATCCAACACATGGGTGTTGAAGAAGGTCATGTAGATCCTAGTCTTGAAGATGCGGCTAATTGCTTCAGGAAAGTTGGGTGATGAGAGATGCACAAGAACTCTCACAGTGGATGCACTTGAATTAGTGGGTGGTAAGAAAATAGGTATCCTTTATCTATCTACTTATATTATTTATTCTTCTTCTGTTGCAAGGACATGGCTTTGTAGGCTTGGTCACATGAGTAAGAAGGAGATGCATGTTCTTAAGCGGAAGACAGATGTGTTTGATAGACTTAAGAACTGGAAAGCCTTGGTGTTCTTGGAGGAGATGATGGACAGAGACCAGTGGATGAGGCTAGATACATCTGAGCAGGGAAGTTTGGACATGGGTTTTGATTCAAAGGAGCTTGCGGGTAAAAATTCATCACTCACAGGTGAACACAATTACCGGTATCAGTCAGGGGGAACTGGTGTCGAATAGATAGGTACCGATGTCAGTCATGTGCAGACCAAAGCTGGTGATGTTGGGTAGGGTAAGACTGATGTTGGTCAGGAGGACTGACATTGGCAATAGGTAAGACCGACATCAGTTAGGAGGACTGACGTCGACAATAGGGACACCGACGTCGGTAGAGTTGGTAGTCAGGATAGGTGCATGGAAATCAATGTCAATCGAATGCAGACTGTGTGGTGACCGAGGTAAGTCATTGTAACAGATTTTGAGCAGACAGCAAGCTATCAAGGAGTCTCAAACACCCATATAGAGGACTGAAAGTGGTAAGTAAGCCTCAAATTCATTATTCCTCTTCTTTATACTCATTGCTGACTATAGAGCAGGAAGGATCCAGGAAATAATGAGAGTTTGGCATGAATAAGATGCAGAACCAAACAGAAGATTTGGTAGGGTTGTCAGTCGGTATGAAAGCACTAAGATGAATGGATACCTTAGTTAAAGAATAGAGAGAATGGACACGTGAGATGGAAGGCCATGGCATATGGTCTTGAGGAAGCTGTAGGATAGTGGTACAGGTTTTGACAGGTAGATGAGAAAGTAGGGCTTTAGTCAATGTCAGTGTAACCATTGTGTTTGTCTTACTAGGTGGATGATGAGTCATGACATTATCCTATTACTGTATGTGGGTGATATGTTTGCTAGCAAGTTCATACATATAGGGTTTTACTGAGCTAAGGGTAAGCTTAGTTTAGTGGTTTGCCATGAAGGATTTGGGAGCAGTGAAATTCTTTGGCATGGGAGACATGGAAGATCACAGGTTGATTTTGTCTCCAGTGGGAGTTGATGTGAATCAGGTGTTGGCAAGGTTCATTATGTAGGATGCAGACCAGAGCACACTAAGGGCTAGATAGTTTAGTGTCTGAAATCACATGAGGTCTGGTATAGACCTGAGTTTTTCCAAGCAGTGGGAGCTATCATAAAGTTTGTAGTCAATCTGGGAAGGACACACTGGAGGGCAGTTTAGTGGATTCTCAAGTGTCTAAGATGGACCAGCAGCAGGGATTCATGCTATGTAGGGTCAATTACTTCGGATGTGGCAGGTTATTTGGATGACAGGAGGTGTACCACAGGTTGTGTGGTGGGTGGTCTTCAGGATTGATCTTGAAGAGGGATACAAGCTAGGAAACAAATTAGATGGGGTACAGGTATAGGTACAGTGCAGCTGTTTATCTCTAAGTGGGAGATTTTTAGGTTGTGGAGCTAAAAGCTTCACTAATGCAGACATGGAGGAGGTTGTAGAGAGGTTGATAAGTGTCACAGACACTGGCATTGATCAGGCCAACTTACATTGGTAGGGTACAGATAGAAGAGTAATCGACATCGGTCAGGGATCGGCCAGCATCAGTCACCTATGTAGTTTAGAACTACAAGTTTTATGGGCAGTTAGTTAACAAACCAAGTGTTTGCATGTCAAGAGCCAAATTTAGACTAGAAGCTGTGGATCTAATTATTGTAATTAGGTGTCTAATTATTGTTTGCATGAGATCTATTTAAGAGACTCATAGGTTGTATTATAAAGAGTGATAGAGAGTAAGAGAGAAAATATTAGCTCCTTCTGTGTGTGAAGAGAGCATGGTGTGTTCCTCCTAGTACCATAGTGCCAAGTGTGGGTGCTGTTTTTGGAGAATCAGAAGGGTTCTTCAGGTGTGTAGGATATTGGTCAGTAGGTGTTGCATGGCTACTTTTGGAGATCTACATGGTAAGTAAGATCATTGATCTGCAGGTGTATGTGTGTGCATGATATAGGTTTGTAGGTGTGCAGAACCAAATTGACTTTTAGGTGTGCAAGATCAGGGAGAATAGCAACACAACAGGGAGCAGTATCAGGCAGGATCTACTTGGAGTACGGTGTGTACTCATTGGAGAGAAAAGAGGAAGGCAAGGCAGTTCCTTCCATAAGTAAGATCATTGGGTTGTAGGTTATTAAACATTTAGGAGAGATCTACTTGAAGTATGTCTGTGTACTTGGAGTGTGTGGAGCACTTGTGGAGTGCGTGGAGCACTGGTGTACTGGTAGTAGTGGATAATGACTGGTTGGAGGTGAACACCAACTTTGTATTTGAGTTGTGTGTTGGGACTGTAAGAGAGAGAGCTTTGAGGAGAGAATTACTATTCACTTGAGGTGTGGGAAGCCTCTAAGAGGTGGTGAAGAAGAAGTGGCATCTTCTTTATTGTATTCTTTTCTATATGAATATTAATACAAGTTGTGTATTGTCTCTCATATTCTGTGTTATTTCTGGTTTCTAGTTACTTGTTACTTCTGGTTAATTCCGCATCTTAAGTTGCTTGTATATGGTAATCAATTGTGTGCTTTCACGGGTTCCTAACAGGCTTATGATTTGGAATCACTAAACTAGACTATCAATGAAGCTTGCAAACAAAATCAATGATCAAATGTAAATCCTTGTGGAAATAATTTAACACTATAACTTTGTAATATTCAAGCTTAAAATTCATATCCATGGCCTCTCTATTTATAGAATTTTGAGATTGGTTAGGATCAACCATGACCATCCATCTCAAGATTGAGATGTGTGGCTATGGATAATCCTAATATTTTGAATTAAAATCCTAAATATCCTCAAGATAAATAATCATTTAAGAGGCATGGGATGCATTAACTAGGTATGGGTGACCCATAATCCTGATATTTTATGCACTTATGGCTTGATGAATGCCATCCCATAGGTGATGTCATTAGGTGATGCAGTTAATAGGAATCAATTTTCAAAAAAAAAATTAAACAAATCTTATGGAAAATCCACTTAAGCTCTTAATTTATATTAATTATCCTTAAACAAGTTTAATCAACATTTGAGTAATTATTTGAAAATTGGCTCTCAATTAATCAAAATGGTCAAAAAGTCATATTACTAGGTCATAATTTGACTGGAGAGGAATTGGAAGGTGATGTTAGTTGTGTTGGAGTTGTATTCCAATTTAGGATTTTTCCAACACTAAATAACAAATGTATGTGATGTGTACCAATGAATTATAAGAAAAGAATCATCCAGAGCACTAAATGACAAAATTATCATTTTGACTCAAAATGATATAATAAAAGTTAGATGGACCATAAAATGCATTACCCTATTTAGGGATACTTTGACCTAAAATGGAACTTTTAAGTGACAAATTTGAACCATTTAGGTCATTTTATGGATTTTGACCTAAAATGTGCATTTGAGTGCAGTTTGAGTAAGATTGACAATTTCAACACAAATGGTGTTAGGAATTAGATGTCTAGAAAAGCCACCTAGTAGGTGGGAGCAATGGGATGAGGACACATGGACCCCTATCTCAAAAAAATAGTTTTATCCAAAGAACCTATGAAACTAAGTGACTACATGATTAAATCAAAAGGTGACACTTGGCAAAGTCTTGTAGCAGTTGGGTACATTAGAATTTTCATACAATAAATCATCATGACAATATGAGTAATTGAGGGCTTTCCACTTGAAAAACCACTAGAGGTCCTGAGGCCACATCAACCAAAGGATGAAATGGGTCAATTCATGCAACGTTAGATAAGATCAATTTAATCAAAAGGTGATACTTGGCATGGTATTGTGAAATCCACTTGGATAGTCCAATTTTCAAAATAGAAGGCTAAAGTTCATGAAAAGGCACCAAATGTTTATTACATGTCAAGTATGGAACCTAGGTGGTGCATAGTTTTTCATAAATTACCAATTGTGGGTGTGAATTAAATGTTGATAGGCTTATTTTGGCAATTATAAAGCCAAGTCACTTCACTAAAAAATTCAACCCTATGATGATAGGCCACGTGGATAAAGCGAAGGTAGTGATTAGCTAATTTCTCAAAATGGAATTTTAAAGCCATTAAAATAAAAATAAATATCCATCTGGTATTTAAATCAAAGTGAGTTAAATATTCTTTCCATTTATGACTCATATCATCTTGTTCAAATTATGAATTGGAAGTTTAAATCTTACCATCTGTGCATTATTTTGCCATCAAAGTAATATGTTCATTCAATTGTTATCTAATAATAATTATAAAGCATTCTATGAATTTTTTTAGGAATTTTATGCACTCCTCTACCATCAAAGAAATCCACAATCTCATCAAATACAAAATTAAAACCATGTCCAAATCTAGGACATCCAGAGCAAATAATTAGGAACAAGTTCCATTTCTCTACTCTTATGAAACTAATATTATTTTTTAGGACACCAAATTCAACTTTGTTACATTGGCCACTAAATAAAAACATTATAATGACTTTTTCTACCATGTATAAAGGACTATGGACAAAGAAAGTGATGATGAAGAAGGTTTAATTGATGTAGAGGATAGATTAGACACTTTGGCACTTAAATCTGTAGGATTGCATAAGGTAGCATTGAACCCAAAGGTATTCCCCTATGTAGACTTAGTTTACCACATATTTATGAAGTCTAGGTGTATTAATAATATTATTAGGTCTTTGAATTTGGGTCATGGCATTGTTTTCATAGCCAGGCTAGCCTTTTAGTCTTACTATGACCTACCCAAACTAGACATTGTATATAATCAAGAAACTATAACTTGGTTGTTCCAAACCCATGATATCAAGGAGGTTTTGATAGATTGGGTTGAGAACAAGGGAAAAATTATATTCAAAACCAAAATTAGCTAGATTTCCATTACCCAATTTAGAAAAGGGTTAAGAATGGGAATGGCTATTATGAATAGATTGCATGGGGTTGAAGACATAGGCCATGTAGATGAGAAGTGGGTTTTGATTCTATGTATGATAATATATGATGTAAATACTCCTACTTTAGGAGAAATTATACCCTAAAACTTGGAAACATAGATTATAAAGATCATGGCGAACTAAGGGGATCATTACTATATGATGTCTTACTTGGTGGAGGCCATCTATGCTACCTAGAAGTTCCTTCAAGTCACCAATTGGGACCCCAAACTGAAATGGACCATGTCTCATACCTTATCTAAGGTAATATTGTACAAGTAAAAATAGGAAATTAGGGCCATATCTAAACACTTATATCCTATAGTGTAGAGGTAAATCTATTAGAGGCCCATGCCCAAATTATTAGAGGATATTAGAGTAACACTAAGCACCATGGGAGCCTACTGGTATTACCTAGACTACATAGTGATATGGATAGTTAGAATTAATAGAACCCCCCTCAAGTTACCCACCATAGGTCTAGACAAACTAGTTGAGCAAGAAATTGCTTTTTAATTACTCACAGGGGTGGACATACTATGCAAGAATAAAAAGAGATGATTGGTCTACCCTAAAATATCTAACATTGGCTAGTTTAAGATAGAGAATTATAACTATATCATCACATCCACAAATAAAATTCCCACCTTTGACTTAGAAAGGGATGGTAATAGGTAATGGGACCTAAAACATATAACATTCAAACATTGCATCAAGCACATGGCATCCTTAAGAATCACATACCATTATGATCCTAAATATGAAGATAGGTTATACATCAATGCAATAAATAACATATAGGTGAAGTAGAGATTTAAGGTTGCCAATATCCCATAGGTTAAGGTTAGGTTGAAAGATGCAAGTTTGTATGAGGTTTTCAAAACTAAATATGCTCAAAAGGAAGCATCTACATCCACAGTTAATGTTGCTAGTACTAAGGAGGAAAGACCATCTAACCCTCAGCTTATTTAAAGGATTCAAAGCATTATCTCCTTCTTTGGAGAATGGGAGAGATGATACTTGGAAACATACTAACCAATCTTCTATTTTAGGAATAACATCTAGTAGCTCATCCCAAGAACAAAATGTTACCTTAATGCAGGTAAGACCTTGTATGGTACCCCATTCATATTTGGTGGATGTAGTAGCACCACCTAATACAACATCAATGGAGTAAACATGAGGATTTCCTCCCCTAATTATTATCAAGGATGAAGTAGGTATAATAGGTTAGGAATGTGTTTATTTGCCTCCTTAAATTTTATATAATTACCCCTTGGGTATATTTTGTGAACCCCAAATACCATACCACATGAACCTAATTCCCTATATTCCCCTCATGAGACCTATGATTATGCCCAGGATTATACCCCTATCCAATCTCCCTCCAATTCTGCCTAGACCTATGCATAGTCTAGGTCCCTAATTGCCAAAGAAAAGGCCTACTATGTTCATTCCCTAGGTCTCTTTATTCCCAACTATTGATTTAAATATAATTAATTCTTCTTAATCTTTAGGAATGACACTTTTCACCTCATCTCCTAGTTCTACATTTGTTGTAGTCACCTCCATAGTTTCTTCTCAAACATCTTCCTTCTAGGGATTGACAAAGTGTTAGAAATTGCCTCCATCTACTCAAACATAAGGGAAATTTTGGATAAATCTTGGATAAAATAAATTCAATTGGATACAATAGATAAATAGTATTTGGTAATAGTATACCTTCCCTAGGTCTCTTTGGAATTTGAAAAGAAGGCTGGAGTAATGAAGAGGCTAACCAAGAGGAAGATCACTCATCCAAATCAAACAATTTTGTATGAGTTTAAATAAACCCCATTTGAGATGACCAAGAAGAAAATATCTAGGCCTAGTTAATAGCAAAAATATGAAGAGGACCCCCTCTCACCTCTAAAAGCATATGGTGATGTAACTAGGGAGTTGGTAAAATGAATGCAATAAAGAAAAATTTAGTTGGAGTAACATCATAAATCCACATTTCTAGAAGAGACCGTAACCAAGGTGGAATGGGATATTGAGGTCATGTTTGATACACTAAATACTTTGGCTTAGTACAAAGTAAAAGGGGATGAAATATCTAATAGAATTCTCAAGGCATAAGGTACATATGGGGTCTATGATAACAAGGTAATCAACTTGGTCAAGTTGATTAGAATGAATAATTTTGAAGACCTAAACTTTATCCCCTTGGATTATTTGAGCATTGATCAATCCTATATAATTGGAAGAAGGAAATATTTGAACCAGTGGATTGATTGTATGATATCCCTAGGCTAGTATATCACCTAACTAGGTGATAAAATCATAACTCTACATAAAGAGGTTAAGATCACACACCTTAATAACAAGGATGGTTCCATTAATAGCAATGCCTTTAAGGCCCAACTACAAAACTTCATCTTGAATTTAAATAATCATGATATGGATAGAGGATTAACCTTTGGGTAGGAGATGGTAGACTTGGTAGCATCTGCTAATCAAAGAATAGAAAAGGTAGTGGCTATCAATGAGGTTGTATGGCCTCTCTTGAAAGAACACAATGTGATGTTAGGTCTTACAATTAAATATATAAAGGAACCTATTATTTATTTGAATTTTATTGATAGTGATTATAAGAAATTATCGAAGGCATGAAAAGGGTAGAGATAAGTTGAGAATCAGACAAGTAGTAGGCCACATATGGTCACCATAGGAGCTTCTTCCTCATCGGTCCCTCTTGGAATTTATTTATCTTTTACTACATTGGGAGATTCATTATCATCCACATTAGTAGCATCCCAACCTGACACCTCAAGAATGAGATAACCATTCATCAGGATTCTTTTCTTTGATGAACATCATATTCTAATTTTTGTCAATACATTATAAAAGATTCCCTTTTTGAATAGGGAAAATTATTTAGTCTTAGGACATGAGGGACTTTGTCACCTAACATATGTCATGTAATGTATAATATTAGGCATGAAAAGGCATATATATATATATATATATATATATATATATGGTTCTTCCTCCTTAATTTTACTTTCGAATAGAACTTTTGTGAAATTAATGCAAATAGAGAAGAATTCCTACAATTTGTTCATTGTTCTATTATTTTCAAATTTTATTAATTTTCAAACTTTACTAATGATAGATGATTTCATTTTTTTAAAGGTTAAGTCTAATAGGAGGGTTTCAAGTATATATTTTTAGTTTGTGCTTTCAACTATTATAATAAAATTTGTTATATATACTCTATTATCCTTCTATTTTACAAATAAATGTGCTTAAGGAAATTTGTTGTAGATAGTTATCTTAAAGCATACCTTTTAGATATATGTATCTCATGTACCCAAAATCACCACTAAATTTATGGTATTTTGAGTCTATAACTAGGATCTCATGATGTTAGTTTTATTTTCACCATTAATCGAAAGAACTAAAGTAAATATATTGATATTTATTATTTCAAATCAAACCTTATTTTCTAATCTACCCTTCCTCTTCTTTGAATTTTTTAAACATGAGTCACCTTATATTAATGTTCACTGTATTATTCACCTATTTTCTAAATTTTAGGTATAGATTGGAAAATATAAAAAGCAATTTACATAATAAAAATGAATAAATTTAAGATAGGTTGTGTCACTAATGATCTCTTGTTGTCCTTACAATAGGGTTTGCATGCATACTAAAGGTAGTAGCCACATAATCATTCCAACAAAACTAAATTAAGACCTAAGGTCTTCCATGATCTACACAATAAATTAAAATATATTAGAGTTCTATAATCATTGCATCCTTGACACAAATGTAGATCGATAGGATAGGAGTTGGAACTAGCAAGAGGGCCTTTATTTGTTTTGATTAAAATTGTAGTGTGTTTTAGTTGAAATATAGAATAATTTTTTTAAATACACAACGATTGGTATAAGCATTATAGTTTCTTTTCATCTTCTATAATATATTTGCAAATTTTGTCAGATCTCCCTAAAAATGTGTTTATGCCAAAAGATCCTTGAAATATTGGCTCAAGTCTAAAGATATTATAGCATTACCCCTTTGATCCATTTAAATTTCATCTAAAAACATTAATGATAGACATGTTAGCAAATTATTTGTGTAGATTTTTTTATATATGTTTGTAAAGGTTTGTATTATTTGAAGTAAAAACTTTAGATCTATAACAAATAAGCATAAATATCAGTGTCTAGTTGATTATTTGTGAAAGATCTCTGAGCCAAGGATTTAGAGATCTAAATTTAATACATCCACATATAATTAAGGTATTCTTTACAAGATTTTTCTATGAAAATGTCCTAATAAGTTTAGTACACTAAATATTTATGGAAATATCTTATCTAAGTTTATTTTTGTAATTTAGACCATGTTTTTGATAAAATTTTGTACAAGATTTTAAAAATACAGATTGACAAAGGTAAAACAAGATCACTATTCTTGATTGTGGACCTTTCTGTGGGGTTCCTTTATGATAATTTGACCTATCTTTACCTCCATTATCAATATTTGATGAACCTTTTAGTATTTTGGATTTTTTACATAGATCCTTTGCTTATCATCCTAGAGTTACCTAGGATCTAGACCAGATCTCACTCTAAAATTAGAGTTCTCCTTGAATCTTTAAAAACCCATTACAAAGCTAGAGTCGATAAAAGGAGATGTAGGAATTCCAAATCCCACCCTACCTCTCTAGTGAGATAGCTTCCATCTCCTCTTTTTTATATTTAGGTACCCATGGCATGGTTATGAGTATCCTCCATAAATGTGCCTACTCTTATGCATGATTTTCTCAGGAACACTAAAAAGTACCTCCCCCTCTTCAATCCATCTAGAGGTATAAATTTTGAAGAACAAATTAATTCATTAAAATCATCTATTAGGATTTTTAATGTCATCCATGAAGATGTAGCTTGAATACTTTTCCCATTTACCATTAGGGAAGCAACCTACAATTGGTTCCTCAATTTACTTGAGGATTCCATCACAGGGTGGAACTAGTTTAATGATACCTTCATTACATAATTTAGAAGAGTCATTAGTCATGGGATAATTTACCAATAATTTTTTGTCCTAAAATGATACCCAAGTTAATGCATAAGAACCTTTAATGATAAATTCAAGAAGATATATAGTCTCACCATGGCTCCCTATCAGCCTACAAATGACTTGGCACTTGAAATTTATAAAAATGTCTTGGATCAAATGACTACTATATTTATATGTAAGGTCATGAATATCAATACACTACCACTCAAATATGTATAGGCCATACATATTGATGATCAAATGCACCCACAAAGAAACCTTTCCTTTGTTATCCCAAACATAAACCTAGCTTTGACTACTTTGAACCTAGTTCCAAATACAAATTAGAATGTACCTACATTGATTCAAATAACTATCCTCAATCAATTTCCATTAATCCATGCATCTCCTACCCAACAACTAGGATTATTCAATTATTCTAATGCTAGGGCTCATCCCCAAAACAAAAATCAAGCCTTGTTCCCTATTAACAACTCTAATACCCAAAATGTTATCCAGATCCAAGTATAGAACATTAAGCCTAGCTCCTCAAAGGCAGATCTATAATTATTTAAGAGGATGGTCCAAAAATTGGGTAGTGATTTTTTAAATTTACAAAGGCAAATGGGAAACATGGTGGAAGGTTCTAATAGAAATTACATGTTTCAAAATTAAAATTGACCTTTCAACTAGCCTACTAATAGTAGTAGTAGTAATAATAATAATAAAAATAATAATAATAATAATAATAATAATAATAATAATCCCCTAGCTAATAAAATGCCTAATATAAATATCTATGAATTGGCCTTGTTCAATTGGTGTAGGGTCTATAACACAACCTAACATGGAGAGTTAGACTACATAGAGTTTTATAATGCTTGTGAAATGTTCCTAGGTGAGCTAGAAAGTCATGACATTGTCCCATACAATCAAGGTAGTTCTAAAAATTTATAAAATATAATATCACCTGATAATGGGTCCAACACCACTAAAACAACCCTCATGGTTGAAAGTTATGAGTTTCCTGACCAAGAAGATAATGAGCCTAAAATCAACATGAATTTGATCCATGCTTTTTTGTACCAAAACAAAAATTATTCCTTGAGGAATAGAGGTCAAAATGAACCTGCAATAACTTTTACACCACATAACAAAGTTGACACTTCCCTAGAATATAGAAATAATAACTATCCTCTCCCTAAGGGAAAGTATACTCAACCAACTTTAGATTTGGATACAATTGGATCTAAATATGGATACAACATTGTGAAAGATATGAACAATATTAAATACAATATCACCTTGCATGAGCTCACTCAAATCATATAGCAGCATGATTCTCTAATGAAATTATTAACTAAGAAATTAGATAAAGGTAAATCCAAATCAATGAATGAAAATGTGGTAATGTACAAAAGTAAGGTTGAGGTTCCACCATTTTTGTTAATTATTAGAATCTTTGGGAAGAATATGCATAACTATTTTCTTGATTCTAAGGCATCTGCTAACATCATACCCATAGTTATTTATGAAAAGTTGGGATAAAGTCTAATCAAGTTTGATAGGTTTGTTTTATAGTTGGACAAGTCAAAGGGCAAGTTGGTAGGATAATTTTTGAATGATCGTATGTATCTAGCACATGAACCCCAAATTTAACAATTCATCAACATTCAAGTCATATAAATCCTAGAGTTATATAGGGTGTTATTAAGTAAAGAATGGAAAAAATCTCTAAACGGATATATGTTCATGGATTACTTGCATATGTGGCTACCTTGGAGAGTTGTGCCTAATTAGATATAAATTGAGAAGGAAATGAGAATGAATTTCATGATAATAGATTATAATGCCAAGAATGAAAAGGTGAATTTCAAGTCCACTGACTAAGGTGCATATGCTCTTGATACTATTTATTTGAATAAACCAATGACAAAGTATGAAGGATTCCGAACAATGTACTTTGACATTATGAGAGAAAAATAACGTCCAAGGGTAGGTATCATGGTAATTAATCTAGTTGGAAAACAATATTTAGCATTTTATAGACTTTAATTTTCATGCACTAATAATCTTGTAGAGTATGAAGCCCTGATCATAGGACTTCAATTCACCATCAATTATAAGATAAATAAATTATTAGTACATAGTGATTTAGAATTAGTCATCAAGCAATTACATATTCAATACCAATGCAAGCTTTCTTATTTAAAGAAATATAAATTTAGAGCATGGGATCTAATTGAGGGTTTTAAATCATTTAACATTACCACTATACCTAAGGATCAAAATTAGTTGGCAAATGTGTTGGATTTTGCAAAATAAAATCTAGTCCCACCCAAGTCTCTCTAATTGTATAAGTTTATAGTTAAAATAATATCATGTCGTTCCATGATAGTCAATGTCAATAACTTTGATGATGATAAACAAATCATTGATTTCATGACTAGTTCTAGAGTCTTTGAGTCAGATATAATTGATGAATAGGAAGAGGAGTTTGAAAAGGAGGTCAAAATCAATGAATATGGCATAATCCAATTTAAGAAGAATAGAATTCCCAAGTATATGGTCTCTCTAGAAAGGAGTTTCAATCAAAACATGTCAATAAGTGATACCAAGGTTCCTAAAGTAAGTGGCAAGGATTACAAGAAAATAAACTTGGGTTCATTGAGAAATCCCCAAAACATCAACATTGGGCTGGTTTGTACCAAGGAAGAGTTAAATAAATCAAATGAGATAGTGTCTAAATTCAAGGATGTCCTTGCATGGTCTTACAAATATCTCCAAGTCTTTGAAACCCAGGTCATCACTTACATGATCCCTTTGAAGGAAGCATATAAACCCTTCAAGAAAATCCAGAAACCCATAAACCCTATTTTAAGGCCTCTTATTTATAAAAAAAAGTCAAGAAGTCACTGGATGTAAGAATTTTCTTCTTGGTTAGACACTCCACATGGGTGGCCAACCTAGTCCCAGTCAAGAAAAAGAATGGAAAAATTAGACTCTATGTGGACTTATAAAACCTTAATATATCTTCAAAAAAAGATAACTACCTATTTACCTCTTTAGACAAGTTAATTCAAATCATTAGTGGTTCCCAAATGATGTCTTTCTTAGATGGATTCTCTAGTTATAACCAAGTGCTGGTCAACAAAGAAGACAGGATGAATACTGCCTTCATGACCAAGTGGGGAATGTTCACATACATAAGGATGCCTTTTCAACTCATCAACATTGCGGTTAGATTTTAGTGTTCCATGGATCATGCATTCCAAGGACTAATTTGTAAGTGCATTATTATTTACATGGATGACTTAACCATTTTATCTAAGAATAGGAAAGATCACATGATGCACCTTTAGCAAGTTCAAGAAAAATGTGGGAGCTTTGGTATCTTTCTAAACCCTAAGAAAATCATCTTTTGCGTAACCAAAGATAAGATTTTGAGACACTAATCATGAAGGAAAGTATGGATTTTAACCCTAATATAATTAATGTTATCTTTAAGGTTGATTTTCTTAATAGCATAAAAGAGTTAAAATCATTTTTTGGAAAAATTAAATTTGTACACAAATTCATTTTAGGTTTCATTAAAATTATCAGACTGCTAAATACCATGTTGAAAAAGGACACAAATATCAATTATAAGTTTGAAGATAAAAAATATTTCTAAGACATCAAGGAGGCCACAGTATAGGCACCTATATTAATTACCCCAAATTTTGGTAAAGATTTCTACCTTTATTATTTTGCTTCTAACCACATGATTATTATTTTCGTAACATATAAACTAGATGACAAAGATCACCCTATTTCTTTCATGATTAAAAAAATAAAGGATGATGAATTTAGATATATTCTCCTAGATAAATAAGTGTATAGCTTGGTAAAGGATGTAAAAAAGTTTAGACATTACATCCTCCAAAACAAGACTCACACAATTATACCTGACCCTACCCTTAAGCTTATGCTTATCTAAAATGAGTTAGGGGAGAGACAAGGGAAGTGGATAAATAAGATCCAAGAATATGATATAGAAATTAAGTTAGCTAATATGGTATGAGGCCAAAGTTTAATTTAGTTAATTACTAATACTGGTCCCAATATTGATGTTTTGTAGGTGGAAGTGGACCAAGTCTCAAGTGTATACTAGTACAAGGACATTTTCTGTTACTTATTGAATGGCACTTGGCCCCCAAAGTTGAAAATATCAAAAAGGAGAGCACTCAGGGTTAAAATTTCACACTTAATGATCAAAATGGGAGTGTTTTATAGAAAAAACTATGAAGGTATCTACTTGAAATGTGTCTCTAAAAAGGAAGATGCAGACATACTTAATAGCTTCCATGAGAAATTAGGAAGTGGATATCCTTTAGGTAGAACCACTTCTCACAAAATAATCAAAGCTAACTATTACTAGCCTACAATATTCAAAGATGCACATGATCACATTTGAGCATGTCATCAATGTTAAGTGTTTGATAAAAGAGAAGTAAGGGTAGCCATGCCTTTACAACTAGTAATTGAACTAGTTCATTTGCATAATGGAAAATGTACTTCATTGTAGTCCTCAATCCTAATTCCTTGATAAGCCATGAATTCATGTTGATATCCACTGATTATTGTACCAGGTGGATTAAAGCAATTGATACTAAAAACTATAAGGCAATTAATGTCATCAAATTCCTTGAGGAAAATATTATAACTATATTTGGGACCCCCTTATCTCTGGTATGTGATAATGGTTTGACTTTCCAATCTGTAGAATTCATAGAGTGGGCCTATGATAACAAGATCATTGTCAAGTTTTTCTTGAACCATTATCCATAAGGAAATGGTGTTATAGAATTAAAAAAAAAGAACTTGATGAATGTAATATATAAATCAGCAAATAAAAAGCCAAGAGAGTGGCAGTCATTATTGACATACATTATATGGATAGATCAAACCATATATACATAATATTTGAAGTCATCTCCATTTTTAATGGTTTATAGGTAGTAACCAATATTTTCCATCACATTATGTTTGCCTACTTATGAGTTCATGGTTGAATATATGTATGATAACAAGAGAGTTTAGTCAATAATAGTGAATATCATTTAGATTGAAGATATTAGAGATGAAACCCTCAAAAAAATTAGTAAACACCATGACATAGTGAAAAGGTGGTTTGATAAAAGGGTTAAAATCAAAACATTCTGAATATTAGACTTGGTCCTACTGTGAGATAAATCCCATGATAAAAAAGTCTATCATGACAAATTCATACCCCTTTGAATTATATCATATCAAATTATATAGATACTAGGTGATAACACATTCAGACTAAAAGACTTATGAGGAAATTGTTGGTGAATGGATAACACTCTAAGCACTACTTCTTGGCTGCCCCTTGCACCCCTACCAAAGGATTGTGAGTTAGTTTAGTTTAGGGGTAGGTTAGCTTCCTTTATAATTTGATTTATTGTTTTGTTTTTTTCTTTTTATTCTTTTCTTTCCTTAAATTAATCATTGTGTGGTATGTTATAGATTATCAATAAGCTCTGTAGGCAAGGTCACAAATTTCTCTTGAATTTGTCCCAAATTCCGAAATCTAAAGTGTTGAAGTGTAAGATCCATGTACATTCTAATGGATGGTTGCCCAAAATGAGATACTATACCATGTGTTGGTTTTGAAAATTGAAAGAGTCTAATTTTGAATTTTTCATTTCATGGAATATGTGCTTTCCTTATGATTTGTAATCTAGCTCTAACAAACATGTGTTTGACTTAATAAAGTTCTTAAAATTATGAAATTTCATATATATTAGAAGTTAATCTCATATCATAAGATTTCTTGGGTAGAATTCAGTCACTGAGAGTGAATGGTTCTTGAGCAAAAGTTTTTAAATGTTTTAAAACCTAGATAAAAAACTAGTTCCCAACCTCCAAGGGTTTACTCTCTCTCTCTCTCTCTCTCTCTCTCTCTATATATATATATATATATATATATATATATATATATATATATATATCAGTGTGTGTGTATCACGTTGAAATAAACTAGACACTATAAGCTACATTCCTTTGAAGGTGATTTAGGTAACCTTCACTAGAGATATGGATGTCTAGATGGTAGTGGACCAAGTCCTAGAGTGGAGCCAAAGGTATCTCCATCAAGACTATGGATGCCTAGTTGGCAGTAGAGCAATGGCCAAGCCATCCCTTTAAAATCTAAGAATAATTATATATATCTAAAAATGATTACACAAAACTCCTATTCAAGGCCATGAAGTTTAAATCCCTTGATTATAAAACCCAAAGGCATATTGGTAAATCAATTCAAAGCACACACATAGTATGGATGGTTTTCATATTTTCAATCTTTAATCCTTCACGTGGGAGTTTTTTAGTTCTAGAGAACCAATTCTAATATATGTTACATCTACCAAATAATTACTACTTGATGATTATATTCTAAACCAATATATTTAAATTCTTAAATATTACTATGTTTCCCATAGAGTTTAACATTTGTTGAGATCAACATGCCCCATTTTCCTAAAAATAGGGATCTTATGAAAAATTTGGATCATTCACGTAAATAAGTACCTATGATTAGCTTCACATGAACAAAACCCCATTATATGACTTGAATGGTTTAAATTCCTGTTAGTCCATGACAAATATTAATGAGATACTCTTTAAATGTTTCATTAATGTTTAGTTCATTAAGATTTCTAATGATATAATTTGTTTAAAAGTGATCTCACAGGGGGTTACATTATAAGGTCCAAGGTATGATCCTTAGAACTCAATTAAAGTTGCTTAGTTAAGGTTTTTGAATCAAGGTCTAACTTTAGATATGTTGAAATTTGTATTTGATACTATGACATGTCTTGATTTTAAGTTTTAGACTAGTGTCCAAGTCAAATTCCACACTCAAAGTTTACAAATTTAGACTTGTCCCTTTTATTTTATCTCATAATTTTCTAACTTTCACACTTTTTCCTTTGTATAAGATCCCAATGCTAACTCAACCTCAATTTACATGCGTCAATATCACATGCACTAGTCACTTAGCCACATAAATTAATGAGTTTTATCTTATGTTTTTAGCTTTGAAAAATAATGTGACCCCATAATCTAATGGGATTCTACCACTTGTCATTCAATCATGGAATTCCATTCCATAAAAAAGTTATAAATTAATTGGAACATGCCGCATGATGCCTAGTTGTGGCCATCCAAAGATCTTATTATTTTTGAAAAGGTCTCACAACCATGTGACCCTATCATAGTGTTCCACTTGGCACTCATTTGTGGCATTTCAATCAAAAAAGATTTATAAGGTTCACAACCCCATGACCCAATGGAAACATGACACTTATCATTCAATCACTATGTTTCAACTTACAAAAAAATTATAAATCAATCAATGCATACCACATGACATTCAGTCATGGCTTTTTGAGACCCTAATTACTTTTTAAAATTCCCATGATAAAATGATCCAATTGCATCATGCCACTTTAAACTAGGTTTTGCCTTTCACACCTCTATGACTAAGGGGAAATGTTCAATTTTAATAATACCATGATGGCACAATAATATGACACTTGTCATTTAGTATCTCAATTTTGGGGTAGCTAGAAGTGATGTGAAATCTATTCGATATTTGGGAGTAATGGGATGAGGACACATGGATCCCTATTTCATGCTAATAGTGTTATCTAGAATCCCTAAAACCTAGTGAATACACAATCAAATCAAAAGGTGACACTTGGTGAAGTCTCATAGTAGTTGGGTCCATTAGAATTTTCATACAAAAAATCCCCACGATAGTACACACTAATGATGTCTTTCCACTAGGAAAACTAGTAGAGGTCTTGAGGCAATGTCAATAAAAGATTGAAAGGGGTTGAACCATGTAAAATTAGAAAATATATATTCAATAAAAATATGACATTTGAAAGCGTATCGTACAATCCACTCAAATAGTCCAATATTTGAAATAGAAGTCTAAAGTGCACAAAAAGACTCCAAATGTTGAGTAGATGTCAAGTTGGCACCTAGGTGGTGCACACTTATCTGTAAAGTGTTGGTTGCTAGTGTAAATTAAATGTTGATGGGGCTTGTTTTGGTAGTTATAGAGCCAAGTCACTTCATTGAAAAAATCAGCCCTATGATGATAGGCCACATGGACAAATCAAAGGTGGTGATTGGCTAATTTCTCAAAATGGAATTTCAAAATTGTTATAATAAAAATAAAAAGCCACCTGGGCTCTAAATCAAAGCAATTTAAATAAAATTTCCATTTATGACTCATATCATCCATTTCAAATTTTAAATTTGAAGTTTAAATCTTACCATCTATACATTCTTTCACCATCAACGAAATAGGTTCATTCAATTATTATCTGCTAATAATTTTGAATTATTATGTGAGTTTCTTAAGGAATTATGTTCACTCCTCTTCCATTAAATAAATCCTCAAGCTCATCAATTACAAAATTGAAAACAGAACTTGAACATCTAGACCTAACAAGAAAGAATAAGTTCCATTCCTCTACTCCTATGGAACTAATATTATCTTCTAGGACACCAAATTTAACTCTATTACATTGGACATTGAAGATAAACATTATAATTAATTGTTTTACCATGTAGAAAGGATTGTGCATAGAGACAGTGATGATGAATAAGTTTCCAATGATGCAAATATAGATTAAACATTCTAGTGCTTAATTCTAAACCTTGCACAAGGTAGCATCGAACCTAGAGGTATTCCCTTATATAGAATTAGTCTACTACATGTTTATTTAGTATAGGTGTGTTAACAATATGATTAAGTCTTTGAACATGGGTCATGGAATTACTTTCATAGTTAGGCTAGCCTTTTAGGCTTACTATGACCTAGTCAAACTAGAGATTATATATAATAAAAAAATTATAACTTGATGGCTCTAAACCCATGATATTAGGGATGTTCTGAAACATTTGCCTAATAACAAGGAAATTTTTTATACAAAACTAAAATCCTCCAGATTCTTATTACCCAATTTAGAAAAGGGGTAAGAATGGGAATGGCTATGATGAATAGATTTTATGGGGATAAAGACACAGGACATGTAGATGAGAAGTGGGTTTCAATTCTATCTATAATAATATATGATGTAAAGAATCACCCTTTTGGATAAATTATATCCTTTAACTTGGTAGCATAGATTAGAAAGTTCATGTCTAACCAAGGGGATCATTTATACATGATGTCATACTTGCCATCTGTCTCACTGATAAGTTCCCCCAATTCACCAATTGGGTCCCTAAACTAAAATGGATTATGTATCATAGCTTATTAAAGGTAAGAGTGTAAAAAAAAAATAAGAAATGAGGTTCATAGATGAAAACTTCTATCCTATAGTTTATATGGCAATCCATGAGAGGTTCATGCCTAGATTATCAAAGGAAATTAGAGCAACATTAAGCACCATGGTAGCCTACTACTATTACCAAAACTACACATTGATTAGGATAATTTGAATTAAGATAACCCCCATAAAATTCCCTACCATAGTGCTAGATAAGCTAATTTAGCAAGAAATTACTTTTCAATTTCTCACAGGGGTGGATTGACTATGTAAGAATAAAAAGAGGGGATTGATCCACCATCAACTGTCTAACATTAGTTGGTTTAGGATAGAGAATTATAACTCTATCATTTTTATTGTCAAGTAAATTCCCACCTTGAATTTATAAAGGGATGGAAATAAGGAATGAGACCCAAAACATATAACATTCAAACATTTCATCAAGCATAGGGTAGCCTTAATCATCACCTACCATCATGTGCTTGAATATGAAGATAGGTTATACATCAATATAACCAATGACATGGAGGTAAAGTGGAGATTAAAGGCTACCAATATTCCATAGGTTAAGGGCATGTTGAAAGATGTAATTTTCTATGAGGTTTTCAAACTTATAAATGCTTAGGTGGGAGCATGTACATTCATAGTTCATGTTTCTAGTACTGAGGAGGAAAGACCAACTAACCCTCAACTTAGCCATAGGATATTGTAAGAATTATCTCCTAATTTGGAGAAGGGGATAGATAATACTAGGAAACATATTGAGAAGGCTTATATTTTAGGATCAACATCAAGCATCCCATCCCAAGAACAAAATGTTACCTCAATGTAGGAAAGACCTTCTATGGTACCCCATTCATCTTTGGTGGAGGTAATAGAAAAACCTACTATAACACTAGTGGATTCAACATTAATATTGCCTCCCTTACTTCTTGTCAAGGAGGAACTAGGTATAATAGGTCAAGAATGTGTTTACTTTCCTCTAATTTTATATAACTAATCCTTAGGTACATTTTATGAACCCCAACACTGACCACATGAATCTAATGCCCTATATGCCCCTCATGAGACTTTTGATTAGTCTCATGACTATGCCCCTATCCACTTCCAACCATTTTATTATTTCATCTACTTTTAAGGTCTTTGATTAGAGGATTAACTTTTGGGTAGGAGATAGTAGATTTGGCAACATCTACCAAACAAAGAATAGAAAAGGTAGTGGATAACAATGAGGCTATAGGACCTCTCTTAAGCAAACACAATGTGATGTTAGGTCTTAAAATTAAATTTATAAAAGAACTTATTACTGATTTAAATTTGATTGATAGTGATTATAATAAATGCTCTGAGGCATGGAAAGGGTAGATAGAAGCTAAGAAGCAGGCAAGCAATAGGCCACATATAGTCACTATAGGAGCTTCATCCTCATTATCTCCTCTTGGATTTTCTTCATTTTGTACTACATTGGGAGCTTCATCATCATCCACATTATAAATATCTTATCTTAGTGCCTTAGTTGTGAGATAACCATTCATCAGGCTTCTTTTCTTCAATGAGCATCATGTTCTAATTTCCATCAATACATTGTAAAAGATTCTATTTTTTTAATATGGGTTATTATTTAGTTTTAGGACATGAGGAAATTTATCCACTAATATATGCCATTTGATTTAACCATCTTAGGCATGAAAATGCATACATAGATTAGTTTCCCCCTCAATTTTACTTTAGAATAGAACTTTTGTGAAATTAATGTAAATAGATATAATAATTCCTATTATTTTTTCACTATTTTATTATTTTCATATTTTCTTGTTTCTCAAACTTTGATAATGATAGATTATTTTATTATTCTAATGGTTAAGTCTGATAGTAGTGTTTCGAATGTATCCTGTTAGTTTGTGCTTTCAGTTACTCTAACAAAATTTATTATGTGTGCTTTTTTTTTCTTCTATTCTGAAAATAAATGTGCTTAAGGTAATTTGTTGTATATATTTATCTTAAAGCATACCATTTAGATATATTCATCTTATTTACCTAGAATCACGACTACATTTATGGTATTTTGAGTCTAGTACTAGGATTTCATGAATGTTAGTTTTATTTAAACCATTATTAGAAAGAACTAAAGTAATTATGTTGATATTTATTATTGAAAATTAAACCTTCTTTTATGATCTACCCTACCTCCTATTTGAATTTTTTAAACATGAGTCACCTTAGACTAATGCTCATTGTAAATATTCACCTATTTTTTTAAGTTTTGTGCATAGATTGGCAAATAAATAAATCAATTTACATCATCAAAAAGAATAAATTTAAGATAGATTATGTCATTAATAAGCTCATATTATCCCTATAGTAGGGTATGCTTGTAGACTAAAGGTGGTAGCCAAATAATCATTCTATAAAAAAATGGATTAATCCCAAAGGTCTTCCATAATCTACACAATAAACTGAGATATATTACTTTGCTTTAAGCATTACATCCTTGATACATATGTACATCAACAACTCTATTTTCCTTTCCTTTGATATAGTTGATATCAAAATCATAATCAGATAAGAATTCTAACTAGCATATTTGATGAGCATTCAGATTTGATTGGGTGAAGATGTAATTGAGTCCCAAGTTATTAGTAATGAGATCAAATGGTTTTCCAAAAAAATAATACCTCTAAACTTGCAAATCATGCACAATTATTGTAAGTTCTAGGTTATGAAGGGCATAGTTCACCTCATACAGCTTTAGTTTCCTTTATTTATAGGCTATCATTGTACCATCCTACATAATAACTACTCCAATTCCATCCCCAAATGCATGTGTGATCACTAAAAATTGACCTTTGGGATTAGGAACTCTTAGTATTGGTGCTAAAGTAAGCCTCCTTTTCAGTTCATGAAAATCTACTTCACACTTATTTGACCAAACAAAACTTTGATTCTTCCATTATAGAGAGGTAATTGGATTAGGTATCTTAGAGAAACCACAATGAATTTCCTATAATATTCCTCTAATCCCATGACACTTCTTACCTCTTGGATTTTATTTGGTGTCAACCACTATATAATGACTCTTATCTTTATTAGATCTATTGAAATACCATCTGTAAAAATAATACATCCAAAATATTGTACTTTCTTTTCAAAAATGCACACTTGAATCACTTGCCATATAAATTGAGCTTATACAAATATTTTAAAACCAATTATAGATGTTGAAGATGCTCTTCTTCATCCATAAGATATATAAAAATATCATCAAGAAAGAATGAGACAAATTGATCTAGATAATCTTTGAACACATTATTCATGAGATTCATAAATGTTGTTGGAGCATTTGTTAACCTAAATTGTAACATTGTGAACTCATAGTGCTCATATCAAGTTCTAAAATATATTTTTGAAATATCCTCATCTTTTATCTTCAATTTATGATATCCTTCTCTAAGATAAATCTTATAAAAGATCATTAACCCTTGCATTTGATCAAAAATATCATCTATATGAGGTAATTGATACCTATTTTTGAAGTCACCTTACTCAACATTTTATAATCAATACAAAGGTGAAGAGTTCCATCCTTATTCTTGAAGAAGACAACTAGTGCACCCCATGGTGACACACTTGGTCTGATCAACCATTTTGACAAAAATTCTTGGATTTGAGTCTTCAATTCAACCCATTTAGTGGTTTTCATCTTATACAGTGCCTTAGACTATTGTTCCAATCTAGGTATGATATCAATAGAGAAATCAAACTCGCATTTGGGAGGCAATCCTAGATATTCCTCTAGAAGCACATCAAGAAAATTCCTAAGGAAAAGATAATATTCAAGCGATGGTTCATTATATTTCTCCATTTCATTTATCTTGATGATAAATTATTCACACCTTTTCGTTGATATTTTTTGAGTTGCATTGTAAAAATATGCCTAAATCTCAATTTCCTTTTCTCACCTTGAATTTGTGTTTGATTTTTAAAATCATCTTGACAATCAACTTTATTTATATAGTATTCAACCTTGGCTTTATGATTAACAATCCAATTGACTCCTAGGATCACATCATATGACCTTAGTGGTGATACATAAATATCCACTACTATTGTGAATTCAAGCAACCTAATCTCAACTTCAACTAAACACTTGTCAACTTTGACCTTTGTCTCATTCCCATATTATACTGACCATGAATTTTCCATTACTCTAGATTTTATAGATAATTTATTAATTATTCTAGGAGTAATAAAACATTATGTATCCCCTGTATCTATCAAAATAGAAATTAGATGTTCAAATAAAGTATCTACTAGTTATATGGGTGAATCTTGGAATTTTGCTTGTTGATTGTCAACCACCACATGAATATATATTTTTAAGCTCCCTATTGTAGAGTAGAACCTTTATTTTTCAACTTATCTTGGGTACACTCATGAAAAAAATGGTCACCTCCACAAATGAATCAACCTCTAGGTGGTCCTTATCAAATTATTGGTTTCCCTCAAAACCACCCTTGAAACCATTACCTGGTTACCTGTTACCTAAATCACTATTGAATATAGTATTATAAATCTTGAACTAACTCTTGGATTCTCCACTCCTCTACTTCTAGTTCTTATTCTTGAAATTTGGTTTAGAACTTCAAAAAAAATTCTTGAACTTATCTTTAATCTGAGCAATAGATTTTAACTTATATTCCTACTTGACTATCTTCTTGAAGACCTAGTCTGTGGTAGATGGCCCATGAACATCCACCTCTCCACCAATCTAGGGTTTTAATCCCATGATAAAATTCATAATTCTAAACCTCTCATCATTATGATATTAAAGTACATACTTAAAAATTTTGGTGAATTGTTCCTAGTACTCATTCACTAATAGGTCTCCTTGCTTAAGATTCTAAAAATCTATAAGATTTTAGTCAAAGTATAATTGTGGAAGACACCATGATCTGAAAAATGTCATGAATTGATCCCATGTGGTGGTGGTCAAGTTAAGATTCATTTATAACTTTTTGTTGGCCCACCACATAGCTACTTCACCAGCTAACTGATAAGCTCCCCAAACTACTTTAGTGACTTTGGCATAGTTTTAAATATCAAAATATTTATCCATATCAATCAACCATGATTCAGCTCCATCTCCTATAATGTTTCCATCAAACTTAGGTGGATTCACCTTTTTCATATCTCTAACCAATTCTATAGCTACACAAGTTCTCACATCCTGAGGGACTTCCTCATGCTTTTGATCTTGAGGGATTTCTTACTCAATAGTATGCTCTTCATGCACATATAAATGGGATTCCTCTTCATGTCCATGAATTTCCTATTTTAGGCTTGCAATTCAGTCCCTAGTTTCATTCATGGTTATGAGAATTTGATCCAACTTTATTGCTTGCTCAGTGGTAAATTGGTTACGATCAAATGGAGGGTTGTTTTCATTCACATTTGAAGGACCCTCACTAGATGCTCTATCTCGTATTATTCTCATTTTTTATAAATATAAGGATACAAAAAAATTAGTGAACTCATTAAATCCTAGAGTTCAAGCCACAACTCTTATACCATAATGTAACATCTACATTGGGATTTACTAGAATAACATGTTTTAAAAAAAAATTAATTCCATGTATTATTACATTATATTACACCACAATAATCTTATTGATAACCGAAATATAAAAAAATAAGTATGTTCACTATAAAATAAACATGTAACATCTATTAATTACTAATCACTAACATCATATGAAATAAAACATAACTATATATATATATATATATATATATATATATATATATATATATATATATATATATATATTGCAGAAGGTAATTACATAATTCCTACCATGATTGGTACAATATAATAGCCACTATAGTCAATGTATATATGAATAAATAATTAAATTTTCATCAAGAATAGTTTTTTAATAATTAAAACAATACTAGATACAAGGCTCTATGGAGCATGAGTCTCACGAACTCTATTATCTATGGTAATCTCAAGTGTAGTCTCCAAAGAAGTACTATTATAGGGAGGGAGAGCATCATCTGAGCACTTTTCCACACCAACCATGGACCATCAATCCCCCACACAATCCCCAAACTAGGGAATGGACCTCCCTTTGTGGATGGGTAGATAGTGATAATGTAAGAATCCATAGAGATAAGTTAATACCCCTGTGTTATAATATTTCTAAAACATGATGTGTACCATAAATAAAATACGTTCTAACATGATAACTCATCAACATGTAAATCAAACATATGAAATGGCAATGTTTAATAAAAAATTACTCTGGCTAAATTTTTAAAATAGCTAATGATCTCTAAGATCATTTAAATTCATACACACCACTTAATCGTATTACCCTTATTTTTCATTGGTGATGCTAAGTAAGCTAGTGAAGTCCATCTCACTGCTTATTTAGTATTAACAATGCAAGATTTAGTTAATTATAAATATAACCAATAGATTCAGTCAAATTACTTCATATGAGCATTCATAAACATGATAATTACATAAAAAATAAAAGTAAATATATTTATTCATTTAAATTTATTCAATGAATCTAAACTATATTATTTAATACATAATAACATAAACAAGTATAACCTATATCCATTGGGTATATTTATGCTAGGCTACATGTTTCTAATATTTCAAAAGTATCTCAATAGAGAATCATTTATGATAATCCATTTTATTCATAATATAATTCTATTCATATACTTCACAAATTACACTAACTAGTTATGATTAATTCCAATGATTATAAAAAATAATATTCAAATTTTCATAACATTGTTTACACATTTAGAAAATTATATGCGTATAAATATGGTATACCACATCATCTATTTTAATTATCTTAATTTATTATTATAATTAATACCATAATTATAATCATACCTTTCACATTTACAAATATATGCTTTATATGTGAATATGTAATTAATCATTTCAAACAGATATATATATATATATATATATATATATATATATATATATATATATATGAACAATGTACATATCAAATTCAAACAAGACATATACATTTCATATGTCTCTATCCATTTATCATAATGTACATTTGTAGGTAATAGTGGTTTCATTATACCTGAGTTATTCATTTTCCAAATACTCAGAGTAAAATATACACACTATTATACTTTTTAATATTTATTTTCCCATTCGGAACTCATATAGTCCAAAAATCAATCCAAAGCCAATTATGGAAATTATCTAATGATAAAAAATATATAACAAATAATATATACTAACTCTATTTTTATTTCCATTTTATTAACTTAAAGGTAAAAATCCACTAATCAATAGAAAACTATTCAAACTCATTTTCTCTAATTTTCTCCTAATCTAGGTTCATAATAGTTATAATGTTTACTTTAAATTGACACACAATCCTCTCTCAAACTCAGATTTAAAACATCTATTAAAAAATAATTTTAAGACATATCTAATATGTCAATTTACTTAAATTAATTTCACAGTCATCTATAATTTTATGCCTAGCTTTATGGGTCAAAATAACTAAATTTATAAACCAAATCGAAAACACTAAAGGAGTTATATAAAAATATGTTAATGGTTATCCAACATATAATAACCTTTCATGAATTATTAATACCCAATAACATAATACAAATGTTTTTATCAATTATATGTATCCTTGTTTCTTTCCAATACACATAAACATAATACAATCATTTATATCGATTGTATGTATGCATATGTCTTTCCAATACACAACCCATTTTGAGTAATAATTCATAACATAAAATAATACAATCTACATATTAATATGGTTATGTAATATCCTCTTCATAGTAATATATTTAAGTACCAAACTAGAAGGTTTATATGGAATACTACTGTACACAAAATTTCCCCTAGAATGACTTGAATTACCAAACATTTCATCCCATAAGCAACTTAAAGAAATATATTTTATATCTCAAAAATACATAAATAAAACAATATACCATTTCCTAAACATTAGGTTTTATATAATGTATCCTCATCCCAATTTCATTTATAAACTCAGTGTTATAGTATTTATCATCACTATAACGAACCATTACAAATGTACACAGTCTATCATATATAGGCTTAAGGGTTTCTCAAACTCATACAAGACATAGACAGAGTTATGGATATATCATTATAACCTATCTATATTAATCTAGTTTCCATGGCTTAAATATATAGTGAGTACACAAAAAATTCTACCTTGTCATACTTATTATACACAATCTTGTTCAATAGATTTTAAGAATCAAGAGATATTGATTTAGTTATGTGGATGGCCGAGCCATCCATAGGGATAAATCAATATCATTTAATGAAATATATTTTTTAATGTATTACCCAAAACCTTATTAAGATAATTATAAATATTGTCACTGTTTTAAACACAACCCATACAAATTAATTATAATACCAACCTGAAAATAGCTTCGAAGTTTGTTATCTTTTGAACCAGAATGTCTTTCCTTCCATCATCTCTACTCACCTCCTTTTCTCCATTGTCATTTTGTGCCCTTATTTATCTTCTTTCTTATCATTATTATTATGTCAACTTCTCTCATACATTCCTTACATGCATTGTAGCATCAAACTTGTAGTTCATTCTAGTTCCCATCATGTGAAACCTTATTTTATATATATATTCCTTCTAATCTAGGTTAACTCAAGTTGAGACAAACAAAAGAATTCCCTAATCACTCAAATTTCCAAATAAGTAAATTTTTAATCTTTTTATTCACTACATGGTCTTTTGACCTCACATGACCATGTTCCAATTTTACAAAGTCCACTTATTAAATCTTTAAAAATGATTATCAATAACCCAAACAATAATAAAAGCAAACCTTTCATATTAATGCCATGTATTTGACCTATTAGTTTAGTTTAAATCATAAGATAGCTTAGGTAATTTTTGCATCAACTTATCATGGCTCAATATCAATTTAACTTCTAACAGCAAGTGACTAGTGAAAATTCATTAATAGTCTTTTGATCATAACTCAAACATGATGATATTATAAAAATGTAGTTATTTTTATTATCACTCTATATATAATAACCTTAATTTATTCTAACTATATTTCATATATTGTGGCATTAAGTCTAAACAATGATATTTACCGAATATCTTTATAACCAGCAATATATTACGACATTAAAAGACATTTTGGTTAGTCTATATGTAGTAGTAAATAAATACTAATCAAATAGTTTTACTCACTCGTCAAAACAATATCACATGCAATCACGAATTCAATAACATGACATGATCAAAAGTAACATTATCCACTTAGTCAATGTAGTATAGTCATAATCAAATCACATGATTAGATCCATATACTAAACAAAAAATAACTCATAACTAAAGTACATAATTAATTAACCAAATGTAGCTAACATAATATGACATACTACAACTAACAATTCAAATAATACATATAAAAAAGTATTATCTATCATGGTGTGTGCATGGGTTCTAGATATTCCTTTATCATCCCCCAACACTATGCCATCCTCTCTAATGATGCTCTCCCTCTGTCATACTCTAAGGGATGAATCTATCATGCATCCAACTCATGACAAGAAGGTAGTTAGCCCATAACATCATGATATATATCCATAAAATGCTACTATAAAAACTAATCAATATGATCATAATGTAAATAATATACAAATATAGCTAACTCATAGAAATGAAATCATATAATCTATGTAACATATAATTGTCCCATAACAACATGACTTACTACTTAATTAAATAGTAATTAGTCAATTTTCAATTATAATAATCCATGGATAATCAGGTAAATTAGCTTAGTGAGGAATCAGGATATGACATAGTCTCATTTTTAAATAATTTTACTTTATCCAAAGCATCTCGACATGGTTGACACATGGAAGCTCAACATTGAATAATTTGAACTTCACATTACAAAGAAAATGACTGAGTCATAAAATCTTTGAGAGAAATCAAAGGAAGGAAAATATGATAATGGCTGTGAGAATTAAATAAATATATTACATTCTAAATTGAAATATTTGCATATAAAAATATTTTTAATTAAGGAAGAACTATTAATCAATTAATTTTGATATATTCAACATTTGATACAGCCATCAAATTTAAGCTAGTGATAACTACCATGTGGTAAGATTTCATTAGTTTAGAGTCCCACCCTTGATGACATATTGATGGGTAGATGATTGTCAAATTTATGCTAGGAGTATGATGACAACATCATTGTGTCCATGTGGATGGCCCTCATTCATTACTTTATCACCTTCAATTAATGAGATGATGCCACATGGCATCATATCGACTTCTCAAGTTATATAAGATGGAATGTGATCATGTCACATGGCATTATCATGGGTCATTTGGGTTATCACTGTGGTTCAAGATCTCTTATGAGCCTTGATCTCTTCATATGATGACACATGTCATGATCTCAAGCCTTTGGGCCTCGTGGAGATCTTGGTCTTTATCATTCCTCCACTAAGGAGCAACATGAGCCATTGATCTAAATATTGAATGGTAGGCAGGTAATTAGGGGATCTTTGGACTTAGCTAACTGCATAGATCAAGCTTGATCTTTTATGATGGTGACCCATGTCATAATCTTAGAGATTCAAGGGTAAATCTCAAAGACTTAGTCATTTTTTGATGGATTGGTCCTTAGTTGAATGTGATGGAGACACATGTCTTCATCACATGAACTCAGGGTAACTTTTAACTTCATAATCTATTTGTAAAAAGACAGCCAATAATGAGCATGAAAAATATAATGAAAATACAAAAAAAGAGACCACAGTTAAATTAATAAAAGGGTCATTCAATTTAATATCATGAAGATTTATCTAAAATGAAAGAATAAAGATCTCACAATTAAATATTGGATTTAACTCAGATTTTTCATACCCACACAAATGGTAGATTGAATAAGCCCCAAGTTAAATCAAATAGAAATATAGAAAGGATAATTTATCTTGGTAAGATCAACTTTGACCACCTTAAAGGCATAAACACAGGTAAAAGTAACAAATTGACTAAGTATAAAATAAATAAAGAGGAAATTTAAGGATTATAAAATTTAAATGGTCTCAACTCAACTATAAATATATAATGTAAATTGAAACACTTCTCAAAAGAGACAAGACCAGACTCTATAACAAAAATAGGTTTCATGATTTTAGTGATAAAATTAAGGATTTTTGTCTAAGAAACAACATGATTCTATAACATTAGTCACATTATTATCATCATTATTAGGTTTAAAGTCATGTTAATTTATTCTATCATAAAAACTTATCTTGTTTGGAAATTTGGGGCCATTATAAGTTGGAAGATTTGACTCATACTTAAACATATTTTCATTTTTAAATTTGAATTTTAAATATTTAAAAATATTACAAAGTTCACTAAAATAATGATAAATTTTAAAAACCACTTTATCATTAGTGATAAAATACTTCAAAATGTAAATTTTAAATATATAAGATTCATAATGTTCCAAGCTCCTTGGAAATATCTTACTAACTTATTATCATGATTAAAATCTAAACATGAAAAATATCTAATATTTAATGAGAATGATATTTGTTTATATTTAAAAATAAATTTTGGAGTAAATAATCATATTGAGAATGATCTGGGCAAAAATTAAGGGGATAATTCGGGTGACGGTTCCACCCCAATTGATGACTGAACTTTTGGGAGCCATAACTTTTACACTGTAGCTCCAATTGACTCACTGTTTGAATCGTTAAAAAGCTAAGAATGAGGAGAAAGCAGTGAGATGGAATATATATTTCCTTAATATATTTTTACCATTAAAAACTAAATTGAAGTGCCCTAAATTTCAATTTTAGTAGTGCAGTATAAAAATAGTAAGTTTCTAAAAATAGTAATTCCTCAAATTCTATATTGTTTTAAATCATAAAAGTTAAACCAATTAATCTCCCTCGAGATTGGTGACCTTCAACATCCTCCCCCTACTTTCAAAATGTGTATAAATGAAGATGTAACCTAAAATGGAAATCAGACATCTCTTCCCAGAGATAAGAATATAGTTATATTGTGATTTTGAGTAATAAAACATTTCTTAGACAATTCATTGTTACTGTGTTATTTTTAATAAAAATATTTTTCAACCAGAACTTCTAAGTTTTGGATCAGTGATATTAGATCAGTTTATCTTGAGGGTGTATGATCCTGAGGACGAGGTCAGGCTACAAAAAGCTTTGGTGGAAAATAATAGAGCTTCCAAACTATCCACATATTCACTCCAAATGAATTCAAATGGTAGACAATAATGAGACATCCAATCCTTTCAAGGAAATGGTGAATGAATCCCTCCAATAACAAAAAGCGCAGATGCTACAATAATTTTCACATATTCTCCAATAACTCCAAATGGGAAATTCTAGCTCCTCATCTGTACTTCTTGGCTTCTCATCCATGGACCATCCTTTTAGTGCCGCAACATGCTTCAAGGTTCAGGTAAATTTTGATATTCCTACATTTGAAGGAAAAATCAATACTGATGTAGTAGAAAATTGGTTGGATCAATTGTCTTCCTACTTCTCTATAAATAAGTTCATCGATAGAGAAAAGATCACTTTTGCTCTTTTGAAAGCATCATTGCTTGTGAAAAATTGGTGGGAAGTGTACAAAAAGAGGTTCAGTATAAATGGCATTGGCCTTGAGGTGGAACCTAATTGGGATGATTTCATGGAAGTGGTAAAGGAAGAATACTATCCCATTGGAGCATATGACGATCTATACATACAATGGAAACAACTTTGCCAAGGTAAGGACCAATCTGTTCAAGATTACATAGACATTTTTCATTATTTGTCTGCAAGATTGGGCATCCAAGAAAGTGAGAAAAATAAGACTGTCAAATATCGTGGTGGAATACAATGGTACATATGGGGGGAAATTGAACTCTTTAATTTGGAAACCCTCGGTGAGGCATACAAGTTTGCAGTAAAGATTGAGTAGAAGCATGGCAGAAAGAATATGAAAAGTCAACCCTCAAAATGGAAAAATTATAAGGAAGGTCAAACATGAGGACAAAATTTGAAGTAAAAGGAGTTCCAAGATAAGAAACCCTAGAAGGGGAAGGCTATAAAATGGTGTGAATACCACAAAACTGGAAGTCACTCTAAAGAAGAATGTTGAGCCATCAAGTAACTACTTCTGAGTCATAATACTCAACATCTACTACTCTGTCTCATACACAACCTATAGTTGAAGAGGATGAAGAAGATATTATAGATGTTGAGCCCAAAACCAATGTCACTTCATCACAAACCTGTGAGGAAAGGCCAAATGACAAGGAGAGATTGTTCCACTCCAAATTCTAGGTAAAAGGTAAGCCTCTACATTTCATTCTTGACAGTGGGAGTCAAAAGAATTTAATCTCTGCTAAAGTTGTGAAAAGTTTGAATCTATCCATGAATCCTCACCCAAATCCATACAATATAGGATGGTTGAGCCTAAGGAGAGACCTTTGTGTCACCTATTAGTGTCTTCTTTCATATGCAATAAAACCTTTCTAAGATAAAGTCTTATGTGATGTGGTTAATCTATATGTTTGTGATTTACTCCTTGGTCAGCCATTCATATATGATCGACATGGCATCTATGAATCATGAACCTAAAGAATCATCCTCACTCTTGGAACATAGTGATACAAGGTACCAAAGGTACCACCTCCCACATCTATCTCCCTGATCAATGCCAAGTAATGTAATAGATTCGTAGAAAATAAAAAGCAATTCATTCTTATGGTGATCAAACCATAGAAATCGAAGAAGGTTGATGTTGCAGTCCTGACTACAAAATCAACACAAAAACAAAATTAGATGGAACAAATCATAGGAAAATATGGTGACTTATTCAAGTCACCCATAGGAGTTCCACTGCATTATTAGGTAAAACATTCTATTGATTTGATCCCAAGGTCACCTTTGCCTAATAGTCCTATGTACCAGAGATCAATTTTGGAGAATGATGAGGTAAAAAGATAGATTCAAGAATTGATCTAAAAGGGTCACATCAGGCTAAGCTCTTTACCCTGTGGTAGCCTAATTATCCTAGCACCAAAGAAATATGTAATATGGAGGCTTTCCATTGACTATCGAGCCCTGAATAAAATCACTATGAAGAATCTCTACCCTCTCCTGAGGATTGATGACCTACTTGTCCAATTCCATGGTGCAAAGTTATTCACCAAAATTGATCTCAAATTTGGCTATCACCAAATTCCCATCGATCCCACCAATGTCTGGAAGACTGCATTCAAATCTAATGAGGGGCTCTTCGAATGGTTGGTTATGCCTTTTGGCTTAACTAACACACCTGCAACCTTCATGAGGATGATGGATGACATATTTTGACCCTTCACCAACTCATTTATGGTTGTCTACCTAGATGGCATACTCATCTATAGTAGAACATGGGAGGAACATCTGTAACATGTTCATAACTTGCTTCAAATTCTTCAAGAGCACAAGCTATATGAAAATATTGACAAATGCACATTTGGGATGACAATAACTTAGTACCTTGGGTACGTTGTAAATGAAGAAGGGGTCCATGTTGATCTAGAAAAAGATTTGGGTTATTCAAGAGTGGCCTACACTAAGGACCCTCATAGAACTTTGTAGCTTCTTAGGTCTTGTGAATTTCTATCACAGGTTTGTTCTCAAATTTTCACATGTTGCTTGGCCACTAACCTAAGTGACTAAAATAGGAACTAAAGCTACATTTTAGTGGGGTTAAATAAACCAAAAGGCATTTGAGAATTTGAAGAATAGACTTTGCTCAGCCCTTATTCTTTCCTTGCCAGATTTGCATCAACCTTTTGAGTTGATGATAGATGCATCTAAATATATTATGGGAGTTGTCATCATGCAACATGGACATCTTATTGCATATCATAGTGAAACTTTCACTGATATAGTCAAGAAATATCTAACATATTATGAGGACCTCTATGCCATTGTGTAAGCCTAAAAATAATGGAAACACTACATCTTAGGGAAAGAGATGATCATCCACACTGACCACAGACCATTAGAATTCATCCAAACATAGAGAAAATTGCAAAATAAGAGGCACCAAAAGTGGGCCACATATCTTCAACAATTACATCTAATAATCAAACACAAAAAGGGGAGCTCAAATACAACTATAAATTGTCTAAGCCACCCACCAATTACTATACTCATAATATTTCTTGACCTGTGTGGACATGAGACTACCACTCAAGATGCTCTATATGAAGAAAATCTTGCCTTTATTGATACATATTAGGTGACTCAAAAAGGTAAACATGTTTTTAATTTCTCTTTACAAGATAATGTCCTCTTTCATATGGGGCACATCTATGTTCTAGCTGCAGAGAAATAGAAAATTATATGGGAAGCACATTTTAGTAGGATAGCTAGACACCTTGGTGTAGAAAAGACATTGGTAGTTCTTTAGAAACACTTCTACTAGCCCCATATGTGAAAGGATATGGAAAGTTATCTCAAATATTGCACCCCATGTGCAATAGCCAATCCAAAAAAATAAGAATCAAGGATTGTACATGCCATTACCAGAACTAACTAGACCTTGGGAATTTGTCTCAATGGATTTTCTCTTAGGTTTTACCACTTCAAAACATGGCAAGGACTATATTTTTGTTGTAGTTGATCATTTTTCAAAAATGGCTATCATGATTGCTTGTAAAAAATATATATCTATTGAAGAATCTGTTCAACTATATTTTAGTCATGTATGGCTCCATTTTGGTTTCCCCAAGTCTATTATCTCAGATCGAGACAATAGGTTCCTAAGCATCTTCTGGTCCACTCTATGGAAGATGATGGATACCAAGCTGATGAAGTCCACAACCTTTTATCCACAAACTAATGGTCAGATAGAGGTGGTGAGCCACTTGATTGTTCACATGATTCAAATGTATCACTCTAAACATCCATGCACATGGGATGAGGGGCACCTTTTCATACACAATGGATACAATTGGGCCCTGCACATCTCGACCAAGCACAATCCATTCCAAGTATGCTTTGGGTTCCAACCCATGGCACCAATTGATATAGTTATTCCATTCTCCACTATGGAATACACACCTCATGGAAGATTTGAGGAAACAAAAGCAACAAAGTTCATTGAAAAAATGCAACACATCTAGCAACAAGTTCATGGCATCTTGGAGAAGATGAATCAGAAGTATAAGTAATGCCATGACAAACATAGGATTACACAACATTTTGTTGTGGGTGATAAGGTTTGGTCGCAGCTTCAGAAGGAATGACTTGTAGGACCACACAGAAAAATTTGGCCTCTATGATATAGTCCCTACATCATCCCTAGAAAATTTGGAGAAAATGCTTTTGACTTGAACCTACTAGCCTACCTTGGTATGCATCCAATATTCAATGTGGAGCTCCTCAAACCATATCATCCACCTCTGTTAGACACTTCAGTCATAGTAGAACAACTAGACATTGGCGATCTTGATCCACAGTGTTTTTCTCCAGTGGAGGATGATCAAATTATGGACACCTGGATGAAGACAACAAGAGGACACTCTATTCTGCTTTATCTAGTGGTCAAAAGGGGCCAGCTTAGCCACCAAGGTGAGAGGCTCACAGAGAATCAAATCAAGACACAACTACCACACCTGATGAGGAACATTTATGGAATGGGTACCATTTCTTCTCAAGGAGGGAGGAATGATCTGGGAAATAATTCAGGTGATAATTTGGGTGATGGTTCCACCCCAATTGATGATGGAACTTATGGGAGCCATAACTTTTACACAATTACTCCAATTAACTCTCTGTTTGAACCGTTGGAAAGATAAGAATGAGGAGAATATGGTGAGATGGTATGGATATTTTCTCAATGAATTTTGACCCAAAAAACCTAATGGAAATACCCCAAATTTCAATTTTAGTAGTGCAGTCTAAAAAATGTAAGTTTCTTAAAATAGTAATTCCTCAAATTCTGTATTGTTTTAAATCATGGAAGTTGAACCAATTCATCTCCCTTGATATTGGTGACCTTACACATCCTCACCCTACTTTAAAAATGTGTATAAATAAATATTTAACCCGAAATGTAAATCATACATCTCTTCCCAGAGATAAGCATATAGTTATATTGCGATCTTGAGTAATAAAACATCTCTTCTCAGAGAATTCATTGTTACTATGTTATTTTTATGTTCTTGAACTATTTTTCAACCAAAACTTCTCAGTTTTAGATTAGTGGTATCAGATTAGTTTGTCTTAAGAGTGTATGATCCCAAGGATGAGGTCAGGCTAAGAGAAGCTTGGGTGGAAAACAACAGAGCTTCTAAACTATCCACCTATTCACTCCAAATGACTTTAAATGGTAGATGACACTAAGACATCCAATAATTTCAAGGAAATGGTGAATTAAGCCCTACAATAGCAACAAGCATAGATGCTACAATAATTTTCCCAAATTCTCCAATAACTCCTGATGGGAAATTCTAGCTCCTCATTTGCACTTCCTGGCTCCTCATCCATGGACCATCCTTTCAGTGCCCCAACATGCTTCAAGGTTCAGGTAAATTTTTATATTCCTACATTTGAAGGAAAAATCAATACTAATGTAGTATAAAATTGGTTGGATCAATTGTCTTCCTACTTCTTTGTAAATAAGTTCATCGATAGAGAAAAGATCACTTTTGCTCTTTTGAAAGCATCATTGCCTATGAAAAATTGGTGGGAAGTGTAAAAAAAGAGGTTCAGTACAGATGAAATTGGCCTTGAGGTGGAACCTACTTGGGATGATTTCATGGAAGTGGTAAAGGAAGAATACTATCCCATTGGAGCATATGATGATCTATACATACAATGGAAACAACTTTGCCAAGGTAAGGACCAATCTGTTCAAGATTACATAGACATTTTTCATTCTTTATCTAAAAGATTGGGAATCCAAGAAAGTGAGAAATATAAGACTCTCAAATATCATGGTGGACTACAATGGTACATATGGGGGGAAATGGAACTCTTCAATTTGGAAACCCTCAGTGAGGCATATAAGTTTGCAGTGAAGATTGAGCAGAAGCATGGCAGAAAGAATATGAAGAGTCAACCCTCAAAATGGAAAAATGATAAAGAAGGTCAAACACAAGGCCAAAATTAGAAGAAAAATGAGATTTAAGATAAGAAACCCTAGAAGGGGAAGGCTAGAAAATGATGTGATTACCACAAAATTAGAACTCACTCCAAAGAATAATGTCGAGCCATCAAGTCACTACTTTATGAGTCAGAATATTTGACATCTACTACTCTATCTCATACATAACCTATAGTTGAAGAGGATGAAGAAGAGATTGTAGATGATGAGCTTGACACCATCTTCACTTCATCATAGACCTGTGAGGAAAGGCTAGATGACAAGGAAAGATTGTTCCACTCCAAATTATAGGTAAAAGGTAAGCCTTTGCATTTCATTCTTGATATTGGGATTCAAAATAATTTAATCTCTAATAAAGTTGTGAAAAGTATAAATATATCCATGAATCCTCACCTAAATCCATACAATATTAGATGGCTGAGCCTAGGGAGAGACCTTTGTGTCACCCATCAGTATCTTCTTTCATACACAATAAAACCTTTCCAAGATGAAGCCTTGTGTGATATGGTCAATCTAGATGTTTGTGATGTAATCCTTGGTCAACCGTTCATGTATGATCGACATGAAATCTATGAGTCACTAACCCAAAGAATCACCCTGACTCTTAGAACACAGTTCTATAGGGTACCAGAGGTACCTCCTCCCACATCTGTCTCCCTGATCAGTGGCAATCAATGTAAGAGATTGGTAGAAAAGACAAAGCAATTAATTCTCATGGTGGTCAAACCACATAAATCCAAGAAGGCCAATGTTGCAATCCTGACTACATAATCAACACAATAACAAAATTAGATGGGACAAATCACAGGAGAATATGATGACTTATTCAAGTCACCCACAGGAGTTTCACTACATTGTCAAGTAAAACATTCTATCGATTTGATCCTAGGGTCACCTTTGCCTAATAGTCCTATGTATCATAGATTAGTTTTGGAGAATGATGAGATAAAAAGATAGATCTAAAATTGATCCAAAATGGTCACATTTGGCCAAGATCTTCACCCTATGGTATCCCAATTATCCTGGCACCAAAGAAAGATGGAACATGGAGGCTTTGCATTGACTATGGAGCCCTAAATAAAATCACTGTGAAGAATCACTACCCTCTCCCTAGGATTGATGACCTGTTGGACCAACTCTGTGGTGTGAAGTTCTTCACCAAAATTGATCTCAAATTTGGTTATCACCAAATTCCCATTGATCCCACTGATCTCTAGAAGACTGCATTCAAATCTAAGGAGGGGCTCTTTGAATTGTTGGTTATGCCTTTTGGCTTAACTAGCGCACCTACAACCTTCATGAGGATGATGGATGACATCATGTGACCCTTCACCAACTCATTCATGGTTATCTACCTAGATGGCATACTCATCTACAATAAAACATGGGAGGAACATTTGCAACATGTTTCTAAGGTGCTTCAAACTCTACAGGAGCACAAGTTGTATGCAAATCTTGATAAATGCACATTTGGGATGACAAAAATTTAGTACCTTGGGTACATTGTGAATGAATAAGGGGTCCATGTTGATCTAGAAAAGCTTCAGGTTATTCGAGAATGGCCTACACCAAGGACCCTCACAGAACTTCACTACTTCTTGGGTCTTACAAATTTTTATCACAAGTTTATTCTTGGATTTTTACATGTTGCTTGGTCACTAACCAAAGTGACTAAAAGAGGAGCTAAAGCTATATTTTAGTGGGGTGAAATACAACAAAGGGCATTTGAGAATTTGAAGAATAGACTTTGCTCATCCCCTATTCTTGCCTTGCCAGATTTGCATCAACCTTTTGAGTTGATGACAGATGCATCTGAATATGCTATGGAAGCTATCATCATGCAACATGGCCATCCTATTGTATATCACAGTGAAACTTTCACTGATACAGTTAGGAATATCTGACATATGATAAGGAGCTCTATGCCATTGTGCAAGCCTACAAACAATGGAAACACTATATCTTGGGGAAAGAGATGATCATCCACAATGACCATAGACCATTGGAATTCATCTAGACATAGAGCAAACTATAAAATGAGAGGCATCAAAAGTGTGCCACATATCTTCAGCAATTCTATATAATAATCAAAAATAAAAAGGGGATCTCAAATACAGCTGCAGATTGTCTAAGTTGTCCACCAATTACTACACTCACAATAATTTTTGACCTGTGTGGACATGAGACTGCCACTTGGGATGATTTGTATGAAGTAGATCCTACCTTTGCTGATACATATCAGGTGCTTCAAAAAGGTAAACATGTTTCTGATTTCTATTTGCAAGATAATGTCCTCTGTCATTTGGGGCACATCTGTGTTCCAACTGTAGAGCAATAGAAGATGATATGGGAAGCACATTTCAGTAGGATAGCTGGACACTTTGGTGTAGAAAATACATTGGCAGTCCTTTAGAAACACTTCTACTAGCCCCATATATGAAAGGATGTGGAAAGGTATCTCAAATATTGCATCCCATGTGCGATAGCCAAGCCAACAAATAAGAAGCAAGGATTTTACTTACGAATATTAGAACCAACTAGGCCTTGGGAATTTGTCTCAATGGATTTTCTCCTAGGTTTTCCCACTTCAAAACATGGCAAGGACTATATTTTTGTTGTAGTTGGTCATTTGTTAAAAATGGCTATCATGATTGCTTGTAAAAAAATATATATCTACTGAAGAAACTGTTCAATTATATTTTATTCATGTATGGCTCCATTTTGGTCTCCTTATGTCCATTATCTCAGATCAAGAGAGTAGTTTCCTGAGCATCTTCTGGTCCACTCTATGGAAGATGATGGATACCAAGCTGATGAAGTCCATAGCCTTCAATCCACAAATTGATGTTTAGACAGAGGTGGTGAACCACTTGATTTTTCACATGATTTGGATGTATTATTCCAAACATCCATGCACATGGGATGAGGGGCTTCTTTTCATACAACATGGATACAATCAATCCCTACACAGCTCGACCAAGCACAATCCATTCCAAGTATGCTTTGGATTCCAACCCATGGCACCAATTGATATCGTTGTTCCATTCTCCACCATGAAATACACACCTCATAGAAGATCTGAGGCAGCAAAAGCAACAAAGTCCATTGAACAAATGCAACACATCCAACAACAAGTTCATGACATCTTGGAGAAGATGAATCAGAAGTATAAGCAACAACATGACAAACATAAGATTGCACTCCATTTTACTATGGGTGATAAGGTTTGGTTGTGGCTTTAGAAGGAATGACTTGCAGGACCACACAGAAAAATTTGGCCTCTACAATATGGTCCCTACACCATCATCAGAAAAGTTGGAAAAAATGCTTTTGAGGTGAACCTACTAGCCTACCTTGGTCTACATCCAATATTCAATTTAGAGCTCCTCAAACCATATCATCCACCTCTATTGGACACTTCAGTCATAGAAAAAAAACTAGACATTAATGAGATTGATCCATAGAGTTTTGCTCCAGTGGAGGAGGATCATATTGTGGACACCTAGATGAAGACAACAAGAGGATGCTCTATTCCGCTTTATCAGGTGGTCAAAAGGGGCCAGCTTAGCCACCAAGGTGAGTGGCTCATAGAGAATCAAATCAAGACACAACTACCACACCTGATGAGGAACATTGATGAAATGGGGACCATTAATTCTCAAGGAGGGAGGAATGATCTGGTCAACAATTTAGGCGATAACTTGGGTGACGGTTCCACCTCAATTGATGACAAAACTTCTGGGAACCATAACTTTTACACTGCAGCTCCAATTGACTCGATGCTTGAACCATTGTAAAGCTAAGAATGAGGAGAACATGGTGAGATGGCATGGATATTTGATCGATGAAGTTTGACCCCCTAAAAATCCAATGGAAGTTCCCTAAATTTCAATTTTAATAGTGCAATCTAAAAATAGTAAGTTTCTAAAAATAGTAATTCCTCAAATTTTGTATTGTTTTAAATCATGGAAGTTGAACCAATTCATCTCCCTTGTGATTTGTGACCTTCCACATCCTCCCCCTACTTTCAAAATGTGTATAAATGAAGATGTAACCCAAAATGGAAATCAGACATCTCTTCCCAGAGATAAGCATATAGTTATATTGTGATCTTGAGTAATAAAACATCTCTTCTCAAGGAATTCATTGTTACTGTGTTATTTTTGTGTTCTTGAAATATTTTTCAACCAAAACTTTCTGAGTTTTAGATCAAAGAAAGCCATTAAGGCATAAGTGGGAGAGTTAGTGGTATTAATGATCAGTCTAATGGGGATCCCTTCCTTGTGTATTTTTGGGGCCCCATAAATTCTAGGTGTAATGGTTTTCTTAGGAAGAATATGTTTTTCAATGTTGCCATCAAGGGAGGAAAGGTTAATAGCTTTAGTAACTAATCTAATTATTTTGGAAATAGGGTTCGAGGCTAAGATTCTATAACTCCCACTGTTTTGTAAGTGGTCAAGCATCTTGGCATTGTAATCTAGGTTGTTTAAGGTAACTGTGGCATTGCCTTTATCAACTTTCATGATGACAATATTTTTATTATTCTTGAAGTTATTTAGGGCATGCCACTCTACCCTAAATACATTTGATTAGCGAGGTTTAGCGCTCCTTAAAGCTACAACCCAATCTTGTCTCAACACCTCGAGTGATTCAGGAGGTAAGACCTTCGCCACATTTTCAATCTCAACTAAGAAGTCTTCACTACGGATGAATAGGATTAAAATTAACAAAATAAAATGATATAAAATAAAATAAAATAATAATTTCTTAATCCTCTCTAGCTTTAAATGGAATGTCTAAGCCTACTTTCTTATTATTCTTTCTCTAATCTTTATGATGGATCATGGAATGTGAACCGAAACGTCAATTAAAAATTTGGATACAGTTTTATTTAGAAATTCATTACAACTTATTTAAAACATTATAAAAAAATCTGAACATATTATCATAAACAATAACATATATAATAATAATAATAATAATAATAATAATAATAATAATAATAATAATAATAATAATAATAATAATAATAATAATAGAGCAAGCTTAGACATTCCATTTAAAGCTAGAGAATTATTGATCAAAATTAAATGTTTTAAGTTATATATATATATATATATATATATATATATATATATATATATATATATATATATATATAACATTTAATTTTGATCAATAATTCTCTAGCTTTAAATGAAATGTCTAAGTTTGCTCTCTTATTATTCTTTCTCTCACCCTGATGATGATTCATGGAATGTGAATACAAACATCGATTAAAAATTTGGACACAGTTTTATTTAGAAGTTCATTACAACTTATTTAAAACATTATAAAATCAATAATTTTCTAACTTTAAATGAAATGTCTAAGCTTGATTTCTTATTATTCTTTCTTTCATCCTGATGATGATTCATGGAATGTGAACCGAAACATCGATTAAAATTTTGGACACAATTTTATTCAAAAATTCATTACAACTTATTTAAAACATTATTAAAAAAATCTGAACATATTATCATAAACAATAACATATAAATAATTACTTAAAACATTTAATTTTGATCAATAATTAACAATACACAAATACTTTAAAATCATAAAATCCCACAAAACATTTTTTAATGTTTACATGATTATGTATTAATTAATAAGTTATTTAAATTAACTCTTAATGCATGTGTTTTGATTGATAAATCTCATTTCGTTATAAAGGGCATGTAGTTTATGTTCCATTGATAAATTAAAATAACTCATAATTTCTTGTACTCATGGCAAATCCTCGATATGACCTCCACCGGCATATAATACACATCAAGATCTTTGAGGAATATCAAGTCCATATATTCTTGTCTTATATAATACTCCATATTTGCCTTTGTGAATAATACAAGTTCTTTCTTAGTAGTTAATAATACAAGTTGGTGCTTTCATCATTTTAAAGGACTTAAAAAAATACATATCAACCCATTTTTTTAGACATGGTTGTCACATCCAAATTTTATAGAAAAGTCATCCACACCATCATGGATTCCATGAATATAGTAAATTCGCAGTTCCATCAAGAATGTCTTATTGAATAGATTTTATTCTGAAGTCACCTTGTATTACATTGTTATACTTTTAAATATAAAGGTAGGTTTTTATATTTTGTTAAATCATATAAATGAAAAAAAGTAATTTTTTAAAATTTTTATAAAATATTTTTATATGTCAATTTAGTATCTTACTTAAAATTAAAATAAGATATTACTTTTATTTTTTATTTATATATTCATAATTTTAATATTCTCGCATTGTAAATGAAAGTTACAAATATTTATATTTGAATAAAAAATATTTATAACATTTTTATATGGAAATATAAAACAAATTTCATTAAAACAACCACCCAACACACCCCACAAACCATACCTATCAATATCATGTCCAACTTATGCATTATGAATAGAATTCCATAAATAATAAAATAATATAACTCTAGGAAAGACCAAATTTAAGTAACATGCCTTTTATAAATTCTAATATATATTTAAGATTTAAGATTTAAAATTAAGATAAAATAAATTTTTAGATAATTATGTTGAGTTTTTAATATCGAAAATATATTTTTTATATTTAATTATGATTTAAACATAATTATATGTTCAATTAAAAAGCAAAGGGAATAATATTACACCTTAAAATATTATATAAAATTCACGTCAAATTTGAATATAAAATAATTAAATCTAAAAATATTAGAATATTAATTAATTAATAAACATTAAATGTCTAAAAGCATATATATAAATAATTATTAAAAAAATATTAATTAATTAATTTGCACAAACAAATCCATTAAAAAAAGGCAACAAGACAACGAATTATACTCACCATTATCGAAAAAATATAAACTATCATATATAAAATCCTATTTTCTCATTATCATTTATTTTTTAATTTTTTGTTTTTGTTTTATTTAGTTTGTCTTTCTTCCTCTTCAACCACTCAAAAGAGAGCCAATTCAATCAAAACAATTTACCTTGTCACAACCCTTATAATTGAAGATCAATATATATAAATATATATATATATATATATATATATATATATATATATATATATATATATATATATATATATATATATATATAATTTTTAATGATGACAAAAATGTATGAGTAGTCATGGGAAACAAAAAGATCAAATTTCAAACAAGACATGTGAAATCGTCATCATTATTTGTTTCTCACGTCGAAAACTCCAAACTTGCATGATTTATGATGTTACCAATCACACAGAAACTTTTAATGGCAATATTAGATATGTTGTCTTAGCAGCATCTTAATTAAGAAAGTGGCAAATAAATAGATAAATATTGGAGGGATCGTCTTATAAGCTCTTAGCAATGTGTATAAGAATGCATAAGCAATGTGAAAATTATCGGTGAGTTAACATTTCATTATATTTATTGTTCTTTATCGAGCAATATCAATCTCTACCAATACTTACAATTATGTTATTAAATCGATTGATGTAAATTTCAAACAAAGAAGATTGAATCTTATTTTGTCTCATTTCTATTATTAATTTTTAGTGATTGTGAACATTTAAATTTAATTATTAAGTGTTTGTCAATATTTAATCTCGACTTTTTTATTTTATTTAGTTTAATCGTCATTTTTTTAATTTGTAATTTTTATTTCATTATTCTCTATTCTATTTATTACCTTGCAATCACTTAAACATCATTCAAACATTTTTATTTTGCTTACGTACTTTTATCATCTAGTTCCAAATAATTCATGTCCTTTTTAGACAAGATCACACTAAGTAGACAGGGCCACACTATGACTTTGTTCACTAGTGGGGTCTTTTCCATTGTTCCCAAACAAAAGCTTCATGAATTCAAGACATTTCATTTTACTCTTCTCACACTTTTAACAAGTTCGGTTTGCAAAAATATTCAAAATATTCCTCTATATAAGCACAACAAGGCCTCTCAAAGCATCATCTAACAATCACTTGGTAATTCTACTACACATTGAGGAAAATGGGATGAATCTTTCCAATTCAAATTTTAAAACATTTTAAATATCATAGGCCAAGGCTAAAATTGATTTATTGTAGATCAAGGGCACTCATTGTCAAGCATTCAAGTCAATCTATCTAGTTGTATTCATATAGCAAATATCAAAATTTACTCACTTTAGGAGGGAAAGCTACATTGGTCAGAGTCTTTGTCAGTTTATTATTTTTAGCTCATTTAAATTAACATAAATTATTGTATTTCACATTCAAATATGTATATTTTATAAATTTAAATCATTTTTCAATAGTTTATTTTTTTTATAGTATTTCATTATTAAATTAAAAATAACAGAAAACATTTTGATGAACTTGTCATTTTTAAAACATTCCCTATTGTTTGCTTGATTTTTATCTTAAGATTTCATATAAATTTATATAAATTTTGACACTGAAAGAAAATAGCCATCAACTTTAGATATAAATGTGAAACCACGAGTCAATCTTCTTCTGCTTTGGATTTTAATTTGACACTAAATAAATTTCCTTTTCACTTTATATAACATCTGAGATAGAAGATCTTTCTGTGGACCTCAAGGTGAAATTTGTTGATCTCTATACATAAAAATATTTATATCTTATCTCATATTACCTACTTCTTGTTTTTATCAATTATGTTCAAACAGTTTTAAAACTACTTAGTGACTATCATTATTGGCTAAGTAGCAATCTATTAAATTATATAGACACCATAGGGTGAGGGGTGATTCCCTAACACTCAAACTATTGTACAACACTAAACACAAAGTTTAGTTTCCTCATACCTTATGATATGTTGGAAACATCGTGGGTCCCTTATTTATACCCTATGAAGCCTCTTATTTCCATTTTATTTGTGGTGAACTTTAGAGGTGCATATCATCTTCATAAATTTGTCTCGTATCCTTAGAGATGGAATAGTTGGTTATAGGCATGGTTTAGCTTATATATTTAATGCTTTAAAATATTGTATATTAATCTAAGAACGAGCAAGTATATTTGAGAGCCCACAATCATTCAAACTCTTGCCTAGATCAACCTTTATACCTTTTTTAATTTATATTGTATTCATAATCAGTAGCTCCATTTAATTCATATTGTATTGTATGCCTCTAAGTCATAGTTCTAGATTAAGTGGTATTCCTTTTTCATATAAGCAATTTTCTTTGGCCTCTTACATAATAAAAAATCATGATTTTTCTATCAAAATAATAATGCTACTTCTTAAATTCCTTGGACCAATGAAAATTTGAAATTTACACTGATTTTGATACCTAAGATAATAATGAGTCCTATGATGTACATTATAAACATGAAATTTATATTTATCCACAAGAGCATAATGAATTAGATCAAAATCAAGTGCAAGAATTATCTAAATTTTGTCGAGGTTTTCAATAGAAGACTCAAGATTTTAATAACAGCATTAGTTTACTTCTAACATAAACTCTAAGCATCAAGCTAAATTGGCCAAATATACATCACAAGAATGGCCTTTTCAGGTTGTCAAATCCCCTAGTTCCAATGTTGTTGGTTCTACCATTGCATTCACTCATATATAATCATCACTTTATTTTTTAATATAACTTGGTATCCAACAAGTATCGATTCCTATACCTACTCATGTTAATTATACTCCCCCATTTATCTCTGAAAACTACTCTTGAGCATAGAGTTCTTGCTTTACAAGCCAATTTATCTCAACTTAAACAAGCTCTTTTTAAACAAGCTCTTTCTTATGCTAGACCTTCCATGGATTCATGTTCTTTGTTACATAACCTTTTATTACCCTAAATTTCATCCTATCCATTACTAGTGGGTTTTATGGATCCTAAGCTTCCTTTATTTGAAGGTAAAGGTGATCTTGAGCAACATTTGTGTGCATTCCATGTAACTTGTATAGATTATGCAAATAATGATAAATTGTTGACAAGACTCTTTCCAAGAAGTCTCAAAAAATATTATCTTATATAGTTTAATGATCTTTCTATTCAATCAATATAGGCTTTTAATACTTTATAAAATAAGTTTTTAACACAGTTTTCTATCAACATTGGCAAAAAGCTATCATATGCCCTAATTTCAAAGCTCAAACAAGGGCCTAATGAAACAATTAGTGAATATTGTATTAGAAACAATAATATGTTATAAAATATTAAAAATCAATGGTTCATAATGAGTTCCAAGATATCTTCACTCAAAAAATGATTTTTCTACTTCAGGAGTCAATTATGGTTGATAAGTTCAAATCTTTTGATGAATTATGCCATATAGTCAGAGTGTAAGGTCCAATTTATTATTTTGAACACGCTCAATTATAATTTAAATGATCATTATACTTTAAATTTCAAGTTTAAAATCAAGCTAAATTATAATAAAAATACAAATTAAATAAAGAATGAAGTTAATATTATCCATAAGAGTGTAATGAAGTAGATCAAAATAAAAAATTATCTAAATTTCATCAAAGTTTTCAAGAGGATACCCAAGAGTTTAATAAGAGAATTAGTCTAATTCTAGCATCAAACTCTAATCATCAAGCTAAATTTGCCAAATATACATCACAAAAATGGCCTTTTCATGTTGTCAAATCCCCTAGTTCCAATGTTATTGGTTCTACCATTGCATCCACTCATTTATAATCATCCATTTATTTTGTAACATAACTTGGTTTACAAAAATTATCCATGCCTATACCTACTCATGTCAATTATACTCCCCCATTTATATCTAAAAATACTACTCTTGAGCATAGAGTTCTTGCTTTACAAGCCAAGTTATCTCAACTTGAATAAGTTCTTTCTTATGCTAGCCCTTCCATGGATTCATGTTCTTTGTTACATAACCTTTTATCACCATAAATTTCATCCTATCCATTACCAGTGGGATTTTTGGATCCTAACCTTCCTTTATTTGAAGTTAAAGGTGATCCTGAGCAACATTTGGGTGCATTCCATGCAACTTGTATAGATTATGAAAATAATGATACATTGTTGACAAGATTATTTCCAGAAAGTCTCAAAAAATATTATCTTATATAGTTTAATTATCTTTCTATTCAATAAATATAGGCTTTATATCCTTTATAAAATAATTTTTTAACACACTTTCCTATCAACATTGGTGAAAAGCTATCATATGCCCAAATTTCAAAGCTCAAATAAGGGCCTAATGAAACAGTTAGTGAATATTTTATTAGATACAATACTATGCTATAAAATATGACAAATCAATGTTTGATAATGATCTCCAAGATATCTTCACTCAAAAAATTTGTCTCCACTTCAGGAGTCAATTATGGTTGATAAGTTCAAATCTTTTGATGAACTATTCCATATAGTCAGAGTGTAAGGTCAAATTGATTATTTTTAACAAGATCACTTATAATATAAATGATCATTCTACTTCAAATTTCAAGTTTAAAATAAATCTAAATTATAATAGAAAATAAAACTAAATAGAGAATGAAGTTAACATTAGAGTTAATTTTATCTCACAACCAACACGAGAGCTTCAAATACAAACTCCACCAAGGAAGTAATTATCAAGGTTAACGTCACATTCTCATGTATCATTACAAAATATACCCAAAGGCAATCTCATAAATTTTTCTCCATGAATGAAAGTGGACATGTCTAGACCATAATCTAAGAACATTGATAAAAATGCATATTATGACTACGATCCATGTATTGGACATTATAAAAATAAATGTTTCAATTTGAAACATCAATATCTCATTGATGATAACATTATTGGTATTGGAACACCTACTGAAGAGGCTAAGTCATAATAAAATTATAATTCAAAAATCAAAATATAAAATGATCCTTTTCCAAGTCATGAATCAATAAATAACAAGAATAATTTTGAATAACATTACATAGATAATGATCATCCTTCTCCTTCTACATATGGGCATCCAATTGATATTATCATTAGTATAGTTTAAAAAAAACATGCATCACGTCCTATGATTAAATTTTATGATAGTGAAGTTTTTTATGATGATTTAAATTAACATGCACTCTTAATTCATGCATATGTTGAAAAATAATCTATATATAATGTTAAGATAAATAATGGATTATGTGAAAAATGCATGCACTATAAAACTCATCTACTCCCTTAGTTATATAGGTCAAGATTTGCATGATACCTATAGAGTTATCAAATCATTTAATGGTTATACATAGGATGCTCTTAGTAATATATTACTACCTTTAAAAGTGGGAAATCTCATAGTTTCCACTCTATTGTTAGTTTTACCAAGCACAAAGTTATTTAATATGTTATTACTACACCCTTGGATATAACTTAGACTATAGTAGTACCTTCTACAATTCATAAATGTCTCAAATATATTCATGATAATTGAGTTGTTAAAATTTTATGAATCTAATATGAATATCCTTTGTAACTAATGATATTTACTTCTCCTATAGAATAGTTGGTTGTCACATACGCTGAACAACATGATAATGAAATAGTCTACAAAACTATTCAAGAACATATTACAGAAACAATTTATCCACCTATTTATGAGCATGATCTAATTACACATAATCATATTTTTTTTTTAAAAAAAATCTTCAACTAATTATGATCATCATAAATTTATACATAGGTATCATTAGTTAGTTTTAAAGATCATGGTAAGTTATCCTAAGAAAAACGTGTCACCTAAAAATATATCTTCATCTCCTAAGGCATCACAGGTTATTCATAAAACTTCACCACAAGTATAGGTAGTTACATCTTCTCCTATTGCACATGAAGATATAGGTTTACATGGATATATGATCAATGATTTAGATGATTATGTTATAAAATATTATTTCTATTCATATTTAGAGTCATCTATAGTTGGCATTTCCTCTTCATAGGAAGTCGTTCCTTCATATCACACCATGGGATATGCATACATGCCCATCAAAAATATATTTGGTTAGCTACTTTCATATTTTCATTTTAAATAGATTCCTTGATTTTATCTCATTGATACCTCTTGTATCCCTTATCCAAGCATTCTTATAGCCCTTTTATATACTTTCACTTTGAGAATTTTCCCTCCTAATTTTAAAATCAATTCAAACAATACAAAACAATTATCTTGCAATGCTTTCAATGTTCATTTTTTTATGACAATCTACTGAATTAGTATTACATATCTATCATGATATGACTTCTATTGAACCTATGTGATCACATATTTCTAATTTTCTTTTAACACACATAGCCTCTTTCCTATTGAGTATCATGTACATTATTTTCTATATCAATCATTTATGTTACAATTATGTGATTCATTTATGCACACATTGGAAGTATTTTCCTTGCTTTCCTTAGTGCCACACCATGTTCTAACACCTCATTGCAAATTTATTTGAATCCCTCCCACTTCCCCTATTTTATAAGCCTTATTTATTATCACTTTTTCAAATCTTCTTAACTTCAATGTGTGTGTGTGTGTGTGTGTGTGTGTGTGTGGGGTAGTGAAAATTGGCCACCCAAATTTTACTACCATATTTTTATTTTGTTATCATTTTTTTCCCTTTTTCATTTTTCATAATGTTTCAAAAGACCCCATAGCCCAATGGAAAACGCAATATGTTTTATTATCCCATAGTGGAGTATATTGTAGATTTGGTATTGTGGGTTTAATAAGAAATTTATTTAATTAATTATGATATTAGTTATTTTATAATTAATTTTTTTTAATTAAAGTCCTTAAATAAAAAATCTCTTTTTAGACATTAGATAGATTAATTATTTTTATAATTAATATTGGCTGCAAATGTAAAATTTGAAAGTCCATTTTAATATTATGGATTTGCCTAAATAAAAAGAAAATTAAAATAGACAAAAATGAAAGAAATTTCACATTCCAAATGGAAATATTGTAAAAAATGGAAAAAAACTATATTTTTTAGAGGTTTATCTTCTTTTTCTCAAGCTCTTATAGAGAACAAACTACAACTTTGTGTGGAGTCATGCTATTTAAAGATTGGAGCAATGAAATGCAAGTAAGCAGGTGAGACTCTTTTGCGTGTTTATAGATTTTAATATCTTTTATTCATGAATTTTGATTTCCTATTTATGAATAATAACTCCACTAAAATTTTTCATTTACTTGATTATGTACAATAATAGTATTTTCGTAACTTTGTGTTGAGAACCTCCATGTATGAACTTCCTTGATGCCCATGAGTTTATGTGTGTTTGATCTCAATGGAACTTCAGATCAAGTGTGTAAAATTAGTTTTATGAGCAGACTTCGTGCTTCCAAGTATGTCTTTTATTCCCATAACCCTTTTTTTTTATATGTTCATTCATGTGTGAGAGGAAGGAATTTCATTTTTTTTAATCATTAGTTATTCTGGTGGTTCTCTACATTTATCCCACTGTGAGTTTCTATTATTTTCTATTTTTATTTCAATTTTATTTTCTTTTGTGCTTTTGAATAAAAAGTACACAACTCACCCCCCTTATACCATATGAGGGAGATACCCATCTCAATTGTAGATGAGAAATATCATTATATACAATGATATCTCCAACTATTAATGAATTGGTGTTACTTCACATTGGGTGAGTCACAAACCAAGAAATATCAAAAGTGCCTATTTTTCCACCAACAATTAATTTGCAACTCTATTTAGGATTGAAAATGTGTCTTTTGATTTCAAAAATTTGAAGGAAATCTTCCCCTTGAAAAAGAATATTGGTGACTTCATTGAAAATATTTTTAAAAATGATGAAACATAGTCCATGCTTCTAATTTCATATTATTTATAGGCTACCTATGGTCTAATTTTAGTTGCAGGTATGAAGAGGTTTCAGCTAAAATTAAAAGAGATTAATATTTTAGAATATCTCAAATTAAGGGTTGATTGGGTTTATAAAAATGATGATATAACTATTAGTAATTTGATTTGTCAAAGCCAAATTACTATTCTTATCATTCAAAACTTTCAATAAACCATTCAATAGCCCTTTAAAGCTAGGAATTATGACCTAAAAGAACTAATTTTGGTAAAAAACATCAAAAATATATTTTAAATGGGTCATTGACATTTAAAAAATAGAATTGTCAAGTTTAAATATGTAAACAATCCATACATAGGGGTCAATTTTGTGATAAAATTAAGGTTTTTAGGAGCTATAGGTGGTTTCAAGACCCTAAATTTTGTACAAAAGGTCATCAAGAGTTGGATAATGTTATGGAAAATTTTTATGGCCATTGGATGAGTGGAGATACTCTTTTTTTTGTAATAGTTCTTAGCATATTTGTTGAAGATCATCATTAGAGTAGGCATCATTCTGGAGTGCCACAGAGGTTTTTAAGTTTAGTTAAAAATTTAAAAAATATGGAATGATATTTTTACATCATAATTAGACTTTTAAAGAGTGTCAAAACTCTAAATTTTAACCAAACATGCTCATATAGGCTTATGTAAGCAAATAGGCATATAGGCCAAAATGGGTTTTTTTTACTTTTTAAGAAAAATATGCTTTCAAAATGTTTTTATATCATGGTACATACCCCATGATGATATTTTTAGGTATCAAGAAGTAGGTGAAGGGTTATTTTCATTTTGGTGAAATTTTTACTTTTTATAGTTTTAGACACCCTTCCTCGCCTCATGTTCAAATGTTCATATATTTTACCATATGTGGAGTCTATCTGAATACTTTTAGTATGTTTTAAATAACATTATTTAATTATTATTCATGAATAATTAAGATCAGTTAATGGTTGTTTATTTATGAATAATCATTAAGAGTGTAGGTAGCCCAAAATGTAGTCAAAACCTCACAGGCAGATTTCTCTACATGGTAAATTTTTATATATTTTGCATGAGAACTGAATATTTTTAGAGATATTAGAGAGCTAATTGTGTTATACATAAATATAAATATTTTGTGATTTTAAGGTATATACTTTATGAATCATCATTTTGAAGATTCGGCTTTGAAGCTTGCCTAAAATCTTAAAAAATTAGTTTTTCAAAAAGTTGATTTTATTGCTATAAAATCATCATGGATCAACCTAAAAAATTTTCAAATTTTAATAACACTCAAATAATATTTTATATATATCAATTTTATGCATGGATATGTAAGGATGATGGAAAAAATTATGTTTTTTGTGGAAAAAAATATGTAAAATGAAGTACAAAATAGTTCAATGAAATATAATCAATAGATATCAAATTAAAAAAAAAAAATTCATCCTCAAATACTTATTTGGTCAGAAATAATCTTATAAGTGTCCCAATCAGCTTTATCAAAATGGTCAGTCTGTAGGAAAATAGAGTAAAATAGGCCTAGTCAACACTATTGACTGAATGATGAGTATGTTCTCATACAAATCACATATATTGTGATGAATTTTTTTTTATAGATTTATTTAATTATGTTTTCAAGTTTCATGACATCTTGTTGTAGGTTTAATGGATTCCAAATGCAAGAAGATAGGTTATAAGGCCTAATTAGTCAATCAAGCGAGTAAAGAATGGCGTTGAAAATCTATCAAATAAATAAATTTCGGAGTTACCATGTGTCATATTTGATATTGTTATGGATATTAATATATTTTAAAATTTAAAATGTTATTTTATGTAAGGAAGAGACAAATGAAGTTAACTAGCTTTGAACTTCCAATCAAAGCTTCAGTTGACTAGTTTACCAACATTATTTAATATTCCTTTGTTTTCATTTAAAAAATAATATTAAAATACTTCAAGATCAGTTCAAGTGAAGATAACACTAAGTAATGGAATTGATTACATGCAAGGAGAGTTGACCAAGTTAATGGGGCCCACCATTTCTTGTTTCAATTCTAAAATAGATTTCTTACAAAGCAAGAAAATTAAAAGATTTTTGAAGACTATTGTATTTATTTTTAAACTCAAAATATACTTGAGTTGATATAAATATGGGTCCCACCACCTATTTTTCATGCCAAAGTTTGAGAGTGCATATATGCTTTGTGAAGGAAAGCTATTTTTAGGAGTTTTGTAAATATTGTAAAAGGTAGTTGATTAAATAATTATAAAATATTTATCTTTATTTAATTAAATAAGACTATTCCTTATGTAAATAAAATCCACTTAGGCTATTCTTAGCTTTTAAGACTTATATATTGACTTTTCAAGCCATTATTGTATTATTTCTAGATCTGAAGTAGAAATTGTAATCTAGCTGTGAAGCATAAATTGTAATCTAGATCATACATCAATAAAGGAGATTTTTATTTTGCATGAGTTTTAACAGATAATAGAGTGTAATTGATTGTGTATTAGCATATCAATGAGATTATATCTCCTTTTGGTAGGTATGTTCCTCATCTATTGATTTCTATCTCACTTTCTACAGGTCATTTGAAGAGGTAACAAATAAATTTTGTAATCTAAAGTTTTATTAATCCTTCATCTAAAATATTTATACTTAATGGCAATATAAAATTTTTATCAAATCACATATGTGCATCAGTTTCAATATTTTTTAGAGAATATAAGCAATACAAGTGCATCACCTAATTACGTAATATTTCTTTTCAATTTTTCCTTTCTCTTTTCATCCCAAAAATCACAGTAGATCAGATTTAATTGATAAATCTTAAGGGAACCTACCCTCTCTAGAGGTTCTTCTCAGTGTAGAGTCACCCACACTTTGAGAAGTTCCAATTATATCAGTTAGAGTGAGGGTGTATTTTTCACATCTTCAAATACGGTGCACTCCAAAGTGATAACAATTTTTGGCACACCCAATGAGACATTATTCTATATACTGGCCTTTAGAGGTAATCAAAATATCAGTGCAACTTTCTGGCACTCAAAGCTGGTTATGAACATCATGTACCATTTTAATATTGACTACTTTCAAAATTTGACTTACCAATGGTCTCCAATGGCTTGTTCAGTATGGATTTGTATTATCCTCACTATGACCAGCCACATTATGATGATCACCAGGAGTTTGAAGATCTATATCAAGCATATATTCAAGAGTACTATCCAGATTCTCCTTATAAACAACTAATCCATCATAATATTTTCCCTTACCTACCTAATCGTAGCCATTTTGCATCACCCAATCTAAATTAATACTTAAATAAAGTTTAGTGAGCCTTGAAAAGCATGCACTAGAGCTATATTCAAAAAACCATTATGGCCAAGATACCCATACTCACTAGATTCATCATCTAAGAGAGTCATTACAACAAATAAAAGAGCAATGGGCACATATTGAGAGGGTAAATTGGGGTAATCTCACTAGTGAGATGATGGATATAAGTGGTTACATTCAAAGTATTGAGGACAAGTTGAAAGGCCTTAACGAATAACAAATTCAATCTCACTCTCCTTATATGAGATCCATTGCTCCTCACAGACCATTCTAAGAGATCTTTTGAGTTTGTCAAGTTCTTCATATGTTTTTTAGACCTTCCCTTCTTGGAGATCTATCCAAGAGAAATATCAAAGAAAGAAAGAGATTGTTATGGGATAACCTACTATTGAGACCACTGACCACTTTAAAAGAAAGATATTTCAAGAGAATATTAATAATAAAATCAAAAATTTAGAGTTGAAGACAAGGAAAGATGAGGAGAACTAAAATCAAAAGGTCAAAAAAGAGCCTTTATCTTTCCTATATTGGAACCAAATCATGGAGTTAAGCAATAAAAAGGAACAATCAAGCATCATTCAAGATGTTGAATTCAAGCAAGAGATCATTCAACCTTCATCCCTTCCTTCTCAAAAACCTAAATCCTTTCCTTCATGAAAATTCATTCAAGAAAAAGTGTGACAGAGAGATCAGGTGAAGGTGATCCAAGAAGAACAACCTCAAGAGAAAAATTAGGTATCTATGGTAAATTCTATAGATATTTTTCATCTTATTGAACACTTTCAAGGATCTACCATGTTACTTTTGGAGAAAGAACCTCTTATTTGTTAGGTAAGTGAAGAAGACGTAGCCAAAGAGATAGAAAAGGAAAGTGATTTGAGTGATCAAGAAGAAAAAATCATAGTTGAGACACCACTTAGTAGGAACAAACATGATTCTTTATTTCATGATGCTAGAGAAGAGAAATTACCAGTGGTTCTTTAAGAGCTTGCAGTATCTGATATAGATGAGGTACAAACAAATATTTATTTAGAAGGCAACCATGAAGACATATCACATAGAGCTAGTGCTGAGATGGAGAATTTTCTTGACAAAGATGAGATAAGTGTAGCAGATCAAGAAATTTTATTTGACTTCATCCAAAAGGTAAAAATATGTGATCAACATGATTTAAATGGTAAGAATACTAATGAATTTCATGTTCTTTCAATTGATCATGATGAATAAGTCTTTAGGGATGATTTGAAGATTTTTTTTTTCAAAGTTTGATAGTCCATCTCCAACCCAAGTAGAGATTGATGAATGTCTAGTAAAGAGTACTATTACAATTGTTCATTAGAAAGAAATTAAAATCATATTACAGTGATGTTTGGATGCTTATCAAGGATATAAACACTTTTTAAAAATACCACTTCAAATGGAGTCAAATAAAGACATTTATCTAAGTATACTAGCTAAATTATCAATACAATTATTGAATGAGAATGTGTCAAATCATGATTAGCCTATGAATGAGACAAAGATAGTAGTCTTGATGAACAAAGAAGAATATGAAAGAAGAATGATTGGATATTAGATCCATATCTTCAATCTATACACTTAATAATAGAATTTGGAGGCCTAGTTGCGTCATCTAGAACATATGAACATATAAGTGCTCCCATTTATAGAATAAAGCTATCAAAAGGAAGCAAATACGTTTCAAAACTATATGGTGCATCAAATATATTTAATTTTGATCTAGGAGGACCAGTAAGGTGGATGTTAGTTTGTTTTTTTCTCTAAGTGCATATTCACACATGCTTTTAGTATTTGTTTTTTTCTTTTCATGTTGTTGTTGTCTTTTCCTCTAAGTGCACATGTGCACATGTTTATTGTTGTGTGTGTCAGTTTCCCCTGTTATGTCTTGATCTACAAGCTTTCCTATTTTTAGTGTATATCAAAGTCTATCCTTAATTAGATTTTTTGAGTTATTTGACTAGTAGATTGATCAACCCTTGAAAGTCATCAAAATTGTTAGTAATTTGACCTATCAAGGTCAAATTACTACTATCATTCAAAACTTTTAATAAACCATTCAATAACCCTTTAAATCTAGGAATTATGGCCTAAAAACACTAATTTTGATTTTAAAATGTCAAAAAGGTATTGTAAATGAGTCATTTTTATTTCAAAAATAGCATTGTCAAGTTTAAATATGTAGGCAATCCTTACACAAGAGGTAATTTTATGAAAAAATTAAGGTTTTTGAGAGCTACAAGGGGTTTCAAGACCCTAAATTTTGTAAATAGGGTCATCACGAGTTTTAAAACATTTTGACAAAGTTTCATGTTCATTGTATAAGTAGATATACTCATTATTTTGTAACAATCCTTAGCATGTCTGTTGGAGATCACCATTGGAGTAGGTATCATTCTAGAGTGCCACACAAGTTTATAAGTTCAATTATAAGTTTTATAATCATGGGATGATATTTTAAAATCTTAATTAGACCTTTAAAGAGTGTTAAAACTCTAAATTTTAAGAAAACCATGTTCATATAGGATTATGCAAGCAAATATGCATATAGGCTAAAAAGAAGTTTTTTGAATTTTAAAGAAAAATGTTATTTAATTTTTTTTTGATAGCATGGCATATACCCCATGATAATATTTTAAGGTATTGGGAAGTGGGTGAAGATTTATTTTCATTTTAGTGAAATTTTCATTTTTAGCAGTTCTAGACACCCTTCCTAGCCTCCTATTCAGATACTCATATATTTCACCATGTGTGGAGTTTGGATAAAAAATATTAGTATGTTTTGAGTACCCATATTTACTTATAATTAATGAATAATTAAGACTATTTGAGGGTCTGTGTGTTATGAATAATCATTAAGAGCGTAGGTAGCCCAAAATGCAGTCAAAATCTCACAAACAGATTTCTCTACATGGTAATTTTTTATATATTTTACATGAGAACCCAATAATTTTATATATTTTATGGGGGTTAGTATGATAGACATCAATATAAATATTTTTATATTTGGATTTACGTACTTCATGAATCATTACTTTGGAGATTCAGCTTTGAAGCCCACTTAAAACCTTAAAAAACTAGTTTTACAAAAAATTGATTTAATTGCCATAAAATTATCATATATCAACATAAAACCTTTTAAAATTTCAATTAAACTCAAATATTATTCCATAAATATCAATTTTATGCATGAAACTGTACAGATGAGGGTATAAATCATGTTTTTTGTGAGAAAAAGTTTGTAAAATGAATTATAGGATAGTTGAATGAAATATAATCAATGGAGCTCCAATATTAATAGTTTTTATTCATTATAAAATCTTTATTTAGTCAAAAATTATCTTGAAATTGTCCCAACCAACTTGATCAAAATGACTAATCTGTAAGAAAATAGAGCAAAATGGGCCTAGTCAATCATGTTGATTGAATGACAAGTCTTTTATCATCAAAATCATATATCTTGTGATGATAAAAGTTTTTTCAAGTCTATTTAATTATTTTTTTAGATTTCATGGCATCTTGTTGAAGGTTTAATAGAGTCCAAATTTAAGAAGATAGGCTATTAGGCTTAGTTGGTCAATCAAGCAAGTAAAGAATGACATTGAAAATCTATCAAATAAATTAATCTTGTAGTTACCACATTCCATATCTGATATTGTTATGGATATTCATATATTTTAAATTTTAAATGCTATTTTATGTAAGGAGGGGCCGAGTGAAGTTAACTAGCCTTGAACTTCCAATCAAAGCTTCAGTTGACTAGTTGACCAACATCATGCAATATTCTTTTGTTATCATTTAAATAATGATATTAAAATACTTCAAGATCATTTTAAGTGGAGATAAACACCAAATAATGGCATTGATTACATGCAATGAGAGTTGACCAAGTCAATGGGGCCCACCATTTCTTGTTTCAATGCCAAAATAGATTTATTGCAAAGCAAGAAAATTAAAAGATTTTTTAAGACTATTGTATTTATTTTTTAACTCAAAATATACTTGAGTTGATATCAATATGGGTCCCACCACCTATTTTCCATTCCAAATTTTGAGAATGCATACATGCTATGTGAAAAAAAGCTATTTTTAGGAGTGTTCTAAATACTATAAAAAAGAGTTTTCTAAATATTGTAAAAGGGAGTTGATTAAATAATTGTAAAAGTTTTTAGTATTTATTTAATTAAAGAAGACTATTCTTTATGTAAATCAACTCCACTTAGGATATTCTTAGCTTTTAAGACTTATATATTGATTTTTTAAGCCATTATTGTATTATTCCTGGAGCTGAAATAGAAATTGTAATCTAGACTATACATCAATAAAAGTTATTTTTATTTTGTATATGAGTTTTGATGGATAATAGAGTGTAATTGATTGTGTATCAGCATATCAGTGAAATTATATCTCCTTTTGGTAGGTCCATTCCTCACCTATTGCTTTATATTTCATCTTCTATAGGTCATTTGAAGAGGTAAAAAAAGAAATTTATAATCCAAAGTTATATTAATCCTTCATCTAAAATATTTATGCTTAAGGGCAATATAGAAATCTTATTGACTCACATGTGTGCATCAGTTTCAATAGTTTCTAGAGAATATAATCAATCTAGGTGCATCACTCAATTAGATAGGATTTCCTTTCAGTTTGTCATTTCCCTTTTCATCCCAAAAATCATAGTAGATCATATTTAATTGATAAATCTTAAGGGAACCAGCCTTATCTGGAGGTTCTTCTCAGTATAGAGTCACCCATACTCTGAGAAGTTCTAATTGTATTAGTTGGAGTGAGGGTGTGTTTTGTACATTTTCAAATAGGGTGTACTCCAGAGTGATAACAATAACATTGTTAGAAATAGTATTGTTTGTACTCATATTAATTAGGCGAGTGATATTATTATTTAGGATAAATGTGTGAAGATTGTAATATGAGTAACAATCACACTAATATAAGTTAATAGGCAAGTTGTGATAAGATTAGTTGTTAGTTGTTAGAACAACTAATATATATTTAAGATGAGTGGTTATATAACATCTCTTATATATTTGTAAATTCATATTGAATTAATTGAATATGATTGAGTGATAATATGTATATTGTGTACCCTTTGAGCCTTCAACTCACATTATGGGATAATTCTTATTAGTGCTATCAAAGCAAGGACCCTTAAACCTCTCTATACATTATATTCATTTATGATTTTATATCAAAATGAATTATTGAGTAGCATTGTTGTGCTAACACATGCAACTATTGCTCATTTATTCATTCACCTTGTTTATATGATGTAAACAAATTATAGTAAATACCACATGCATATTTGTTGGCTCCACCATTTACCTATATTTTTTATTATCTTCTTTCCATCATGTTTATCTCCTTTCGCAATTTTCTCATCCATCCTATTATCTATGTGCATTCAGAGAAATAAAAAAATGAGGGATATATATTATATAAAAAAATTCTAAATGTTTTTATATTTATATATATGGACTTTTTATAGAAGTTCTGTAGGATGTTCAAACTTGCAAAATTTTAAAGGAAGCAAATATGTGTGTGTGTGTGTGTGTATATATATATATATATATATATATATATATATATATATATATATGTTTTTGATTTATCTCTATGAGCCTTTTTTATCTAAATTCAATGGAAAACTAGGAAAAAAAGAGAGGAAATATGTCTCAATTTTTTTATTAAAAAAACTACATAGACCCATGCATAGGCAGCATTTTGCTAGTATTTTGTGGAAGAACAAAATAGTTGTATTTTTTTAATATTTGCTTTGAATATAGATTTCAGACACATTTTTTCTAGTTTGAAGATTGTATTGGTTGAAGAGCTCCTCCTTTGGATCAACCCTCTACTCAACTCAGCCCTCAATCCACAGCTTCTACGTGCATCAATTTATTAATTTGGATCTAATGCATACCTATTTTTCTAATGTAGTGATGCCCAATCCATCCAAAATAATGTCCTCCTCCCTCTGTAGACCTAGTGATCTCACACCATAGCTTGGTAGTTGTTTGGTTTTCTTCAATGACCTCTATTTCCAAACGACACTCATCCCATCTTCCACGCACCTATAATATTAATCCTCTCCATCTCAACTCCAAAACAATGATCGCCACAGTTTTTTCTTTATCATTAGATGGTTTTGATAGTTGGTTAATGATTTTAGGTTTTGATTTTGTTTTATTTTAAGTTTTTAATGGTAAATAATTTTACTTTTTAAATTTGTGGTAATAGTTTTTTAATGGTTTTATTTTATGATTCAAGGTCTTGGTTTTTTATATGCGTTTTGTGGTTTTATTAGTGTATTTGATTTAATTACATCGAGAGGTGTTCTATAATAAAAAAGGGGAAGAAGAGAGCATGATGTCATGCCCATATAAGAAAAAATGGCCGACATCTTATTTTAATTTTTTAACAATAAAAAAAACGACACAATATATATATATATATATATATATATATATATATATAAGCGCATAGTAAAGAAAAAATAGCAACATGATAAAAGGGAAATGTGTCACAATTCATAAAGGAGCTGGGGAGCAATTCATGGGCATTGTAAATTCACAATAATCAATTCAATAATTGTGTTGTTAAAATAGAAAAGTCTGGAATGAAAATGCAAATGATAATGCGGGTCTTGTATAAAAATGAACTAAATTTGATAGCCGTGTGACAGTATTTAACAGACATTAAGAATAAAAATAAGAAATAAAATAAAATATAATAAAATAGTGATCGAAAAGCATAGAAGCACAATAATTCAAAAAAAAAAAAGAAAAAATAAAAATCAAAGTACAGCAAAGAAAGTAACAATAAAAAATAAAGAAACAACGAAATAAATAAAGTACATAGATTTTCAAAATTTTAGCTTAAATTATTAAATTTATTTATTTATTTTTGTAGTTAATGCTATTCTCTTCCTCTATTCGAATGTCTGCTAAATACTGTCACACGGCTATCAAATTTAGTTCATTTTTATACAAGACCCGCATTATCATTTGCATTTTCATTCCAGACTTTTCAATTTTAAAAACACAATTACTGAATTGATTATTGTGAATTTACAATGCCCATGAATTGCTCCCCAGCTCCTTTATGAATTGTGACACATTTCCCTTCTATCATGTTGCTATTTTTTCTTTACTATGCGCTTCCATTCACACCATTAGTTTTATTACTAGATATTTTAAAGATTAAGATATATATTATGTTAATGAATCGAGTTTTTTCTAAAATTCAAAGATAAAACAAATAGAAAATGATAGAAATAGTTTTTGAAACCTTATTTTGTTAAATTGATGATGAGATAAATGTTGTTATAAGTATATATTTTAATATAAAAAATCTATTAAATCAATATTATATTTTAATAATTAATATATATTTAAATAGTTTTTTTTTTTTTCTTTTTAAATAAGTTTTACTTTTTATATTATGTTGTAATAATTTTAAGAAAAAACTGTGTATTTATATTATTCTTATATACAATAAGTAGTAATTGGAATATCCACATATATTATTTAAAAATCTAGAAATGTTAGATAATAATTTAAAGTAAATTTTGTATATTTATATTATTCTTATATTCAATTATGGTGCCTATTTTAATTTTGTTTGTTTGTTGTTTCAATATATATTTGAATTGTGAATATAATTTAGATATATTTACAATGAATAAATTCAATATATTATTCCACAATATAATGAATATATTATTTTAAAAAATAGTGTAGATATGGCTCGACCAAAATTGAATTTTACAAAGAAAGAAGAATGAAGAGAATATCAAAGAGAAGAAAAAAGATAATATCAAAGACAATATCATAGACGAAGACAACAATAAATACCATATGTACAAAGAGAGGAAGAAATAAAAAATTTAAATGACGATGACAGACAAAGATTTCAAGAACACAATGGCGAATTGATAGCTGAACAATTAGAAGAAGAAAAGAGACAACATGTAGGTACGATGAAAGACATTCGAACACAAACATTTCAAGATGAACTATATGTATTAAAAACAAAATTACAAAGACAACTAAACAATTATAAGTAGAAAAGAAACAACATGCAGAAAAGATGAAAGACATTTGAACACAAACATCTCAAGATGAACAATATGTTTAAAAACCAAATTAAAAATACAAATGCATTCAAATAAATTAACCGAGGTAGAAAGACAACATAAACAAGAACTTAATTGTGGAGCATCTAAAAGACACTACCAAGGATCAATTCATAATGTTGACATCAATTCTGAAGAATCAAAATTGATATGGATAGATCATGTGATCCAAACACTAAATAGTGTGTTTCAAGTTACAATAGATGTTGATGTTACAAATACTGCACAAAATAAAGATATAAAGGAACAAACATCTCAACCTACAGGAAAAAGATGAATATAAAATATTTGTTTAGAAGAAGAGTCAACTTTGCAACTTAAAAGAAGAAAAATGCAAGATACAAAAATTGAAAGAAAAATATATTTGATCCTGGGAGATATTTTAAAACATTTCAAATGATTTTTTGACATGGCTTAGATAATATTACTTCACCAAGTATGTGTTATATTTATCAAGAAAGTTATATTGGAATAAATGTTTCTCAAACCCCTAAAGGCCCTATATGCAATAGATGTCAGCAAGAAAAAAGTCATCATCAATTTTCAACATTAAACAATATGGATCATGAACCACAACCACCAGAACTTGAAGACTTAACACAAGTTGAGAAAATGTTAATAGCGCATGTCAACCCAATCCTATAAATGACACATGTAATAGGAGGCCAATATAAATATAAAGGACATAGACTTAGTTTTCCCCAAGAATTAAAAGTAATTGCTAAGGTTTTACCACATCAAATAAAATATTTGATAATGATTATAATGCAACGAAGGGATCAACATGGAACAAATTAAAACTTTAATATCAATAAAGAGAAAGTATAAAAGGCACTGAAATATAAAATAGAACATGACATGTTTTATTCAAATGTTTAGATTGATGAAAATGTAGTTAGTGATCTTACATCTGACTCTGATGAAAATATATTTAACCAGCTGAACTTTGTCCATATGCAATTTGATTCTGATAAAATTGAAATTGTATTTATGGGTCTACTGATTGAGATAGATTAAATAAATATCATTGATCAAATAACTTCAATGGTCTCTAAAACCTCTAATACACCAAGGGAGATGGAATTAATCCATGCATGGGTAAATAACCCTAATGTAGATCCTAAATCATTGATTGATTGGTCGAGGATTGGAGCATCTCTTATAAATGGGTATGTCACATTAGGATTAATTGATATGTCATTTCCAACATTATTTCTTGATAGAAGAAGTGATTTGATAGAACCACAATTGAAACAAGTACATCTGCATGAATTTGTTAAACATCTATTTTGATATAGGGATTACTATTTTAGCTGACATCCACTATTTAGATATTACATGATGAACATGATCATGAGAAATCATGCACAAAATTCAAGTGCAGTGTTCATGAAAAAAACCCTTCAATAGATGCCAATCACTATTACTGAGTTATGTGAGCATATGGATAATGTACCCCACTCCCATCTAGTAGATCGTTTGATGAAATTTGGAACCTCATTAAGGGGTATAAGGTCACATTGAGAAAAAATGTCATGGTCAATTAATGGACATGTTGCATCAAATTGTATTACCTACCATTTTATTTACATTGAGTGCAGGTGACATGTATTAGCCTGATCTACATGCACTGATGCCAAGAACCCCACTAAGAGATCCATGAGAAGCCCAAATTTGACAAAGATACAATATTATTTATTATCCTCATATAGTGGTTGAATTTGATAATTAATTAATAATATTGTTTAAAAATGAAAGTCCATATGTAGTTCCAATTGCACAAATACAATGGGGACACACAACCCAACTACCCTTATGATTGGCTTGGGCATTAACAATAAACAAATCATAAGGTTTGACCATTTTAAAATCCATAATTGTTATATGTCAAAGATAAATAATAGGATTAACATTTGTGGCTATATCCTATGTAAATTCTTTTGAAGGACTAAAAATATTACCTGTATTTACATATGACCGTTATGAAAAAATAAAAAATGGAAAGCTAAGGAAGAGAGATTGAAACTCTAAGAGAAAAAATAATTTCATGTAATTATGAAAAAAATCATGTAATAGAGAGATTTAATGTAATGTATAATATACATTTTAAATTTTATGAAAAAAATTAAAATTATATGTCAAATAAAAATGCAAAACACACAATTGCTACTAGCATACCTATCTTAGAAAAATATATGTAAAAGACATTGAGAAATATCATTCCTGAGGTGCCTATTCTACTTATGTCATAAATTCAATATAATATAGGTGCCTTGAGAATGATATCTCTCGGTGTCTTTTACATAGATTTATCTAAGATAGGTATGCTAGTTTTAGATTAATATTTTTTTGAGTTAAGTGGTGGTAAGTTTAGGTTTAAAGTTATTTTTATATGTTTTTATCATATTTTTTAAATTTACATTTTTTTAGTTTTTTTATATTTATGATTTTAAAGTTTTGGTTTTATTATTATTTTTTTTAAATTTTTTCATGCTTTTTAATATTTTAATTTATTTGTTTTTACTATTTTTTTAATATTTAAATTTATTTTATAAGTTGTTAATTCATAATTTGATGAATAGTCCTTCTCAGTAATAGGCCTTTTATAGCCTTGCCTCATGAGGGGTGTCATCCACTCGAAAAATATTCTGGAAAAGAAATTTGCATGTTTCTCCAGGCAAACCTGCTCCCCACCTGGCAGAGGTTCGTACTCTGCTGAAGCTACAGTAAAAGCTTCATTCTCAATAGGGATGTACCCTAAATAAGGGACCAAATTGGGAACGTAAAATAGCAACAATATGCAAAATACAGCCTGGCATAAGATCTCACTGATATACAAATATAGAACAGACTTGTCATAGTAGTCTTTCAGAGTGAGGACAAATTTGAAAAATGTAGATGCTCCAACGAGGACATAAATGACTCCAAACCGGATATACCAACGAAACTCCCTTATATAGACTTTTAGTTTCAATGCAGAGTAATGCCAGCATAGTGCACCAAGTGACACTTTCAACTAGCAATGTTACAAACTCAAATGGCGCAAGGGAACAATTGTTTACACACTTTAGATCCTTCTGACAGGGCAACCTTCACAATTAGCCTATCAATGATTACGTCGTTGAATGGAGACGCAAAAGTAAGATTGAGATAAGGCTGTTGTCAAACGCACATACCGACCATTCATTTCCATCAGTGATCCAAATGACACAGCCTTAGCTTCACCTGATCCTATTTTAGCTTCATCTGATGCTGCTTTATTTGCCAAAATACTCAAACCTTCTGGAACTAGTCTGCTGTGATGGTGGGGAACGTGTTTTGGAATGGGAGTGTTATCGTCTACAATCTCACAATGGTAGTCATCAGGAACCTCCCAAGACTTCCATTCTGTCATTTTGGGGATGAGAATGAGTTCGTTGTTGGCATCTTCAATGAGCTACTCGACCTGGCCACAGGTAATCTGTGTCTCGATTATTTCCCAGTCAATGCTACCATCAACCACAGTCCTTCTGATCTCCTTAACTTATTCATTGCAATGAGTTCTGTAAACTTGGCTCAAGAAATGGAGCAAACTGTAGATTTTCTCAGTGGTAATGCTTATGAGTCACAATTCGATCAACATAGCCTTCAGCGTTGCCAACAGTCCATTTTAGCATTGTGGATGAGCATTTTTGACTAGGCATCGATAGACATCCTTTCATCACTCAGCTTCGTTGTAGAATCTTCCACATTGGCTGCTGTGCGACTCTTATGCTACAACATCACAAAAACTAGAATCTTTCAGCATCTGACCATATGCTTCTACATCATGTAAATCATATCCATGTTGCTTAATGTACGCTCTAAGAACCGAAGCAACCTCAAACAAACACCCAGTCGATCTCCAGGGTGTAAGCTTTGACAAACTTAGCATTTTTTTGTTTTCAAGAACCTTAACAAACTTCTTCACTTTTGGGGCAGCGCATCATCTCCAAAAACGTATAAAGAGTTGGCCTGATTTTCCCAACGTCCATATCTTACTATCTTCGGCCAAATAATCAAATAGAACTACTGTTTGTTGCAATAATTTATTCTTTTGAATCTCTCTTTAAAACTCCTCCCAACCTCTACGCCAACTTGGCTTAAGGAAAACAAAATACAGTTTTTCAATTACAACAACATACTAAGGTTGAAACCATTTCAACCATTCCTCCATTATTCCCTCAACAGCCCATAATTACCTTTTTACTTTTACTAATTACAATTACTCCTCCTTAGATAACATTTTGGAGGGAAAATATAATAATTGAATTTGAATTCAATCATGGCTTGCATCCCAACGTCTTGCCTGAGGCTGTATGTAGATGCTCCTGCATCATAATTTATGAGTATAGTACTTCTTTCTAAGTCTATTCAATCCAATAGTAATTGGATTTTATTTTTTTAAGTTGATTTATTTTTTATTAATAGTTTTTAGTATCTAAAGTTTTTTGTCAATAAGTTCTTTTTTCGGTTGAAAGCTATCAAAAGAATTTTGGTGTAAGACAATATTTTTATCAATAAAATATATGATCCTTTTTAAATCAATTTCTCATTAATGTGATAGATGTATTATCGGGTGAACCCGACGTCTACAAGTAAAAAATTTGAAGGGCATTATATGTGCTTCATTTTCCCATGTGAGTTCAAAGGGCGGGGGGGGCGGGGGGGCGGAATGTTATAAATAGTATTATTATACTCACATTAATTAGGTAAGTGATATTATTATTTGTGATATTGTGTAGATATTATTATGTGAGTAAAAATCACACTAATATAAGATAATAGGTGAGTTGTTATAATATTATTTGTTAGTTGTTAAACCAACTAATATATATTTAAGGTGAGAGGTTATAAGACATATCTTATATATTTGTAAAATCCTTTTTAATTAATGGAAGATGATTATCTAACAATATTTATATTGTTTTCAATTTTAGCCTTCAGCTCACATTATGGGATAATTCTTATCAAACATCAAATATATTTCTCTTCATACCAGGTTTCAAAGAAAATCCAATTCAAGAAGTTTTTGGTGATAAGAAAAGAGTGTGGTTTTTTCAAGACCTATATGGATCTTTACAAGTGAAAAATAAATAAATTTGCCCATTTCAAAACATAGCTCATGTTTAAGAATACACAAAAAAGGAGAATTCAACCATCTTTCAAAAACACGAGGGAAATCATTAAGGTAGTGTAATTCATATGGGTGAATAAAAAGAGTGACTTGAGGTTGAACATTTTTTTATAATAGGTTTTGAAGAGAAAAAAAGAAGCAATCCATAATAAATTTCCAGCCATGTTGAGTTCCAAGAAATTTTAGTCCCAAATTCACATTTGGAGGCACCTATGGGAGATTCAGTTTAGCCACTCATGCTTGAAGAATCACAAGAGCAACTAAGAGATGAAGGTATTGGGGGTATGTTTCATATTTTTCATGTTTCAAGTTTGAAATCAATCCAAATCCCCTTTATTTATGAAAAAAAAGTAAGCAATTTATATATTCTTGCTGTGCAAGGTCATGTGTTTGAATCCATGTTTATTCCCCCACCCATGCCTCATGTCTTCCCCATCAATGGAATTAAAAAAAAAATTGTCCTTAATATTTTATTTACTTGTGATGTCCTTACCATGAAACATTTTGACCTACAATGTCTCATACTTTGCCCAATTGGTAAATAGTTTTGTTTAGCCTTGTTGTGTTTTCCATCACTTTATAAATAGTTTCTCTTTATACATAATTTTGGCTTGTTTTGATTTCCCCTTCCATTTTTTTGGTGTGTGTGTGTGTGTGTGTGTGTGTGTGTGTGTGTGTGTGTGTGTGTGTGTGTGTGTGTGTGTGTGTGTGTGTGTGTGTGTGTGTGTGTGTGTGTGTGTGTGTGTGTGTGTGTGTGTGTGTGTGTGTGTGTTGTTTAATAATTACCCATCTTGTTCATTGTAGTATTTTCCTTACTCCCTATGTTGTTTGCTTGAGCCCATAAGACATTTTGGTGTTTATTCTTTTTTTCAGAGATACTACTATTTTTGGTGAGGTTATAATAATTATTTTGCATACATTTTTACATTGGAGTTGTGCATTAGATATGTTTATATTCAATGCAATTCATAGTTGAGTGGCATGATATTTTGTTTGTTGTGTTCTTGCCAACAAATTTTATGTTCTAAAACTGAATTGAAATAGTTCATGGGTTGGATGATTGAAGAATAATCCATTTCTCTTGCATCAAGTAACATAATGGAATTTTGATTTTAAGATCAGTCAACATTGAAGTCACTATTATTCCAATGGTTGAATGGTGTTCATGTACAAACAAGGGCATGATGGATTCTTCTTGCCAATCAAATTTTAATGGTAGAAATACAAGTTTGATTTCCTACTATTGCATGTTTTGAAATAAAGGTACCACTTGTATGGAAATTTGGGTTATGCATTTGAAATTGAAATTTTTTTTCTAGCATTTGATTCATACAAAAAAATCTCTTGAATGAATTTCATAGGTGGGCATATGTAATCATCATCTGAAATAAACTCTATAGTTCTATTACTCTTTTTCTATAAGACCTATTATGATGGTCTAAGATTTGATTCATTTTATCATGGAATTATTGGGCAAATTTGGTGATCAAACTGATGAAAGTAAATATTTATGTATATTGTGTTGATACAAATTCAAATAATATGAAACTTGTTGAGCCTACACAAACCCCATAGAGGTGATTAGGTTACATCTGTCATACTTATAATTCAACAAGTAAATCATTTATTATGAATTGGTTATTTTTATAACTGAGAAGACAACTATCCCTTAGAATTCATGACAACTACTACAAGAGGGCATGGACTCATGATTCAGTTGCAAAAACTTGAAGTTGAGTTTCCTTCAATTGATAATGATCTAATGTCTAAAAATAATCAACCTTATTTATCATATGCAATAGGTGTTAATTATCATGCCATTATTCAAAATGATCACAATCATTTAACTCAAGTTGACTTGCCTTGGTTTATTATCAACTCTTATGAGGAGTGTAGATTACATCCAAAGCTCTTATTATTGAATTTTTTTGATGTTGTAGGTATTGTTGATTGTTTGAAGAGATACAAATATATTTATTTTTTCAAGATGATAATGACTATGTAGCAAATAATGAAGTCAAACAACTTATTATGGCTGCTCAGGATAAGTAGTTAGAGGTAGAACCTAGTCAATTAATAATGGATTCTTTTGAAAATAGAGCCAATCAAGTTTATTTGAGAGTAATAAGTTGAAGACTATGGTTATTTTTGGGTCAATATTAAGTTTTATTATCATATCACAAATGATTTCTTATGTGAGACAAAAAAATTTATAAGATAAATGAATTCCCTATGGATTCAATTGAAGAACCCTACCATATTTCACATAAGATGATAAAGGTCTAGAAAGTCAATTTTTTGTGGAGAATTCTTATCTACATGGTTTGACTCCATTTGAATTATTTTTTTAATACAATGGAAGGTCGACAAATTTTGATATATATTACTATTAAGGGATCAAAAAGAGGTTACATACATTAGCATCTTGTGATGGCTATCGAGGATATTATGGTTGATTAGGATGGAACTATTAGGAATGTGCTTAGTGATGTCATCCAATTTTTATATAGATAATATGGTATTTATTTTATTTAGATTGAGTCATATAAATTTTATTATATGAAGATGAATAATAAAGAGTTTATAAATGTTTAAAAATATGAGATTGGTCAAGAATATTAGAATACTAGTAACATGTTACTAAAACATGTAGAATATTTGAAAACCATTATGGAATTATAAAATGTTTTTGATGTAAAATTATAGAAATTAGAGTCAGATAGATAATAGTTGGGAGAATATTTTTCTCTAGTGGTGATAATTCATGGCCTTTGCCTATAAATCTAAAAAGGGTAATCTGGAATGCCTAGAAGAGATACAAAATTTATTTGAGGAAACCATCATATATTTTTCTAATGGAGATTGTATAATAAATTGAAGAGATTCAGGAAAGATTGAAGGTTGCTACTAGTGATGACCTCATGAATATCAAATCTTAGAATAATGTCACTCTATTTTTCAATATTCTACTTCATAGTATCTTTTCTAGTAAACATGTTTTAAAAGAGTACCACCTTACAAGGGAAGCATTTGATGGAATAGTTATCAAATTGAATCTCATTTTCTTAAGGCTTTAGTATCCCTAGGGGAAATTATTGGATGTGTTTTGACATAGTTTATTGGTGAACTAACTACTTAGATTGCATTGAACACTTTCCATTATGTTGGTGTTAGTGTTAAGAATGTTACTCTAAGAATCCCCTAAATGAGAGAAATTATTAACGTGGCAAAGAAAATAAAAACATTGTCTCTATCAATTTATCTATATGTTGAGGTTAACAAGACAAAAGGATAAAATCAAAATTATTTATAGGACCTATAAAATTCTTATATCTTAGGTGCTTCAATTTATGTGGCTTTTAGTTGTCACATGAGAGATAAAATAAGGTTATGAGGTTCCCAATATGTTAGATTCCATCGACAAACATTATGTTGGTCAATTGAAGTAATATGAATTATGAGATGCTAAGAATGTCCCCAAAACATTGAAAATAAGGATTACCAATAGGGGTTAGATTTCTATTTTATGTTCAATAAAACAAACTTGTTTGGAAAGATAAAGGTAATAGGGATTTGGTTTATAAAAATGTGAAGTTTGGTATTAAGGGAAATACAGAGCTAAACGAGAAATAATAGGTCAAATTTATCTATCCATGGGTAAATAGTGTTAACATTGAATATATGGATTCATGTTATACACTTGTAGCTAGAAATTTTGCATTATGTTCACAGAATAATATGGGTGGGCATTGCCTTAGTCAATTTCTACTTGCTATAATACTTTTGGATACAATGAATTTGATTAGTCATTAATTATATAGAAAAGTATGAATGTATCTCAACATTATTGATCAAAGGAGTTCACCAAATTGGCCAAAATGATGTTTGAAATTTTAAACATGAAAATAATAGACATATCATTAAAATAACCTCATGGAAGACTCAAAAGTATGAATTATAAAACTAATGGTTTTTTATGGAATAGATGCTTCTAATGGGGAATCTAAGAAAAATATAGAATATTGGCATTTTATTGTCTCTAAAAGCACCATAAGGTGATACATAAGAAGGAATAAAATATTTTCAATTTACAATAATATTAAAGATGCTAAATATGACAATTTTTAGGCATATTGAAGTAGATCAAATGCAAAATTCCTTTGAAGCATTTTATCAAACAGTTTATGATGACCAGACTTTCTTTGTGTCATTTTGTCAAAATGGTTGAATGTAGTGTTGTAGACTGAACCAATATTTAAATTCAAACATAATTGACATGTGTAAATTCAAAATTTATTCCCTTGTTATTATCCTCTAGTCCCATTCCATGTGTAATGTTGACAGCCACGTAAATTGAATTCTTTGAGTCTTTTATCAAATAGTTGGCATTACTTCTACTTCTACTCAATACAGAGGATAAATATCAATGAGACATTTTTTCAAATGATCCATGTGGTACCTAAACTAAATCCAAATGGAATTGACATGTATAAAACCAACTCCAAAACTTTAACATGCATCTTCCTATGTAGATAGTGAATCAAATCAAGTTAATTTCTTTGATTCATTTTTACAAATAGTTCATGTGTCACATGGATTTTGATCATGAATGGACATGATAGAAGGTAGAAACAAATGCAATTTAAAGGTGTAAATTCAAATTTTTTTCCCTTTTTAGCATTCTCCATTTGATGTGAAGTGAATTAGATAGGTTTTTATGTAATTAAACCCAATGTAAATAATTTTAACCTACATGGTTGAGGGCCTTATTGCACATATCACATGTTTAGGACAAAGGTTGTACCATGATTTAATGCAAATAATCACCAGATATTATTTTAATTTTTCCCATGTTTCAAATTTAGTTTCATAATAGTGAATGTTATAATATTTGAAGTCTTCAAGGGTGATAAAAATGTGCACATATTATATTTTGATATTGGGTAGGGCAATCAATACATGAACCTCATAGGGACTCTTACAAAAAGGCGTAGTAGACATCTACCTATGCACATAATAGGGGTATATGATCATGAGATTATAAATAATCCTATTTGGAGATTAAATGTTGTAAGAAAACACCTTAAACAACTTACACCTAAATATGGATTTCTATTTGAATTTATTCCCATTGTAGATAAAATTATAAATGTTGAACCATGGATTCTAGGCATCAGACCAGAAGCAACACTAGAAGTCAAATTTGCATTCTAATTGCATCATATACCTGATGAAATTATATACCTTCAAATAATTTGAAGATAAATAAACAAAAAATAATTATAGTATAAACACTCAAATATGTGTAGGTAGCCTTACTAGTCTACAAACCCAGCTAGATAGTTGTAATGAAACCATACATGAAGAGTTCAAATAAGGAGTATGAGTATAAATAAATGAGATTGAAACCATGGAATGGAAATTATCATTTCTAAGGAAAAAATTATAGTGTAAAGTGAAATAGACAAGGATATGCATTCTAATCTTAGTTGATCTACACAAATTTGAAATTGTGTGATAAATATATGCAAAGATATACACACTTCATTTTCATAATCAAATATTTTTTCTTAAAAATGAACGAAATAGGCTATTAAAACAAGAAAATAGGGATATGTTTCAAGGTTAAAAGAGTGATGAAGAATAATGGTTGTCATAAACTCAGATGGTTCATACATGTTGAGAATTTTGGTGTTAGAACTATTCCTGAGTATGCATAGTTTAGATGTCTAAAATTAGAAAAATTATTTTGAATATAAATGCAAGAGGTCATTTTCACATGAAGATGGGTATAATTTTCACATATGGATTTGTCCTTACAAAGTGTGTCCATTCTCATATGATTAGGATAGGTGCATTCATTGCCAGTTGTTGGAAATATGATTGTCATTGATGTCAAAAGGTACATTATGAGCATGACATTGATGTTCATGACTGAATATGGTGATTAGAAGATATGAAAAGGATTTTATTAGAGGTTAAGGATGATTGGAATACTTGTGTGCATGATTGTAAATCATCTAATTTTTCATATTAATCATCTAGACATTTTGGGTCTATGACAGGAAAATCTGAGAAGGTATTTTGCTGACATCACCATTGCCATGTATGGATGAGTCTAAGGGATTTGTTCATATGATTGTGATAACATTAGTCCCTATTTATTATGTGAAAAATTTTAAGTCATTCACTAAAGTATGATAAAAGATATGGGGATGTAAATTTGGTTACTCAAACAAAAATCACTATGTTTCTATACTTAGCTAAATTTTTAAAAGGGTTAAGAAAATCTGAGTAAGCATATTGAAGAGGTCAACATTCACACATATGGAGGTTTGAGGAAAAAATGATCATGTGGGTTTATTCATTTTTATGACTAGTTTTTATGAGTTAAATATTAGGTCATGCAACATAGCGTGACAAAAGTTATGCTTGAGAAAATTTAGGATTCTAGGTATTTTGACAGTGTTTTCCAACACTTAGTCAAATTTGTAAATTACAAGAAATAAATGAACATGAATTTTTATGATCTCATATCTTGCATATGTGAAGAATTTTGGAGCAAATGGATATATATATTTAATCCCCTATGTAAGAGGATCATATGCACTAAATTTTGTCATGTCCCCTTTTTAGTCGACATGTGCAGAGTAGATGATTAGCCTATTATGCAACCCTCGTAGGCTGATGAGGTGGATAGAGGGTCTTGATGGAGCTGGGCTTGGCTTTCATTTGGGCTCTTTAGGACATGAATTAAAGGAGATATTAATATTTGATTGATTTAATCAAATATTAATTATTTGGTCCAATTTTAATTAATTATTAATTATTAATTATTAATTATTTATTATTTATTATTGGGTCTAATTTTAGGATCCTCATTCTAATTTAAGAATTGGTCTAATTTTAAGACCCTAGTTCTAAATTAAGGAAGCCCCAGTCTAATTTAAGGGAATCTAATTTTAGCAAGCACACCTTTGGAGGTGTATAAGAATCTCTCATGGAAGAGAGTTGGTATCCATGCTTATTATTGGTATTGATTCTTGTTAAGAAATTCTTCTGTGAAGACTGAGCCAAGGGTTCCAGGATTCCAATTGCATTGAAGAACGTCAACTCTTCATTGTGTGCGATTCAGAGGTTGTGAAAGATCAGCCGATCTATTGCCGAATTGAGAGATAAATTCACCCAGAAGTTATCATAGTATTACAGGTATTTGAGAGATAACTTCGCTCAGAAGCTATCACAAGGGTTTACAGGTATTTTCTCTATTTTGGGGTTTATTAAGAATTATTCAGATATAGATCTTTTGTATTAGCCCATAATTCTACAGATCAGGATCAAGCATACAGGGTGTGTTATATCAGCGGCCATACGAATTCCGTATAGATCCGTGAAAATCCGTACGCATCAACAGGAAGTACAGGTACCGACATCGGCAAACAAATACTTACAGAGACCGACATTGGTCGATATACTACCGACATCGGCGGAGTAACGACTGCAGATCGACCGACGACGGCAGTATAACCGGCGTCGGCGACTATGTGTTTTACACGATAGGCCGAGACGAACCAGATTCAGAATTCATTTCCAGTTTATGGAATATTCAGGCTATTCAGGCCGTACTTTCGATAATTTTTTGTATACTTGACAGAGGATCTCTATTGTAAGCTTATGAGCAAATAAATAAGAGCTTATACTGTGTTTTATTTATCTAATTGAAGATATTTTGCAGAAATTCAGATAAGCAATTCAGAGCTTTTGTTTTGATATTCGAAGGGATATCACAGTGGTATCAGAGCTTTTGTCTTTGGTATCAGAGTTTTGTGTCTTTCAGATATTCCTTTTTGGAGGGGATATCACAGTGGTATCAGAGCTGTTATTGCTATATATCAGAGTTGTGTAGAGACAAAAAGAGGCCCTAAGTAAGGGACATCACAGTGGTATCAGAGCTAAATCCTGCCATCCTGAGGGTTTAGAAATTTTATGCAGCCACAAGGGTTGTGACCACACGGGTATTACACACGCAGTAAAGCTTTACTTGAAGGTACTCAAATTCTAGAACAACCGCCGGAAGACATGGGTGACGATATTGGTAGGGCCCATATTCCTCACCATCTGAGAGATCAAGATGATCCAGAGGTTTTGCTTGCTCTTAGAGAACTACGAGAAGGACAAAGGCAGAATAACCAGGTATTACAACAGTTGGCAGCAGCACTGCCAAGATTGGGTTCTCCGAGGAGACATTCCCCACACCGTGAAGATGTCAGGAGTGATGCAGGATCACAGAGAGGCCATGGGACTGTTTCTCGTATAGTGAATAGGCCTACTAGGCCTATCTTTGTGAGACAAGAAGCAGAGGAGGTGATAGCAGGTGAAGAGCATGAGGAGGAATTTATAGACACATTTAGGGCAGCAACTGACGAGTGGGAGTCATTACCACCTGTGGTCAAGGAGATGATTACTTTTGATCGATTCCTCACACAAAGGAAAGAACATTACCGAGGTCGACAGAATGGGAGACCAAGACCCCAGAACAATGATCTGAAGCATGCTACGAGTAGGCTCACACTAGCGACATTTGACGGTAGTGGTAAGGTGACAACACAGGCCTGGGTTAGTAAGTTGGATACTTTTCTCACATTGCGGCCAATGGGTGAGGAAGATGCTATCAGATATGCGACACTACATCTTGAGGGAGTAGCTCACGATTGGTGGCACCACGGGATGGTGACACTCCATCATGATCGGATCACATCATATCAGGAGTTTGTGGATAGGCTGGTAGAGCATTTTGACAGGAGGGATCCAGAGTCCTATTTCCGAGAGTTGGCACAGTTGCGCCAAAGCGGCAGTCTAGAGTCATACATTGGTGACTTTCAGAAGTTATCAGTTATGGTTCCTAACATTTCAGAGAGGCGACTAGTAGTACTCTTCATGGAGGGCTTGACAGAACCATTGAGAGGTTGGATCAAAGGCTTTGATCCTCCTTCCTTACAGGAAGCTATGAAGAAGGCGCGCAGTATGGAGATGGCGGCCCCATCAAGTAGATCTAACTCTAGAGGTACTTCTTCATCGAGAGACCATAAGCACTCCAACGGGGATACAGAGAGACCGGATTTTAACATAGATAAATCTGGGGTTAAAAATGATTCAAAAGCCAATCCAACAGCACCACCTTTGGATCATGAGGCACTTAATGATCTATGCAGGAAGAAGCTTTGCTTCTACTGCAAAGGTCCATATGATATCCATCACGATTGCCCTTTGAGGCCTAAGGGCAAAGCAAATCGTGTGATGTGGGCATATTATGAGGATGCAGAATCAGAAGATTTCGAACAACAGGGTAGTTCTGAGGAGGCAGAGGCTTCAGAGCCTAAGGTAGAGGCAGATTTAGAGCTTCATATACAGGAGGCATGCCTATCCAGCATTCAGTCAGATGAGTCATTCAGACTCCGTGGAGTTTTGGCAGGGCAGAAGGTTACCACCCTTCTTGATACAGGAGCTACACATAATTTCATAGATGCTAGATTGGTGGAGGAGCGTGGACTCACTACCGAAGATTTTGAGGGGATTAGAGTTAAGGTAGCCGATGGTCACACTCTTAGGTGTGAGCGCATGATTAGAGATCTCCCATTGCGCTTGAACAACTATGAGTTCAAGGCTAATTATTTTGTAGTGAACATGGGGGACATAGAATTAGTCTTGGGTATGAAGTGGCTTCATTCATTTGAGGAAGTTACTCTTCATCTCAAAGATATGGAGGTTCGTTTTCAGGTTGATGGGAAAACACATATTCTTAAGGCAATACGGGGCAGCAGTTTCAAGCATATGTTTTTTCATCGGATGGAGATGCCTATACTACATGACATGATAGAGTGCGATGATGAGGGCACATTGGCACCAACACAGGAGAGATATGAGGACGAGCTTTGTCTTGAGGTGAGTTTAGTTCAAGAGTCAGCACATGTGGTAGAGGCTCAGCTTTCTTTTACAGGGGGTCACATGTTGATGACGATATGCGTACAGGAGACAGAGGTGATGGACAGGGCTTGGAGTTTGTGTTGGTTGATAGCACTGTAGATCGAGACTTCATTTGGGATCCGGGTATTCAGTGATTGCTTGAGGGCAAGCAATTTCAGGAGGGGCGGATTGTCATGTCCCCTTTTTAGTTGACATGTGCAGAGTAGATGATTAGCCTATTATGCAACCCTCGTAGGCTGATGAGGTGGATAGAGGGTCTTGATGGAGCTGGGCTTGGCTTTCATTTGGGCTCTTTAGGACATGAATTAAAGGAGATATTAATATTTGATTGATTTAATCAAATATTAATTATTTGGTCCAATTTTAATTAATTATTAATTATTAATTAATAATTAATTATTAATTATTTATTATTGGGTCTAATTTTAGGATCCTCATTCTAATTTAAGAATTGGTCTAATTTTAAGACCCTAGTTCTAAATTAAGGAAGCCCCAGTCTAATTTAAGGGAATCTAATTTTAGCAAGCACACCTTTGGAGGTGTATAAGAATCTCTCATGGAAGAGAGTTGGTATCCATGCTTATTATTGATATTGATTCTTGTTAAGAAATTCTTCTGTGAAGATTGAGCCAAGGGTTCCAGGATTCCAATTGCATTGAAGAACGTCAACTCTTCATTGTGTGCAATTCAGAGGTTGTGAAAGATCAGCCGATCTATTGCCGAATTGAGAGATAACTTCACCCAGAAGTTATCATAGTATTACAGGTATTTGAGAGATAACTTCACTCAGAAGCTATCACAAGGGTTTACAGGTATTTTCTCTATTTTGGGGTTTATTAAGAATTATTCAGATATAGATCTTTTGTATTAGCCCATAATTCTACAGATCAGGATCAAGCATACAGGGTGTGTTATATCAGCGGCTGTACGAATTCCATACAGATCCGTGAAAATCCGTACGCATCAATAGGAAGTACAGGTACCGACATCGGTGAACAAATACTTACAGAGACCGACATCGGTCGATATACTACCGACATCGGCGGAGTAACGACTGCAGATTGACCAACGACGGCAGTATAACCGGCGTCAGTGACTGTGTGTTTTACACGATAGGCCGAGACGAACCAGATTCATAATTCATTTCCAGTTTACGGAATATTCAGGCTATTCAGGCCGTACTTTCGATAATTTTTTGTATACTTGACAGAGGATCTCTATTGTAAGCTTATGAGCAAATAAATAAGAGCTTATACTGTGTTTTATTTATCTAATTGAAGATATTTTGTAGAAATTTAGATAAGCAATTCAGAGCTTTTGTTTTGATATTCGAAGGGATATCACAGTGGTATCAGAGCTTTTGTCTTTGGTATCAGAGTTTTGTGTCTTTCATATATTCCTGTTTGGAGGGGATATCACAGTGGTATCAGAGCTGTTATTGCTATATATCAGAGTTGTGTAGAGACAAAAAGAGGCCCTAAGTAAGGGACATCACAAATTTCAAGTCATCCGACTAAGTGTGACAAAAGTTATGCAAGGACAAAGTTGGCCTTCCAAGTAAGTTTGAGGCATAACTAGATTTGTGACATAATAAGTTCAATGAGAAAATTAATGGTGTTATATTTCACATGTGCAAAGGATTCATAAATAATTGATCATTTTTGTTTGTTCACTTTCATGCCTAATTTATATGGTCCAAATTTTAGACCAGGTAGTTGAGTGACGTAGAATATGTGAAGGTGAAAATTTAGCCTTCTAGGCATAATTGATAAGGTCCCCATACTTAGACAAATTTTCTCAAGGTAAAGTTCAAGCAAGTCTCGAATAGATCAATAAAGTGCATTGGCTTCAAGATGTCAGGATGAAATGAGATGAAGATAAGTGGTCAAATTTTAAAAATTGATCAATAGTTAGTGCTTAATTGTATGTTGAAGATACAATGAAGAATATGAAAGTCAATTTCTCAAAGGGACCTATGTTAGTGATAAGTGTCACAATCATGAATATTTCATAATAAATCAAAGATGTAGTTTAAATTCAATAAGTTAATTATCAATGCAAGGTTACCAAGTGTCTTAATAGTGAGAACTGATAATAATGAGCAAAAAGCATGTACTTATACCAATTGTCACATTTTCAAGGGCTAAGCAGAGATAAAGATCAAGATTTTTAGAAGATTTGACAGTGATTTGATGATCATATAAAGGAAATCCAATGGAGTGAGTAGACTCAGATGAGATTAAGTACTTGACATTTAATGAGATAGTGGTGACAAGCAAGTTTGAGAAGATCGATAAAGCATACGTGATCTAAAAAATTAGGAAGCAATGAGATAGGATACAAAGATCGATGTTTAACCAAAGGTAGATATAAAGATTATGCATCTTTGAAGATCTAATGACATGTAGAAGCTCAGATCAGGAGGATCAATGGATGCATTTTAAAGTTGACAAAGCTAAAGTTTAAAAGAATAAAAATATTAAACGAATAGTGTGAGCCTATGAGAAATCAATCTAATGGACACATTTTAAAGTTGAGCCATTTAAATATAGACCATTAGATCATGGCACCAAATTAAAAATCAATGATTGATATTTAAAGATAAATCCAATCTAATGGTCATATGTAGGAACATTCAAGAACATGTGAGTAAGCCATGAATCATGATACAGACAATGAGATTGATCGATGTGACCAATCAAATATATGTAAATATGCATGTGCATCAAAACTAGAGTCCAAAAAATGCTATAGATAATAAAAGACTAGTAATCATGAAAATGGGTGCATGAGTTAATGACGTAGAAATTTATAGTTCATGAAATAATGAACTAAGTCCAAAATAGAGTGTGAACACAATAAAGATATGGAACCCTAGATCATTTGATTATATATATGAAATATAAGACATAGGTAAAATATTTTGGAGCTATTGCTATTAATTTGAAGTGAATTCAAAATAGAGAGATAGAAGTAGAAAGTAAGAAGGATGAAGTGTGTCAAATAGAGACATATATAGACATAGAGATAGAGTGGTAGAGAGGAATAAAGGAATAAAGAGATTATGTTCAGAGCATGAATAATTAAAAACTAGACCTATAATAGAGAATAGAGATTTAGATTCATTTATGAATCTATTTTGTAAATTTGAGTTGTAGCTCCATAGTAGATATAATTTGTTCTTTCCATTAGACAAACTGAGTTGGTGCTCAGTTAGGAAGTGGGTGCTTCCTTAAAGTTGAAGCTCTTGAATTATGGGATTGGTGTCTCCTTAGGGTTGGTTCCCTTAAACATTGTAACTAGTGAGGTTCCTTATTATAAGGCTATATTAGAATGGTAGTTTCTAACATCTAATCTCATGGTGGTTTTTTCCATATTGGGTTTTCCACAGTATATCTTGTGTTATGTTTGTTTATATGATTGAGATATCTACATATACTTTAAATCTAATTTAAAAGTATTTAAAGGACTAAGTTTTAGTTTATATACTGATTCACCCCCCTCTCAGTATCTAATTGTGTTTCAACAATTAGTATTAGAGCCCTGGGTCTTTAGAAAAATATTAATTAGCTCAGGTAGATCTTGGAACAGTAAACACAAATGGATAGTCAAGAAATATCTTCATCAAACAAATCACCTCTCTTTGATGGATCAAATTATGCATTCTAGAGCATTAGAATGAAAGCATATTTATCCTCATTAGGGTTTGATGTATGGATGTTTTTGGTAAATGGATATACAACCCCTACTACAAAACTTATTGATCAATCTATCAAGAAGGCATATGAGAGCAATACCAAGGAAAATAATGCTATTCTTTATGGATTGTCAAACTTAGAGTTTGTCAAAGTGATGCACTATCAAAATTCACAAGATATCTAGAAAAAAATAAAGAGCATCTATGAAGGAGATGACAAGGTAAATTAGGCCAAGCTATAAAATTATAAAGGCAAGTTTGAGAGCCTTAAAATAAATGAGGAGGAGAAGATTGTAGACTACCTCCTTAGGGTAGATGAAATAGTCAATGCTATCAGAGGTCTTATAGAAGAAATTAAATAATCAATCATTGTAAAAAACATCCTATGATATTTACCATCAAGGTATGATTTTAAAATCTTTTCAATAGAGGAAGCAATATATCTACAGAAGATCACTATTGATGAGTTGCATGGAACCTTCAAAACCTATGAGATGAGAAAGGGAGAGACAGATACCCTCAATAGAGAAGCTACATTTAAAGCATCCAAACTAGTGAATGTAGAAGCACCTACATCTGAATCTGAGTAGACTGATGAAGAAGAATCCAATTTTGTCAAAAGATTAAAGATAGGGTCTAGAAAGTACATAGATAAGTTACCCTTTAAATGCTTTAATTATGGTAAAGTATGACATTTTCTTGCTAAATACCCTCATAATAAAAATGATAACTCTGAGCAGGTAGAGAGTAATAAAAAGGTGAAGCCCTACTCTCCCAAGAAGAATAACTTTGAAAATAAGAAAGGTCTATACACAAAAGAATATAATGATTCAATGGTTGATATCGATAGTTCTAATGATGATCATGAATATGATTTTTTGGTTAAGGAAAAGGAATTCCTATTCATGATAATAGAATTAGCTTCTATGGATCAAGAAGAAGTTGAAAATTGAGATAAAGAAGATGAAGGAGAAGTGGATCAAGAATGTGAACTCATTTGTGCTTTAGAGGAAATTGACAAGCTGAGAAAAAGAGCTCAAAATAGAAGAATATTAGACAAAAAGGAATTGAGAAAATATCTAAAAGTCTTGAGAAATATGATCAGATGATAGTGATCCTAAAGACAATTTGAAGAGGCTAAAATAATAGAAGATGTAGTCAAACTTGAACTACAATATAAATTTGATGAGTGCATGACGTTAGAAGCAAATATAGTTGCTTTGAAAAAAGAGCTTGAAAAGGCTAAAAGTCAACTAGATAAAAGTTTGAAGTTGATAAGAGTATTATAAATTCTTGATGAATTGATCAACTCTCAAAATCCCTCAAAAGAGAGATCGGGTTTTGGTTATAAAAAAGGGAAAGAGTTACACTACTAATACATCTATTAACCTATATGAAAACTTCAAAGGAGAAGTATAATCAAGAGAAAATAAAGAGAAAGCTTGCAAGGACATAAAGACAAACTCAAACACAACTGATGTGAAAAAATCTGAAAGAAAAAATAAAATTGAAGAAAACAAGAAGACAAAGGTAACTAATACAGATGGATACACAAAGGTGAGAGACTTCAAGAATCAAGAGTTTAGAAGATCTCCTCATATTACACCAAGAAATGTTATGAAAAGGTATTATTAATCCTTTTATGGTTATTTCTATATATATAATCATTTTGGTCATAAGGCTAGTAATTATAGAGTTGTACCTACAAGATGAACCAATTTTGTAAGCAAAAATTCATTTGCACCTTTTTTAGATACAAATGTAATATGTTATAATTGCAATAACTTTGGTCACATAAATAAAAAATGTAGAACTAGCTTTATAAGATCAAAATTACACAATGTAAATAGAGGCATGCCTCCTAGTGTGAATAAAGGTTCACAATTTTTTGAAAAGAAGCCAAATAAGAAACCCAAGGATGTGTGGAGAGTGAAAAATCAATCTATGATTGTTCAAACTACAATCCATGCCAAGAAATAGAATTTATGGGTGATAAATAGTGGTTACTCAAAGCATATGACTAGTGACAAGATCAAGTTTATGAAATTGAGAAAATGTGAGGAAGGATCTATTAGCTTGGGAGATAACATAATAGTAAAGATCAATGTTAAAGAAACATTGAACATAGATGGACAACTGCCCACACATGATGTCCTTTATGTTGAAGGATTGAAGCATAATATGCTAAGTGTAATCCAAATGTGTGACAATGGATATAATGTCACATTTGATATAGAAGGATATAAGTTAAAGAGATCTAGAAGAATAGATAGAAAAGGAAAGAGGATTGAAAGTAACATCTATAATCTTGTTAAAGTGAATGGTAATAGTTGCCTGATAGGAAATATTGATGAGAGTTGGTTATGGTATAGAATAATAGGTCATGTTAGCTTGGATAACTTAGTCAAAGTAAGCACAAATAAATGTGTTAGACACATACTCAAGATAACCAAACTTGTAGACACTACTTGCAAGGAATGTCAACTAAGCAAGCAGATAAGGGTCAATTTTCAAACAAAGGAGTATGCAACTAAAAAGCCTTTAGAGTTAGTTCATATTTATATTTTTGGTCCTACTAAGACAAAAATATTTAATAGAGAAAGATACTTCATGTTATTTGTAGATGATTACTCAAGAATGACATGGGTAACCTTTTTGAAGGACAGGTCTCAAGCATTTGAAAGATTCAAGATATTTAGAACCATGGTAGAGAATTAGATTGGATGAAAGATCATATGCTTGATATTTGATAAAGGTGGATAATCCACCTCTAATGAGTTCATATCATATTGTGAGAAGCATGGGATCAAAAGGCATTATTTTACATCAAGGACTCCATAATATAATGTTGGAAATATTGTCATTGATGTCAAAGGTTTAGTATTATTAGTGATAAAGGCCCCATTGCATTTAATGTTGTTGGTAATAAATATATATTGGCTAATATGGGTTCATATTTATTTAATATTAACAAGTATATTTTTGGTTGCATATGAGACAAAATAAGGGCCCATGGAGAAGTCGAAGAGTCACGGGATAAGGACAAAAGAAGGATGGGACGCATTTTCCCATGAAGAGTCATCTTGGGGAATACCAAGAGTCACCAAGTGAAGACAAAAGAGTAAAGGGTGAATTTCTCATAAAGGGACACTTTAAGGAATATGAAAAGTCACCAAAGATAAGGACAAAAGTGGGAAAGACATTTTTGGTCATGAAGGGTCACCACATGACTTTTCAAATGCTTGGATATAAAGGGTCATCCAAGATTGGTGCCATCTTCCATGAGGATTGAAAGGTCACAAAGGGGGAAGGCCAAAGGTCATTTGGAAAGCTATAAATAAAGGCTTGAGTAGCCATTTGTAATGTGGAAGTGAGAGGTTGATTTGATATTGTAATATCTAGCTTAGAAGAGCAATTGTGAGAGATGATTTGTATTTTTTATATCTAGCTTAGAAGAGCAAAAGTGAGAGAGAGGAAGAAGATGTTGTATTGATCTATCATTTGTTGAGATAGCAACATTGAGAGATAGGTGTGTGGTATACACAAAGGGGTTCGTGCTCCTGTGGGTTGGTGCTCACGAATTGTTGCTAAGTTGGTGATTGGCAAAGGGGTTGGTGCTCCTGTGGGTTGGTGCTCGGCAAAGGGGTTGGTACTCCTATGGGTTGGTGCTCATGAATAGGTGCTGGGTTGGTGCTTGGCAAAGGGGTTTGAATCTCTTATGGGTTGGTGCTCACAAATTGTAGCTGAGGTTTGTACTTGGCAAAGGGGTATGGTGCTCTTGTGGGGTTATTCTCAAGAATATATTTGAGATTGATTCTCTATGGTTTTTCCCACATTGGGTTTCCACGTTATATCTGGTGTCTCTCTCTGTCTTGTGTGATGTTTATTGTTTAAGTATTATTTCATATCTTGAATGATTGATTAAGTGGAATTTGGTTAAAGGAAAGATTTATAAGATATATAATATATTGATTCACCCCCCCTCTAAGTATATTCCATGTTTAACATATAATAGAGTTACTAAGAGAAATAATAAGACAATGAAGGAAATGGCCAAAACAATGCTAAAAGAGGCCAAGCTATCTGATGGATATTGGAGAGAAATAGTCCAAATAGTAGTATACATCTTAGATATAGTTCAACTAAGGGTAAAAAACAACTAGAATCGCTATGAGCTATGGTATGGAAATCCTACCTTTTTAAAGTACTTTAGAGTGTTTGGAAGTAAATGCTACATTAGGAGAAATAGGAAAAATTTGGAATATTTGAATCAAGATGTGATGAAGGAATATTTCTTGGTTATTCCACTCAAAGCAAGGCTTATGTATGTTAAAATAAAAGGCTACATAAGATTGTATAGATAATCAATGTCAAGGTTGAAGAAGGATTAAAACATGTTAAACATGACAAGGAAATTAGTATTGAAGAGTCCAATCTTGAAGAAGAAATATATAATGAAGAGGCTAAGAAAAAGAATGAAAAGGCACCTCCAAGATTTATTCAAAAAGATCATCCTAAAGAGAAAATAATTAGCAATAAGAATGAATGAGTTTAGATAAGGATAAGAGCTACAATGAATAAGGAGTAGGTTTTGCTCTAATGTCTAAAATTGAACCTAAGAGATATGTTGAAGCCAACAAGGATGAGAATTGGATAAAATCCATGGAAGAACAATTGATACAAATTGAAAAGAACAAAACTTGTCAATTAATTCCAAGACCCTCAAACAAGAATGCAATAGGTACAAAATGGGTCTATAGAAATAAGCTCAATGAGGATGAAGTTGTTATAAGGAATAAAAAAACATTGGTATGAAAAGGATACACATATGTTGAGGGCATAAATTTTTAGGAAACATTTGCTCCATTTGTTATATTGGAAGCCATAATATTGTTTCTAGCATTCTTTGTTTACAAGAAATTCAAATTATATCAAATGGATGTTAAGTCTACTTTCTTGAATGGGAACATAGAAGAGGAAGTCTACATAGAACAACCTAAAAGTTTTCAATTGTCAAAAGAAGATTATGTATGCAAACTGAAAAAAGCTTTGTATGGTATAAAACAAGCACCTAGAGCATGGTATTCAAGATTGGACTAATACTTATAGCAATAAGGTTTCAACAAAGGATGTTCAGATATAAATTTGTAATTCAAATAAGAAGTTGAACATATGTTGATTTCTATTGTTTGTGTAGATGACATCATCTTTGGTGGTAGTAATAACAAAATGTGCAAAGAATTTTTTACACAAATGCAAAGTGAGTTTGAGATGTCTATGCTTAGATAACTTTCTTTCTTCCTTAGTTTACAAATAACACAATATAATGAAGGAATATTCATATCCCAAACCAACTATGCGAAGGAAATGCTCAAGAAATTTGGAATGGAAGATAGTAAACCAGTTAGTACTCCCATGATAATTGGATGCAATTTGAGTAAAGAAGATGATTCCCTTGATGTAAATCAGACAATATACAAATCAATGATAGGTATCTTATTATACCTAGTTGTATCAAGACCTAATATCATGCAAGCAGTATGCATGGTTTTAATATTTCAAGATGTTCCCAAATAATCACATGTCAATGTAGTGAATAGGATCTTTAGATACATCAAGAGCACAATTGGCTATGGCCTATTGTATCCTACAAGTAAAGACTTCACTTTAATAACATATACATATGCTAATTGGGGAGGAAGTGTGGGTGATAGAAGAATCACTAGTTGTGGTGAATTTTTCCTTGGAAATAGTCTTTTTTCATGGCTAAGCAAAAAGAAAGAGTCAATTACTCTTTTTACAACAGAAGTAGAGTATGTAGTAGTGGTGGCATATTACACTCAAGTCTTGTAGATGAACCAAACACTCAAGGACATCAAGGTAGAGTAAAAGGCACCTATATCTATTCTTTGTGATAATTCAAGTGATATCAACATATCAAAAAATCTAGTGATGTATTCTAGAACCAATCACCTATCAATCAAGTATCACTTTTTAAGTGAGAAGGTTACAGATCAAGAGGTCATAATGGAATATGTGCCAACTAAGGATCAAAGTGTAGACATATTCACTAAACCTCTTCCTAAGGAACAACTTGAAAATCTAAGATAGAATTTGGGAGTCGTGGCTCCTAATCCACATCACTAGATCCTAGTGATAAGGAATGAGTCTAGGGGGAGTCTCATACAAGCTTTGTTAATCCCTAGAAGAAGAGGGAAAAGGAAACTCAAGTATGCATATATTTGAAAATTTCTAATGAGTTGATGGTTGTAGATTCTTGGAAAAATAGTTAGAAAGAGTCCCTTTGACATTGATGTCAAAAGGGAAAAAAATGCAAATGCTCTCTATGGGAGAAGAAGCGTAAAATGGTCTCTACACAAGATTGGAGAAAAAGTGCAAATATCAAAGAAGAAGTAGAGCAAGTGTCAAAGTTAAGTATTAGGTGAATGTGTCGTTGCCTAAGGGAGAGAAATTTTGGTATGAATAACTTCAATTCATACCCATTAGAATATAATGTAAGCAATGCCAAAGAAGGAGTAAAATATTAGAAGATCAAAGCATTTAGTTTGCAATCAATGATAAATGGGGAGATTATTGGAAATATGATTGTCATTGATGTCAAAAGAGACATTATGAGCATGTAATTGATGTTCAAGAGTGAATATGATGATTAGAGGATATGCAAAAGATCTTATAAGAGGTCAAGGATGATTGGAATTCTTGTGTGCATGAGTGAAATTCATCTAGTTCTTCATATTGATCATCTAGACATTTTGGGTCTATGATAGGAAAATCTGAGAAGGCATTTTGCTGATGTCACCATTGCCATGTGTGGATGAGTTTGAGGAAGATGGTCATATGGTTATGATCACATTAGTCCCTAGTTGTTATGAATTATATTTGAAGTCATAAAATAAAGTGCGGTAGAAAATATGGGGATGCAAATTTGACTACTCAAAAAAAAATCACCAAGTTTCTATACTTAGCCGAATTTTCAAAAGGGTTAAGTAGATCCAAGTAAGCATATTGATGAGG
>JARHVA010001934.1:2410000-2710000 GCA_037957365.1 Torreya grandis | reverse complement strand
ATAACTCTTTCATAGGAAGTTATTAATGATGAATTAAGGTCTTGTTTGCATGGTCATGTTGGTCTTTTAGTCCTTATTATGAATTTTCTTCCCATAGTTTTGCACCTTCAATGATATTATGTCATGTCTATCCCAATCACAAGGGTCCTAGCCTATTTGATTCAGTCACAACTCAGTTTTTTTGTACACATGACAATAACATGATTCTTGACAGTAGCACACTATGTTATTATCCACCTTAGCGCTATTGTCTAATGGTCATGTTTTTAGCTTATTTTGGGTCATTACCCTTATTTGGGTCTCTGCTTATAATTTTACCTATATTTTCACCTTATTGACCTATGAGCAAGTGTCTCACATTTAAATTAAAGTTCCTTATATATAAAGAGCCTCACAAGGAATTTTACATCTGTCACTTACTACTTTAACACATAATTACATAGAAATTAGTCAATATTATAGCTCAACACTCTAGATATTACTCATCATCGCACACATATATCTACAAACTTGATCAAAGAAGGGCCTAAGAAAAAGTCATTCTAGCATACCATGAATGTTGATTATGCACATTACCTAATGGATAATTACATCCAATATGAGACCCCTATAATTGGGGTTAATATAGACAGTGGCTAGAATAATAGGGATTTTTTGTATCCCATAACCCACCATTTCCCATTTTACATTTGATTCTATTATTTTTTCATGTGTTCAAGTATTCATTAGGTTTTTAAAGGAGAAACATCCAAACATGGATACAAAATTAACATAGAAAGTTCTTAATCACACCTATAGAACCCAAAAGACCTCTTGTAATATCCGTAGAAGTCTCAGGACCCCTACTCACAAAAGGACATTAGTGTAGTGGATTTGTCATTAGCACAGTGTGATACTATCCAACTACTCATGGTATTGACCTATGGAATTTATAACTCTAGCTTTAAAATCAAAGGATTCAAGGTTATTTTCCAACTTGTTTCAACATTTCCATCATCTAGTTATACACACTTTACTCTAGACAAGTGTCTTTTCTTATCACACTTGTTATTTAGGGTAAATCAATTAAGGTAGTTATTCATAATATTTATATATTTAATCCCTTTACTTAACCCTTTAAAAATTTATGAATTACACTAGTAAACACATAAAAAATTAACTCATTTGTTGAACCTAACTTAATTTGAATATTGCTTTAAAATCCTAGTTCCATCCTAGGGTTTGCCTTCTCCATTTTTGTGTAATAAATTAGGGTTTATAAAATTACAATTTTATTGATATTTGTAAAACCTAATTTATCCATATCAGTCCTTTATTAGGGCTTCATTGACTAAGTATCACACAATTTTTTCTAAAACCCTTCAAACCCTAAATCTGCATACTAAGTCCTCATACATCCAAACATTAGCCCTTAGGGTTTAAAGTAAACTTCATATTTTTTTTTAATACTTTGGGATGAATATATATCATAGTTTCAATTTCATTTATGTTTGATTATCTTCTACCCATTGTTTTCATATTATTCTTTCTTTACATTATCTTTTGTGGTACGTTTAAGATGAACTCTAGTTAGCCTCTTCCCCCTCACCTAGTTGATAAATTTCTAAACTTTTTCTCATAATTATAAAAATGAATGGACCAATTTTCAAAATTTCACACTAGCACATGATAATGAGCATGATTTATAATTATGATGATTATTGTTGTAATAATGGATATAATGATTACTATGAGAATGAAAATGAAAGTGATAGCGAAGATAGATTAGATGCATCTTCTTGACCTTTCCCAATTCAATTCAAAAGATAACTACAACTGATATTACACCTTTTACAGATTTGAAAACTAAAGTAGATGATATTATTTTGTTTCCTTATTTTACATTTTGGGATCAACATAGTGATTCCATGCAAAACATAGATAATTCAAATATTTCTAACTGTCCTACTACATGTCATAGTATGCCAAATGAAAATATGATTTTTACTTCTTCTACCCTTTACTTAATTTGAAAATAATGATAACATGTGCATTCCACTCATAGATAGTGAAGATAAACATTGCACTTCACCTACACATGATGATATATTACATGGTAGTAAAAATATAAAATCTTCTTCTACTCCTCTTATTGAGCATGAAAATGAAAGTTCTTCTCCTCTCTCCTCTAAAATTGAAATTAGTTATGATTTTGATGAACATGGAATAATAATGATTATTATGATTTTTATGGAGAATAAATTGAGTCTACTCCTTATAGTCTTCTCCCTACTTCTCCCATTTCTCATGTCAAATTGATTGATTATCAAATATTAATTCAAATGATAATATGTCTTTGGATAAAAACATGCAAAAGTACACTCATGTTCTTAATTTACATTTGCATGATAATGATATTTCTTTATTCCATTAACATGTGATAATTATTTACCAATTAACAATACAAGAGATACCAATGTATCTCTCCCACCCCTCCTTACTACAGTATATCTTGTTTCTCATTTTAACTTCCATGAGGGTGATAACCAATTTCCATCTCACCAGGTCTAAGTTATGACCCCTCCAAAGGTTACGGTGAGCCAACCCACTATCTCTACCACTATTCCTTGATGTAGTATACCAATGGCTAAAATGAATAATAATATTCAAAGTTTAAATTAACATCTTAATGATGTTAATATACCTTCACACGAGGTAATATCCTTGATGCATGTTGTATTTAATTTTAAAAAAAGGTACACCAAGGTGTTAAAAAAAGGTACACAAACTCACCTTGGAAAGTAGAGAATATTACTCTTGGGTAGATTACAATGCTATCCATGACAATCCTATCATCTACAAAATTAGCAAATTCAAAATGATCAAAACAATTTTAGATACTAACATTACTAAAGTTAAATGGACATGGAGATCCGTACTTAAACCTCAAATCTTATAGAAAGGCTATGGCACATATCACTCATAGTTTGGTTATCTTACAATTATTTACATAAAATATAGAGGGTGAATCATTAAATTGGTTCCATCATTCACTCCCTAGTGGTTCACTACATACATATGATGAGTTAGAAGAAGTCTTTCTCATGCCTTATATCTAGAATAAGGGACCTCGAGTCATATATGAGAGGTTGCCTTCACTACACCAGGGTGAATTAGAAATAGTAAATGATTACATCTTATGATTCAAATCATGTATACAATAGTTGATATACTAGATGATAGATTTATAGATACAATACATCTTTTCTAGAGGCCTCATATTCCCTTTTAAGGATAAATTTTTATATGAGATGTCCCAATCATTTTAGAATATATGTTACATAGCTATGACATTAAATAAGAATTTAGGACTAGTTGAGACACATTCAAAGGCATATTTTTATTTAGATCTCTCATAGTCATAGTAATCCAATATGGTACAAGTACCTAATCCACCTATGATTAAGGAAAAATTGAAATAAAAGTATCCAATCAAGATACTCAATAAAGGTAAAGATCCACTCCATAGATCATCTCCCATATTGAGTAGAGCACATGAATCCAACAAAGGGAATATAAAATTTTCAGATAAAGATAGGCCTCATGATATCTTAATTATATTATTATATAGGGGGATGATAACACTTCCTCCTACTCATCATCATCCAATACATAATTTGCATGAAATAAGGAATAAAACATATTGAAATTATCTTCAAATAAATGGATATTTTTATAATAAATATTGTGCACTTAAGTATCATAGTGACCAGTATGTTGACAAATGCATTAAAGGATTAACATTAGAGACATCAAGATCTCCTTCCTATATTCTCCTAAATCACATTCCTCTATGAGTGAGTTATCCCAATATGTTCCTTTCAAGGAGCCATTGGTTACTCATTATATGAATGACAAGGTTTCTGTAGAAATCCAATTCCGAACACCATTTATGTTGAAATTATCAATATTATACGAATTGTACTCAAATGCACATTTTAGGTCAAAATCTATAAAATTGCCTAAATGGTTTAAACTTGTCATTTACAAGTGCCATTTTAGGTCAAAGTATCCCTAAATAGGGCAATGCATTTAATGGACCAGCTAACTTTGATTAGATCATTTCGAGTCAAAATCACCATTTCACCATTTATTACTCTAGATCACTCTTTTCTTCTAAATTCATTAGTACACATCATGTACCTTTGTTATTTATTGTTGGCAACATCCTAAATGGGAATATGGTTACAACACATCTAGCGTCACCTTCTAATTCTTCTTGACTCAAATTATAACCCAATAATATGACTTTCTAACCATTTCGATTAGTTGAGGGTCAATTTTCAAATAATTGTACAAATGTTGATTAACCTTGCTTAAGGATAATTAATCCAAATCAATGGCTTAAGTGGATTTTCCATGAGATTTGTTGAATATTTCTTTTTGAAAATTGATTCTTATTTATCTGCATCACTTAGTGACATCATCTATGGGGTGGCATCCATCAAGCCATAAGTGCATAAAATATTAGAATTATGGGTCACCCATGCCTAGTTAATGCCTCCCATGCCTCTTCAATGACCCTTCTTCCAAGGTCATCTTAAGGATAATTATGGATTTAACTACAAATATTAGGATTATCCTTAACCACACATCTCAATCTTGATATGGATGGTTGAGGTTGATCCTGACCAATCTCAAAAATTTATAAATAGAGAGGCCATGGACATTATTTCTAAGCGTGAAAGGTTATTATGATCAAATATATTCAAATCTTGAACATTACAAAGTTATAATGCTAAAATTGTTTCTACAAAGCTTCATTGATAGGCTAGTTTAGTGATTTACAGTCAAGAGCTGAGGTTTTATGGAGTGTTCTTGAGGCATTGGAGGAGCTTACCACCATTGTTGACAAAGACAAGGATGCTTGATTAAGGGAGAAAATGTTTTTGAGCCACATAGGTATGGTAAATCCATTTGGGAAGGTAATATGGTGATTTCTTTCTTTCATTTATTTCTTGATATCCTTTGTAATTCCCATAGGAATAGATAGGCTTGGTTATTTATTTATGCATGTTTCATTTTTTATGGATGAATGCTTGACTAACTTGCTTTGTAATCCTCTCTACATCTTGGCATGATTGATGGGACTAGATGCATCCTAAACCTAAAGGAGATACTTTTACAACCTTAAAAAACTTATTTAAGCTTTTAAAACTTTTAAAAGTTGGTTTTATATCTTTATTTTGCCATTTTTGGTTACCATAGTTTTTACACAGTAACTGACATTAGCAGAAATAATGGCATCAGTTACTTGGCTTAACTAATGTTGATCAGCATAACTAACATCAGTCAAATCTCAGTTGGTCATAACTGACATCGATGGTATTGATCAACATCTGTCACTATGTTTTTCTAAAACCATAGATGTAAGGCCTATTTTTATAAAGTTTATTATTTCAAATTCAAAAGGGATTCAAAGCTAAAGGACATGCTAATAATTTTGCTATAGGATCAAGTTTAAAATCTGCTTAAAACATGTTTAAATCACTTTTGCATGCTTAAAATTTGATTAGGAACTTTTTTTTGGATGTTTAAAAAAGGATTTAAGTGTTTTTGGTGAATGTTTTCAATGTTTACAACTAATACCAAGGGGTCAAATGAACACCACCAAATATTTCATAGGAAGGAGTAAATATTTTCAATGTTTTCAAAGTTTACAACTAAGAACAAGGGGTCAAATTGAATACACTTGTTAATTCTTGTTTTCAATAGTTTATTAGATTAATCTTGTTTGATAAAAAGAGGTATGTTGCATGTATTCTATTCCATTTTTCCCCTATAGGGAACCCTTGGAATCAAAATCACCATTCCTATTGCAAGTATCATAGTCCAATACTTAGAAAGAAAGTCACCTAAAACACTCCCCAAAAACTCACTAAAGTTTGGGTGATATTTTAAATGACCCTAAGGTCTTTCTATTTTCATGATTTCTTTGTTTTTATGTATTTTGGCTTGCAAGGGGGACGTCATCACCTCCCACAAGTTATTTATGGAATCTTTGACTTAGGGTTTCACCTCCTAGAATTGACTTCATTTGACTCCTTTAGAATTGCACATGGGATGTAGTGGCACTTTGGACATCACACTACACTGAACAAATAGAAGGATGTAGTGGTTACATAAAGGACTAGACCTTTATGCAATGAGTCAATTGATACAGACCTAAAATACATTCTTTTCTTTTACATTATTCAGCATGAAAGTCATTATGCAATTGATTCCCCTAAAATGTTTGAAACTTGATAGTTTAGTAGACCCCACTTTGCAATACCTTTTTAATTTAGACTTAAGTCATTTATTTTTTGTGATTAGCTTACTTGGTCTTTGATTTATGTCTAAACTACTTGTTAACTTAATGAACTTAACCAAAACACATTGTCTCAATCTTCTTGAGCAAGGGAGGCATTACACTATCCAAATGGAAAATTAATCTTTTCCTTGTTTAATTTGTTATCAAAAGTTGCGTCATGACATCCACTTTGGTGTAGTCATGCTACCCAATTGAGTCTAAAACTTTTACCCAATTATTTTAAATCCTTTATTTATATTTCAAATTCAAAATTGAACCTTTATGAGTTCTAAGGGTTGGTGCATCAAGGCGGGTTCACCATTTGTGTACTAGGCTTGTTTTAACTTGGGTTCACTTTTCTATTTGGATTGAAGGTCATTTATGAAGACTTAAAATCACATTATCATCTTGATGGACTCAAGTCATCTTGCATATCGCTCATGCTTTGGGTCCTAAAATATATTTTATCCTACTAGAATCATGTGGTGATGTTACGCTGCCCATTTGGTCCTACCTTTATACTTATTGATTTGCATATGTATTTACATCTTGAGTTTCTTAGTTTATTTTGTATTCTTCATAATCTAGAGAGCTTTCACCTAAATTTCTAGGGTTAACTTGTCGAAGTTGAAACTAGCTTTTGTAGTGTGGGTGTATCACAAAGATCTAGGATTTGGTGTACTAGTTTTCACCTTGGGTCTTTGAGTTACCTTACTCTCTTCTGATTTATATTATTTCAACTTTACCAAAGGTTGAGTAATTTTGTGAACCAAATATTCTAAATTTTGTGTGGTTTCAAACCACCCTCCCTTATAGTCTCATTGGTACCTTAGTTATTTATTTAAAAAGAAATCTAGATCATACTTTGATGGGTTATCGAACATTGGTCCAAAGTTATTCAAACACACAGAGTATTTATTTTTAGACATGGCTCAAAGGTTCACTCATAGTAGGGGCTCTTATGGCCTCAGGTATGAGGATGAGAAAATTTATGATGGTCGAGATAGCCCCATTATTTTTGATGATATCCCCACAATAGTAGGATTTGAAGATGATTACAATGAATATCAACCCGAAGAAGATCAAGATGACGCCCTTCTTAGATTGATAGAATCAGGTGCTAGACTACCTTCTAAATTTCCTATGGTATAATTACATACCTTAGTTAGGGAAGGAGAATAATGATGGCAAGAGAAAGCTTTTGTATAAATAGACATACCTTATTCTTCTAACAAAGGAAAGGAAATACAGACAGAGTCAAAACCTATGAATATAGATCTTCTAGATAAGATCAAGATAATAAGTCAACAATATGTAGATCAACTTGTCACAAACTTAACTGACTCCCTAGTTGCCACTTCAATTCATAATAAGGCTTCAAAATAACATGAAAATATGGTGGATAGTATGCAACAAATATTGGATGAAAAAATTACCATAGTGGATCAAGGTAATCTAAACAAATAGGTAAAGTCACAAGAGACCTTACAAGATGTTCCATTTGACATGAAACATACATTCTTCAATCATCAAGAACCTCTTGTTACTTTATAAACTGAGAAACCCAAACATTTAATTTGAATTGAGGAAATCCCTCAAATAAAATAAAAATTGGTAAATAAACATAGACATTTCCAAAATCAATAAAACACAAAACAACCAAATTTAGGTAATGTTTTACAATCCAAGAATCAACAAATGATGTTCTCAACTCAAGCAGCAAATCAATACCAAATCATGGATCAAAAGGTATATGATCCTTTTAGATCCATACAAAAATAGGGGCATATTCCACGTCAACAATAACAAAATTAGGGGCACATTCCACCCCAAAAACAACAAAAATAGGGGCACATTCCACCCCAACAATAATAAAACTAGGGGCACATTCCACCCCAACAATAATAGAATTAGGGGCACATTACACTCCAATAGCAATAAAACTAGGGGAACATTCCACCCCAAGAACAATAGAATTAGGGGCACATTCGACCCCAACAACAACAAAACCAGGGGTACATTCTACCCCAACAACATATTATCCAATCCACAAATGCACCAAACATGCAAGAATGGACTTCTATGAAGGAAATTGTCCAAATATTGGAGACAAAAAATAGAGTCAAAAAGTACAAATTCGATGAGATATGCCCATATCCATTTGACTTATCTTTTCTCCAAAACCCATTTTCACCTCACTTTGAGGCACCCAAATTTGATAAATACCAAGGGAAAGGAGACTTGTATGAACACATACAAGCATTTTTTGTCTTGTGTCAAGAGGCTGCTTATAGTAGAGAGTACTTATTATGACTATTTGTGTGAAGTTTAACGAGACAAACTCTTGATTGGCTACTTAAACTACACAAGGGATGAATTACGGATTGGAATGACATATCAAAAAATTTCATTAACCATTTCTCATACAACATAGAACATGAATTGACCATTTTTTACTTATGTAAAGATAAACAACATGATGGTGAAAGTTTTGTTGCATATCTACAAAGGTGGAGAGCATTGGTGGGCCATTTTTAACATAATTTACTAGACAAATAATTGGCTGATATCTTTGCACATAATTTGCATCCTAAAGTTATGCATAATCTATGGTTAGATTTTGCTAACTAATTTGAATAAATTATTGATAAAAGAGTGTAAATTAAGAAGACTCTTATTGCTAGGGTGTTGTTAATATCTTTTCACAAGGACAAGAATCTAATTAGACTAAATCACTGGATCCTCAAATAGTTACATAGGATAAGTCTAAGGGATTTCATAAAAATAAGAACATGGTTGAAAATGGGGTGATAGAAACAATACATGTACAAATGGTACAAACTATGCCTCCTCTAAATGTACAATTAACTCCCTCAAATTTGCTACCTACTTTGTAAAGACAACCTACATGAAGGATGTTTCATAACAATTTTAGAGTCTTTAACAAGTTAGGAGAATTGATTGAAGCAATATTACAAAAGCTCATTTTAGCTAACTTAATTATATGCCAGTATCAAGGTCATTTCCTCAAGATCAGCTAAAACTAGACTAGTACAAAGAGAATGAATGGTGTAACTTTCATCATGTTGCTAGTCATAATGCATATCATTGTATTCAATTGTGACATATTATTGAGGAATTTATTGAAAATGATGAGCTAGAAATTAATTTGTCTCCTAATCAGGACACAAATTAGGATATGGGAATCTAAAAATACCCATTTCCTCAACATGATCGACCACCACCAAGAAACAATAAAAATGGTCCCAATCAAGGACAAAGGTAGAATCAAAACCAACAATAGGGTCAAAATCATAATGAGCATAATCGACATCATGATCCCCATAATAATAATGTGGCTTATAAAAATGTGCCTTATGACCACAATAACACTATGGGATGCATTTATACAACCCACATTACCACTATTACTATGATGCCACATGGCCAATCTCATGTTCCTCATAAAATAAGACCCATCATTATAGGGTCAACACCCTCCCCCCTAGTAATACCATGTCGAGTTCACATCATTATATTGATACTCTATTTGCATAGCTTACTAATCCTAAATAATAGTACCATTCTTCTAGAGGCTCCTCATTGACCCAAAATTATAGCAATGTCATTAATCTCCCATGAATCACCATCCAAGGCCCTTTGCCTCACTCTTCTAATTATAATGACTCCTTACCACCTCTAGGTTGTGTAGTTACAACTAGACCCCCATGAGTTTCCATCTAGGGCCCTTTGCCCACTTCTTTCCATAAACCCCATGATAACATTGTGCCAATGGTTCCAAAGCCAAATACTATCCCAACAAAGACTAAACTATTTTAATCCACTATTTAAAGGCCTTATAGTCTAATGGACTAATTAGATAGAACCCCTGCATAAATTTCCATATTAGAACTCTTACAAACATCTGATGCCATAGAACCATCCTCAACAAACTTTTACAAGAGTTTATTATACCTAATGATATAAACCTTGATTAGTCCTAGAACTTAATAGGACATTTTTCTTCATTTTATAAAATCATGTGTGATGAAAAGGACATGTCCATCCTTGGCCCAAACCACAATAACCCACTATACATTGAGATAATCATTGTGGATCACAAGATCAAGTGAGTTGTTATAGATAATGGTTTATGTATGAACATCATATCTCTTAAATTGGTGTGATGATTAGGTTATATAGATAAAGACATTTAGCCAGAGACTATTATAATCAAGTCTTATGATAACACTGAGAGGAAGTCATCTAGTACAATTTGGTTGCCAGTCATGGTTGGGGATATTTCTCATCACATGTTATTCCATATTATGGATATTGAAATTCCTTATAATATACTTCTTGGTCATCCTTGGATCCATGAAGTACATGTAGTTCCATCTACTCTTCACCAATGCCTTAAGTTTCCCCATGATGGGATCAAAGTTACTATTCCTACTGATCAACAACCATACCAATATTGCAAACATCTTGAAGTAGAGTTTCATAATTATAACTATTGCCTAGGTTATGAATTCATTATAAAGAAGAACAAAGTCATCATTTATCATCCATCTCCATCTAATTATATCAACCTTAGTAATCTAGCCTCTACTTCAATTGATCCATTTCGTATAGCACTGGCCAAGCAGGTAATTATTAAAGATGCAAGCATTTCCACATATCATCTAAAGGATGTCTTCCATATTATAAAATTACCAAAATACCCTAAAACATTTGGTAGGATTAAAACTTCCTAGACTCCTAACAGACCCAATCATATTTGGCAACCAAAGAAGAAGCAACCAAAACCTTCTATGGTTTTTGTGCCTACAATTGAACTAATTAAGGATTGAGAGGATTTTACCAAGGGATATTGGTTATATTTTGAGGGCCTTGTAGATTATTTTTAGAATCCAATGTATCCTATCCCTAATAGGATAATGGATCATCTTCAATATATAGGGAAAGGCCTTGGCCCCTAGGAATAAGTAATTTTAGATCCCTTATCAGCTGGAGTTGTTAATGGGAATCATGGTCTCAGATTTAAACCACCAGAGGATGACCTAATAATATTTGGTAGTGATTCTTCTAAATTGATTGGTAGCGAGACTCCTAGAAATGATGTAATGTCCTATTATATCCTTTTTGATGAGCTTGTTGATTTAGATTTGTTTGATTCAAAGGATATATTGACCATAACACCTATTGGAGCTTCTTGTCCTAAAGAAAAAACCCATCCTAGTGGTGATTCCCTTCCTAAAGTAAGACATTATATCTTTACCATTAGTGCTTCCCATCCTAAAGCAAACCCTCATTGTAACCTATGAACTTTCCATCCTGAACTCATAAATTGGGATCAGCAAAATTTGGTCATATGCCTCAATGAGTTTCAAAATGAAGAATCAATTGCATAATACATGGGCCTATTAGATGCATTTCCCATTGGTGATCATAAATAGGGTTTTGATTTTTCATTGAATCCTTCTGCCTACTTTAGAGAGTAGGAAAACTTCTTTGGTCATAATAAAGAACAAACATCAAGATCTTTAGGTGAAAACCTCTTTGAGAAACTTGTTGATCAGGGAAAAAGTAAAGAAAAAGAGAAGCCATTGAATGAAAACTTGTTTTAGGTGCTCCTAGGTGGGAAAGTTTGCTCATCCTCTTAGGACATAGAAAGTCCATCTAGCCCAAGTACCATAGCTAGTACTATCATCTCTTCAGAACAGCATTTGAGCTTCTTGCTCTTGAGTTCTTAGAGGTCTTTGCCAATTGGCCTTTACCTAAGAAGGTAGATTTTGATTCTTCATATTATCAAAATATTTAGGAGGAGGAAAAACAATATATAGTAGAATAAGATGATCATGACCATACATTTCCTACAATTCTAGAAGATGGATCCACACTCCTTATGGAGAGCACAATAAAAGTGAATTTGGGAACCCATGAGGATCCCAAAAATGTTTATCTTCGATCTTCCTTTACTGAAGTAGAATGGGAACATATTTTATCCATTATTAAGGATTATATAGACATATTTTCATGGGCATATCTGACATGCTAGGCCTAAATCTAAATTTAGTTGTACATCATCTAGTTGGTCACCCTGATGCTAAACCAGTCAAGAAAAAGTTAAGAAAGATGCATCCATGCATCACCCTTTTGGTTAAGGCCAAGTTGGAGAATTTATTAGGAGCCAATTTTATTAGACCATTGGACTACTCTAAATGGATTTCTAACATAGTGCTAGTAAGTAAAAAGACCCCAGGCATACGTGTTTCTACTGATTTTCATGATATCAACAAGGCATGTCCCAAAGATGATTTTCCTCTGCCCAACATCAACATGATTTTTGACTCAAATGATGGGTACAAGATGTTATCCTTAATGGATGTATTTTATGATTATAATTATATAAAGATGGCCCCTGAAGATCAACATAAGACCGTGTTCACTACTCTGTGGGGAACATTTTATTACAAGTCATGCCATTCAATTTAAATAATGTTAGAGCCACATATCAGTGTGAAATGACTATCATATTCCATGACATGATGCATGACATTTTTGAGGACTATGTTGATGATATAATAGTAAAATCAAGAATACGAGCTAGACACCTTGACATTCTACAAAGAATATTTGAGAGGCTTTATGCATATAAAATCCACTTGAATCCTAAGAAATATGTCTTTGGAGTCACATCAATAAAATTTGTAGGGATCATTATATCAAAATGATGGATTTAAGTTGACCCTATGAATGTCACTACTATTGTGGAGATGCCTCCACCCAACAATCTTAAACAGTTGTAGGGTCTACAAGGCAAGATCTAGTCTATATGTAGGTTCATTTCTCAACTAGTAGATAAGTGCCACTCATTTACCCATCTTTTAAAGAAAGGGGTAAAATTTTAGTGGGATGAGGATTGTTAGATATCATTTTCAAAGCTTAAAATATACTTAGCCAATCCACCAATCTTATGACCTCCAACACAAGGAAAGTCACTGATTCTTTACATATCAGCCATAGAATATGTACTGGGGGCACTTTTGGCTCAACATGATGATCATGGTAAGGAACACACAATTTATTATTTAAGATGAAAATTGGTAGCCTATGAACATAATTATATTCCTATTGATAAGTATGTTTAGCTATTGGGTTCACCACTCATAAATTATGACATTATATACTGAATAACAAAACTTTTGTTATTGCCAAGGTAGATCCTCTCAAGTTCCTCTTATCTAATTAATATTTACAAGGATGTATGGATAAATGAATTATGATCCTCAACAAGTTTGATATTGAAAACCAAAATTAGAAGGTAATCAAAGGGCATATTCTTATGGACCAACTTGTAGAAGCTCCTATTACATCCACTCAACCTCTCAACTTTGAGCTTCCAGATGATTCTATCATGATGATAGAACAAGAATCACAAGAACCTAAATAGTGGACACTCTATTTTCATGGATCCTTCACATCCTAAGGATCTAGAGCTAGTATATTATTGATAACTCCATGAAATGATTTGATCCCCAAAGCCTTCCATATACAATTTTAGTGTATAAAAAATAAGGCTGAATATGAGGCATTGGTTGTAGGGCTATGTCTTTCCATATAATGGTATATTCAAATCTTAAAGGCTTATGGCAATGCTTAGTTAATCATAAATTATAAAATTTATCAGTATCAAATAATAGATGATAAGCTTGTCCCTTACAGTAAAATTGTTGATAACCTTAAAATACATTTTAAATCTCTATAGTTTGAGCAAGTTTCACGAGTCAACAATAGGTCTACCAATGCCATGACAACAATTGGTTACATGATTCAAATTAATGATATTGCTAAAGAGTATCATTTCTTGATTGGAAATCTTCTTCATCCATCACATATTTTATTAGATTCAAAGAGGATACACACCATTGCTAATCCTAATCTCTCACCTAAGCTACCATGGTACCAAGATTTTTATAACTATTTCCATAGCCATGTCTTTCCTTCCAACCTTTCCAATAATAAAAAAAAACTTTTGCTTCATCACCCAACATGGTATATCCTCCTTGGAAACATTCTTTCTTAAAAAGGCTATGATGGAATACTTCTTCATTGTTTATCTTTAAGAGAATCTAAGCTGGCACTTAAGGAGGTTCATGAATGAATGTGTGGGGCACAAACCAATGGTGTAGTCCTAGCAAAGAAACTTATTATAATAGGCTATTATTGGACTAAAATGGAAACAAATGCTTGTAATTATGTAAATAAGTGTGTTTCTTATCAGCAACAAGGCAACTTGATACATGCACCTTCCTTACCATTGTAGCCAATTACAACACCATGGTCATTCTCAACATGGGGTCTTGATCTCATTGGAAAAACTAACCCAAGATATTTAAATGGCCATAAACACATTTTGACTATGATCGAATACTTTACCAAGTGGATTGAGGCCATTCCTCTCACTTATATTATTGGTAAACAAAAATACAAATTCATTCATTACCATATCATCTATCGATATGGCATCCCAACCCATATTATATCTGATAATGGTGAATCCTTTGTAAACTAATATGTGAAATATCTTTGTGAAAAATTCAAGATAAAGCATAAAAAATCCACTCCATATAACCTGCAAGGTAATGGACAAGCTAAGGCATCAAATAAAACCATTATAGCCATCTTAAAAAAGATTTTCAATGATGTTAGCCATAATTGGCACTTGTAACTCTTTCCTTCCCTCTGGGCTTATAGAACCAATCATTATACCCCAATTAGAGCTACTTCATACTCTTTTATTTTTGGCATTGAATCTATCATCCTAGTCAAGATTGAGATCCCGTCATTAAGAATATCACTAGAGCATATTAAAGATAATGAAAACTATAGAGCCTCATGGCTACAAGAACTAGAACTTCTAGATGGTAAGCATTTGGCTAACCTAGAAAACTTGCAGGCCTATTAGAATATATTATGGATAAGATACAACAAGCACATTCTCCCTTGATAATTTGAGATTGGTGACTTATTTTTGAAAGAGAACCAGAAGAAAATGAATGTTAAACCCAAAAATAAAGGCAAGTTTAAGCCTAATTAGTTAGAACCATACATTTTCATAATAAACTATAGATCATGAGCATATCGATTGGCTAAACCCAATGGTGAAGAACTTTCAGATCCTATGAACATTGTACACCTTAAGAGGTTCTATGCATGAACAATTTAAAAACCATTTTCTATAAGACCCCTAACTTGGGGCAACTTGTGCTATCATAATTTTATCCCACCCTTTTATCTTACCTTAACTACATTTTATACTACCCTGGCCCACTTTTCATAAATCCTAATGGTAAAGGCTTTGAACCCTTGGCACTATGAACACATTCTTCATCCCATTCTAAATTTCTCTCTTTAAAGATACAAATTCTTTGTTATGTCTAAGGCATGTTATAAGGTTGAAATTTTTTTTCCCCTAACCAATTATGATCTCAATTATGTCTCATAAACATTATGAACATCTTTAGTAGTTATTCTACAAAGTAGTTTAGTAAAGATAATCTTGTGTAGCTTCTGACAAGTGAACAACTACATCTTCTCAATTCAGTTATTTATTGCTTTCTTATTTTATCAAGAATCTCACTCTCACCAATTTGTGAGTATGGGCCATTTCAGCAAGCTTAGCTATCTTATTGGAACCTCTACTCTCAAGATGTGCATCTCCTCGAGTAGATGGTCCCACCTTGTGCATATTTTATTCCAAAAACACTAAAAACATTAGAAATACTTTGAAAATACCAAAAAGATCAAAAAATGATCCATAAAAGACTAAAAACATTGTCTCACACTTCTGTACAGTTGTACATTTCCATTCCACCATCCCACACTCTCACCATTTCATGAGAAACCATTAAGTTTGAATGCTCTCACCATTTTGGGAGCAACCATTAAGTTTGAATGCTCTCACCATTTTGTGAGAAACCATTAAGTTTGAACATTCTCACCATTTTGTGATTAATTTTTAAGTTTTAATGCTCTCACCATTTTTAAATAAACTATTAAGAAATAATACTCTTGCTATTTTGTAAGCACAAGAACACCTGTTTATTTCATCTTGTCCCATGCCGTTGCCATTTTACAAGACCATTCTTTATCATCTCATTATCTTCTTATTTTCCAGACCATTCTCATTTGTTTTTCATATCTTCCATTTATTCTATATAATTAATCATTCTAGTCTAATCATCATTTTTATTCTATCCCATTTCTTGGGAGAACTACATTTGGCTTGAAGTTCATGTTGGAACATGCATCCATGGAACTGTGTAGGTAGTATCAACTTTTATTATACATCTAGAGTCAGCTCATCCAACCCTTTCCTTTTCTTCTATTCTCCCATTTATTCTTTCATTGTTCCTCTTTAATTAGGGAAAAATTGTCATGTCATTGTTCTTTGTTATGATGTGGTGGAAGGTAACGCCTCTACAACACATGCATAAACGTTTATCTTTAAACTGCACTAACTTGGTTTTTTATTTGTGTGTTTATTTGAGTTTTCTTGGTGTTTTGTTGTGATTTAACACCTCTCCTTTTATTTCTTCCCATTTTCTCTTTCTATTATTTCTCGATCCATTCTTGGTCTTGTGTTTCTTTGTCTTGTTTTACCATTTGATTTTGCTTTTTTCTTTCATGTTCAAGAATACCTTGATGGTCCACATGGATCTTGATTATTTATATCTTGGTCTCATGTCATTAAGATGTTCTTGCCTTTTGTTTTTAAACATTTTTTATTCCTAATTAAATCTTGATAGATCATATCTTGATTTCAAGTTACGTTCACTTATGCTTATCTTTTTATTTTTATTTTGCTTTTTTTTAAAATGTAAACCACTGTAACTCAATTTTTGGTCATTATTTTACCATTATCCTTAGTTATAGATATTCACATCTGAACTAGCTCAGCGCAATAGGAATCTTATGTCATTTTAAGTTATTCATACTTATGATGCCTAATTTATTTTTCTATACTAAGCACTTTATGCTCAAATCTCAAGGTCTTAACATCAACATCAACTCTGATGAATGATTTTCGAGAAAATTTTGAAAAACCTAGGCTCATGATGTGGAATTAGGCTTCTAGGTAGCATGCATTTTAGTACTCAAGTTTATTCTTAGACGTGCATCTCTTTGCATACATTATGATACTAATCAATTCTTGGTTATTTTTCATTATTCCTCATTCCATTCTCTCCCAAACTTGGGTGAGATACATTGGCCTAAAGTTCATGTTGGAACATGAGTCCATGGAACTATATAGGTAGTGCTCAATTTCTATTAAGTTCAGCTCAGCTATCTCCATTCTTATTTTCATGTCTCTCATCACTTTGTGCATTCTCATATGCTTGGTTTTATATGACTTTCTAAGCCATTACACCATCACATGTACATTTGTGCCCACTCACTTTAACCTATCTTTTTTATTATATCCTTGAGTTATTTTGCTTGCCAATTACCCATGCTAGGGCACAACTTCTGAAAAACATCCAAATCAAATCAGCTCTACATGGGCAAAATCATTTTTTATTCTTTATCAATGATCAAGATTCGCCCTACTGGGGCATACCTATTTTATCACGATCACATTTTCTCTACTAGGGCACTTATTATTATCTTTTGTTTGGAGACCCCATACTAGTGGTGCTTCCCTTCCTGAAGTAGAACATTCTCCCTTTTCCTCTAATTCCAAGCTCTCCAAATTAAAGCCCATGATGGCAGTATTTTAGAGTATAATTTATCTCAAGATTGATCAATGTCATAAGCACATAGCTTCTACTCTCAAATTAGGTACATTTAAAAGTGTGTCCTTTACATTTATGGATTGTACCTTCCCATTACCCCTATCTCTAGGGCCTATAATTATATTTTGATCATTGATGTTAATCGCATGTGTAATCATTAGCTCATGTGGATGTGATCTATTCCATGGGTTAATCTCTCAATTTCTCTCTCTTTTTGAGAGTCCATTCTTCTCTTTCATCCTAGTATGTCCTCTCAAGGGGGCATCATGGGTCTATTCCAATTTCTTCTTGACAACTCTTTTCTTTGAAAATATGTTGTTTCACCTAAATGTATCTCTATACCTTCTCAAATAGGGGGGAAATGTAGACATCTAATTCCTAACACTATCTGTGTTAAAATTATTAATCTTACATGAATTTCACTCAAATGTACATTTTAGGTCAAAATCTATAAAATGTCCTAAATGGTTCAAAATTATCACTTACAAGTGCCATTTTAGGTCAAATTATCCCTAAATAAGGCAATGCATTTTATGGGCCAACTAACTTTGATCAGATCATTTTGAGTCAAAATGACCATTTCACCATTTAGTGCTCTAGATCACTCTTTTCTTCTAAATTCATTCATACACATCATATACCTTTGTTATTTTCTATTGGAAACATCCTAATGGGAATACAGTTCCAACACATCTAGAGTCACCTTCTAATTCTTCCCAAGTCAAATTAAGACTTGTAATATGACTTTCTGACCATTTTGATTAGCTGAGGGTCAAATTTCAAATAATTACACAAATGTTGATTAACCTTTATTAAGGATAATTAATCCAAATCAAGGGCTTAAGTGGATTTTCAATGAGATTTGTTGAATATTTTTCTTTTAAAATTGATTCTTATTATCTGCATCACCTAGTGACATCATTTATGGGGTGGCATCCATCAAGCCATAAGTGCATAAAATATCAGGATTATGGGTCACCCATGCCTAGTTAATGCCTCCCATGCCTCTTCAATGCCCCTTCTTCCAAGGTCATCTTGAGGATAATTATGAATTAATTCCAAATATTAGGATTATCTTCAACCACAAATCTCAATCTTGAGATGGATGGTTAAGGTTGATCCTGACCAATCTCAAAAATATATAAATAGAGAGGCCATGGACATCATTTCTAAGCTATTTTGGTGCAGGGTTATTATGCTCAAATATCTTCAAAGCTTGAGCATTACAAAGTTATAATCATAAATTATTTCTAAAAGGCTTCATTCATGGGCTAGTTTAGTGATTTACAATCAAGAGCCTAGGTTTTATGGAGTGTTCTTGAGGCATTAGAGGAGCTTGCCACCATTCTTGAAAAAGACAAGGATACTTGATCAAGGGAGAACATGTTTTTGAGCCACATAAGTATGGTGAATCCATTTGGGAAAGTAATATGGTGATAAATTTATTTCATTTGTTTCTTGTTATCCTTTGTAATTACCATAAGAATAGATAGGCTTGGTTAGTTATTTCTTTATGCATGTTTTATTTTTTATGGACTAATGCTTGAATAACTTTCTTTGTAATCCTCTCTACAGTTTCTGGGACACCTACTTATGTGAGATCTCATGCACCATAGATTTAGTAGAGATGAAATTCAGTTCAAATAAATCAACCTAATTATATTAGCATGGTGACAAAAGGGAAAGAAACTTAACCACTAGTTTCAGTATGATAATCGATTAAGATATTTGTCAAAGACCATAGAGATAAAAACATAGTTTCAGTAAGATAACTAATCATGATATTTGAAATACATAATTTAAAATATAACATAGATTTAATATGACAACTAATTAATCTATTTTCTAAAGAGTCTAAAAATCTATCTATCAATAGTACACCATGATAAATATCATTTTTAGAGTCTACTTCTACACCTACACAATATCAACAATATGGTTACTTGGTTACTCTGCCATCAAGATTTAGATAGTGCATGTTGTAGTCACATTATCAATACTCCCATAAAGTATGATAGTTATTTGTCATCGATACTAAAAACTAACATTATTAATTCAATATCAATATATACTCAAACATATATATACAAATAAAATCAATTACCACTATCTGACCACATAATACATATACATATCAACACATATGTCATGAATATAATCAAACATATACTCAAGTAAATAATCCCATAATCAAAATTCCAAATAACATGATGTCCATATATCAACAAGTCCATATATATATATATATATGGACTTGTTGATATATGGACATCATGTTATTTGGCATTTTGATTATGGGATTATTTACTTGAGTAGATGTTTGATTATATTAATGCCAAATAACATGATTTCCATATATCAACAAGTCCACACACACACACACACACACACACACACACACACACACACACACACACACACACACACACACACACACATATATGGACTTGTTGATATATGGACATCATGTTATTTGGCATTAATATAATCAAACATTCTCATGGCCATTTGACATTTTATAGATGCAAATTCAAGGATATTTTCTCCATCAGGTTATAAATAGGGTTTAGGAGGGTTTTAGAATGTTTTGTTTCTTAGTGATAGTTCATAAAGGATAGATGTCCAAACTTAAAAATAATTCAAAAAATTTGGAGTTTAATACCCTCCTCAACTACCCCCATCTCCTTAAGGTACCATGAAATGTGTATTTATATATATTAGCATTTGAAAATGGCCTCTTGATCTTTCTCTAGCATTTTGGGTACCTCGGCCATAGAATTAGGTCAAAATGACCAACTTGTTGTAAATCTCTACAATATATATATATATATATATATATAACTAAAAAAACATTTTCATATAATGATACATAGTCACGCAATAATAGAATTTTGTTCACCAAGACCAACCTCATCACTCTTACTCTTTTATAAATAAGCACTAGAGCTCAATGATCCTACATACACTCTATATCTATATTAATACCTATGTCTATGCTCTCTATCTTGTAATACTACCACCTTAGCCACCAGCTCTGCATGTTCCCATTGTAGATGAATATAATCATCCATGATATTACTACCTACCACACCCAAAATATTAGGTGTGGTCATCACTAACTTATATAACTCATCATATTCCTCATTTCTAACCATTTTTTCCCACCTATATGTTATGGTGGCAATGGTAGATTGATTAAACAAGTGGGAATGGATGACAACAACCCCTATATCCCTCTCCACTAACCCATCATCCATTACATCCTCAGGAATGTGTCATGTAAGCTCTTGTAATGTAGCCTCAATGATGGTCTCCTAGTACTCACTATCTATTACACCTACACATACCAACATAATACATTGTATATCCTAATTGATAAGCCAATACTAAACAAACCAAACATATAATTCTATAATGACAATATACCCTCAACTTATCTAATGGGATCCATGTCTAGTACATCCTCCATAATACCCCATCTCCCAAAAATAATGGAAGCCATCTATGTCATCCCACCATAATATAAAGGCATCAGTAGCCCCCACATCATCTATATTAGGCATCTCTATCACAACATATTACTCTATCACTGGGATTGGATCCAACTCATCCACAATAGGTCTTGATCTATTACTTGACCTCACTATAAACCATTAACTCCTCAACCACCCCCATGGTGTAAGACACACTTCCTAGACAACAACAAACTACCATGTCACCTACTCATAATAAAATCTCTCAAAAACATTGATCCATCAATCATGCAATAAAAAACTCACCCAAATCCATCTAAACTACATTTCATCCTCAAGCCATCCCTAATATGCCCTATAGGGTCTCTAAATAATTTCTTTGGATGTCACTCAATCTAACATCCATCAATAGTGAATTATGATCCTTGATCGCATAAGAGCTATACCAATCCATCTCTCTATAAATACCTAGGGATGTGCCCAATCCACATGTGGAAAACCCTCTAGTCTAGCCACTGTAATGTGCTCATAATCCCAAAAATGTAACAATATTGATGACCCAATCCCATAACTACATAACTCTTGATTAAAATGGTATAAATCTCAATACAAGTGGCCTATATGGTGTGACCCCAAACATATGGTCCCATATTCCTCTATGTATTGAATAATACCATGCATCTTATATGAAATGCATACACCACTACCATCAATAATAATAAATGAAGATTATAACACTACCAAAAATGTATGTAATTATAGAACACTAGCTATAATAATCACAGCTAATAACACATCACTCCTACTTCCTTGATGATGAATCCTCACAGGTATAGACATAAGATACCTTGAGACCTGGTCTATGGATATATATCTAGCTAAATCCTATAATACATCTTGTTTAACTATAATGGGAAATATAAGTATCCTATACACATCCTCCAAAGTAATAGTAATCTCTCATGTGGGTATCCAAAAAGTACATTTATCGATATTCCATAGCTCACACAATGTAGTAATCATATGACAATCCCAAGGCATCGATGCATGTGATACCACATGACCCAAACAAACCCTATCCATAGCTAATTTCTTATCATCTGTTAAGAATAACTTGCATAAGTACTCCATCATCTAACCATTATGAAACTCCCTCATGCATATATATACATAAAAAATACGTAGAATATGACATTATCATCTCCAAATGAAAAATATTCATGTTAAAATATCATTAAATGAAAATTCAAATAATTTCAATTTTTAGTCTACATTACATTAGCATTATAGATGGGACCATAGTGCTAAACACTAACACAATCCATGGATAGTAGTGTGGTAGCCTCGGACACTAGCATTGTCCTTAAGACAATATCATGTCGTTCCTAAAGAAACACTAATCTAGCTAAAATGATGTGAAAATGATTAAAAAACACACACAATAAACATTACAAAAACATGGAAAATAATGGAATCCTTACCAGAGTGACCTCCTTGGTAGCTTGGATCAACACCTCTACCTCCTTGTAGTGACTTAGATTCACACCTCATCTCCTCAACATATTTTATTCACTTAAAGAAATAATTATCTCAAATTAAAAAGTTTAAATTATTTTTGAAATTAATAAATCAAACCTATTTAAACCATGTTCTAAAAATGTCACCCATCTAAGGTTGGCCTTGCATGTAAATTTATCCAACCATTACCAAAAACTTCTAATTATGATATCTTGATAACCATGGCTCTAATTTCTAATCTATTTTTGTTTTCAAAACTTGATGATGATATACCCTACACTATACTAGTTACACTTATATCCCAATAGATTTGAATTTTTAAATGAAAGAACTTATTTTTCCTTAACAAACTCACTATAGACCACATGTTTAGCTTAGTCTCAATTTATAAATAATTCCTCTATAATTGTCAAAGTAATTAATCTTGAAATCATATTATCAATGCTAACTATTCACTAACATGTCTACCGATATCACTTTTGCTTCGATACCCTTACCCTAATTTCATCTCTCTTACCAAAAGTGGGCATATACACACTATTCACACTAATACAATTTTACTCAGATACATAGGCTCAGATATTCAAATACATAGTTTGACATAGATTTCTCAGTATAATTTTACTTAGATACTTAGGCTTAGATATAAAAATACACTATTTGACTCAGAATTCTTGATATAATTAACTTAGATACATAGGCTTATATATATAAATACATAGTTTGATTCAGATTTCTTAGTATATTTTTCCTCAAATACTCAGACTCAGATATACAAATACATAGTTTGACTCAGATTTCCTAGTATAGTTTACTCAGATACATAGGCTCAAATATACAAACACATAATTTGGCTCAAATTTATCAATTTAGTGTCTTATATACACAAATGTACTCAGTGGCTTAGATATATAGACACACAATTTTCTTTACTCAGACACTCATATAAGTAGACACACAATTTGATTCAAATTTCTAGGTTTCCATAATCTTGTTAGATATTGGTATATATTCTTAGATTTTACATAGTATTTTGACACAATTATAGAATCAGATTGTGACTATGTGGGAATGTACATGGTAGACCATCCTTATTTATACATACAATTTTATAAATAATATACATAGCTCGATTACCCAGATAGCATGTTTGGGGTATGATGCAGGGCACATGTTCTCAATCCCATAGGATTTTAAAAATTTATATACATGGAATGGAAAATTATACCATTTTCTATGCATAAACTACTATATTACACACATATTGTCACAAAAAATTCACTAAATCAGGTCACATAGTTATTTACAATGGTTGATCTATAGTTTTCAGCAAACCCATATTATGCAAGTTGAGTGATAGTTTTGACCTCCAATCACATTTACTATCGTAATAAATTAAATATAAAAGTGGGGTGAATCAAGGCTTATTTATCCACATTTTGTATATTACTTCCTAGACTCAATTACATATTAGAGTAGAGGAAAGGAGGGCTCATTTCTCCACATTTTAAAAATTACTTCTCTGACTCAATTCACATATTAATGTGGGGAGAAAATATGGTTTTATTTATTATAATTTAGTTCATCAATTAGAATTAGTATAGGAGATACTGACATTGTGGATTTTATCTTCAAAAACATCATTTCAACTCATGTTTACTTCTCTGGCCAAGAAGTGGGCTAGGTCCAAAACACATCTGCACAGTTAAGTAAAGGTATGTATTTTTATTTTTTGTTTACTCTAGTACTTTCATTCCATTGAATTAATAGAATAAAAGGGGGGGGGGAATGTACACATCCTAAATTGGTCAAGGAAACACAAGTATTATGTCTTTTTTATCTCTTTCACAAGAAGTTATTGATGATGAATGAAGGTCTTATTTGTATGGTCACTTTGGTATTTTGGTCCTTATTATGACTTATCTTCCCATATTTTTTCAACTTTAGTGACATAATGTCATGCTTAGCCTAGTCATAGGGTCCCTTGGACTATTTTTTTGGGTCAGAACCAAGGCTTTTACATACATGATAATAGTGAGGTCCAAGATAGTAGTACAATGTGTTATTGTCCAACAATCATGTTTTTAGATTATTTTAGGTTATTACTCTTATTTGGGTCTTTTATTATTATTTTACCTATATTTTCACCATATCATCTTACAAACAAGTGTATCACATTCAAATTAATGTTCCTTCTATAGAAAGAGCCTCACAAGGCATTTTACATATAAAACTTACTACTTTGACACATAATTACATAAAAATTAGTCAATAGTATAACTTATCACTTTTCATATTACTCAAAATCACACACATAGATATACATAATTGATCAAATAAGGTCCTAAGAAAAATTCATTCTAGCATACCATGTGCATTGATTATGCACATTCCCTAAGGGAGAACTACATGTAATTTGAGACCCTTATCATTGGGGTTATTGTAGGTAATGACCAAAATAGTAGGGGTTTTGTATCATAAGATCATAATATCCCACAAACCAACTTCTCCCCTTACTTTTTCATTTGATTCTATTATTGTTTCATGTATGCAAGCATTCATTAAGGGTTTAAAGGAGAAAAGCCAAATAAGGATACAAAAGGAACATTGAAATATCCTAATCACACTTATAAAACATGGGAGACCTCTCACAACATCTCTAAAAATATCAGGACCCCTATCTAAAAAAGGACAATAGTGCAATGCATTTTCTAATAGCACAATGTGATATTATCTAGCTAACTGTGTTATTGACCTAGGGTAGTCTGAACACTAGTTTTAAAATAAAAGGACTCAAGGTCATTCTCTTGACCTATTTTAGCATTTCCATCATCCAGTGATGTATGTTTTACTCTAGATAAGTTTATTTTCTCCTCATACTTGTTATTTAGGCTAAGTCAATAAAATTAACTATTTTCAATATTTATCTATATTTACTCCCTTCACTCAGCCCTTTAACAATTTAGGATTTATATTGATAAATGCCTAGAAAGTTAAATCAAGGCCTTATGTGTGAAATTATATACAATTTGTGTGACATTAATTGTTTGTTCATTACTTGTTACTAAGGTTCCATGATTAATATCATGCATTATGTTTACCTATTACTTTTGTTAATTATGTCATTATACATATCATGTTCATTTTACTTTTGTTCTTCAATTCTATCTTTATAATACATGTTTCATATAAAATTTAAATGTTATATTCAATACTATGATGTAATACAATCCAAATATGATACTACATGATTACCTATTTCATAATAATCTTTTGAGATAAGTGACTTTTAGGATACATCTCTCATCTCAAAAGGGGGGCATCACAATGGGCTTGTCTTGAGAATCCAAGTCCTCATGAGAAAACTTCATCTTTATGGCATTATATAGTTTTTATAATTATAACATGATTTATAATTTTTAGATTATGGGGGAACATGATATATATGTGCACTCATTCTTATAGTTTAAATTCACATATGCATGATGCATATGCATGGCATGTGAAAAATAGTTACAATTATAAGTTACATATTTCAAATAGTTATAAAGTTCAATTGGCATTATGTATCAATTCAGTACAGATATAGGGGCATGATATTCATTTATGTTCATGTTTCTACATTAAAAAAAATTAAATTTCTCAGCTTTAAAAGATATAAAAAGGTAAAAGGTTTGAAATAAAATATATATTTATTTGCAATGATGTGATTTAGCTCATTTTGAAAGTGGGCCACATTATATTCTAGTGACATTCAATGTCTATGGTTTCACTTTAGTGAGCCACATTTAGTTGTTTCACCCTTTCAATTATTTTAAAAAGTACTCTATATATTCAAATGAGAGTTGGACCATACAATATTTCCAAGTTGATTTATTTCAAAGTTTATCAAATTGAGATTTGGTCACTCTCAATTCACCATAATTTTAACATATCTCTAAATCCCTTAATAAGGGGGCATGTACTTATCCATTTTAAATTTAAAATAGAATTAGATTGCATACACTTTGTAGATGATATTTGTGGATTATATATCACCTCAACTTTATACACTTCACAAAATCAGACTTTGGTTATTCCTCTCAATTTTGGACCTTTCTTGCTTCTACAAGTCTCACATATTCTCTATCTTACATCATTTATCCCATATCTCTTAGTATGACTAGTATTATGTTTATGTCATAGGAATTTTGTCTTTCCCAAAATTATTAAAATGTACTTATCTTCCATCTCTATAATTTCTTAACATGTACCTACTTTCCTACTCCCTAGACACTAACATCTAGGACAGACACTAATGTTGATGTTAGTGTCTTAACCTGATGCAAGTGTCTAGTGCCCTAAATTCATCTAATTTGAAAATGAAACATAACCTAATGGTCAACCTAAGTGATTTAATATGATTTATTTATCCAAAGGGATTGATATAAATATAATATCAACCCTCATTCATTCCTCACCTAGAAACAGAGGAATAATACCAAGTTTTTTTACCAAAGAGCATTCATTGAACAAATATTCCCTATTTCCTACTAGTCATAGGTATAACACACATAAGTTTGAATTACTAAAGGAGAATCCTAAGAACCTTATTTTACAAGTTACAAGCTAGGTCACTATTTTAATTACTTTGTACATATTGCATGATTCACACACAAGACCACCACATATGGGAGAACTACATTAGTCTGAGGCCCTCTTCAGAGTATTGATTATGTAATAAATTCTCATTGATAGATGGGTTTTTGGGGTCATATTGACACCATGTGCCCACTAACCCATTTTACCCCAAGGTCCCAATGAAGATGAATAATTGGGGTTTTGTAAATTCATGAGGAGTAAAAATCCATGACCTATATTTGAATTCACCAAAGAAAAGGTGAAGAAAAAATCAAACCCATCCAGGTTGTCACATCCCTTTTTATCAGGTATTTCATATAAGACACTTTTGTCTAACCTATATAGTAGTGTCAACACACCTATCCTAGGATGGTGTTAGTGTCTATAGTTTCATAAGTGTCATATCCAAAATATAATAACTGTTACACAATAATCTTTCAACTTAAATTCTATTTTTTCTAGATCCAACATTGTGTTAACATCAAAATCAGATAAGTCTATTATTTCTTTATCATTTTCATACATAGATTAGTTTTAATTTCTATATTTATCCTATACTCTAGATAATTAATTTATTATATGCTTATATTTGAGTTTAACATTTAATTTTCAAGTTATAGATCTGATTATCACCCTTGTGTATTGCCATTTATATATTATTAACCCTATTATACCACTAAAGGATAGGATAACCTCATATCCAGTTAGGGTTAAACATTTGGTGAACCTGATCTTTGAACATCAAAAAATAGGTCAATTAGGCTTTTTTTTATGTTACTCATTCCCAATAACTATAATTTTACAATAATGTTTTCCATGGACATATATTTAAATTATTTCATGGTCTAATACCTTATAGTCTTTATGGTTTTATACATTAGTTACCTAGTTAAAGCCATTCAATCCTTAAGGGATTCAAAACTTAAATTCCTACATACTGATTATTTTAATTTTTATAATGAACTTTTACTTGTCACTAAAAAATGCCAAAGGGAGTTCATGAAATAATCATCCTCTCAAGGTCATGTTACTACCCAGTCCAAAGATAGTAATTTTAAAACCTCAGTATTGGACTTGTTGCGTAATTCAATCCATTACAAGGATATCCTTTTGGATGCATTGTGTATGGCCCTACTCACTTGTAATGCCAAACCACAATATGTGGCCTCTATCTTAAATTACATAAAATGGACCAAAAACAATATATCCTTTGAAAAAGAATATTTACCACCTCAACATTTTATAAATAATTATTTTCCACTCTATATCTAGGTGTGCATTTACAATAAAATGATAAAATAAGTTCTTATGGATAATGGTTCATGAGTCAACATTTATAGCTTATTATCTATTTTATTAATTGGTATTAGACTTCTAAATATAGAACCATTTAATATAATCATCAAGGGATTTGATAATATTTCATGATGCATATTGGGATAACATTGAATATTATCATGGGTCCCTGTATTGGCCACTTTATGCCTAGTTATGATAAATGATTTGAAATATAACATTTTTTGGGATGGCCTTGGATACATGATATGTATGTGATTCCCTCTACATTAAACACTTTCTTAAAATTTAGTCATCAAGTATTCCTTTACACATTTATAATATATCCTAATCCCTTCAAACACTATGCAATGGTCTAACAAATAGATAATCTTAAACCACAACACTTCAAATATGAGTCCAAAATTTATACAGTATCAAAGAGATAGTTATCATGTTTACGTAAGTCCCCAACTTCATTAATCTCATAGATAATAGAGTGTACACTTATATCTCTCACTCATCCTATAGAGGCTGATATGGGTAAACCTCTTGTAGGCATTAATATTTTGCAAAATAATATTTGTGATAATGTAGGTCTTAAGTTCCATTTCTCCTTATATCCCTATTTCACCCCACATAATTATTTTTACCAATTACCAGTTTACCCTTACCCCATGTAATTAGTTTCACTAATTACTATTTTACTTACATAATTAATTTTAACTAATTATCAATAATTAAAATCTAGCCAAATATACTAAAATTAAATAAAATTAAATGATTTAAGTGCCCTAACAAACTCCCTCACTATCCAAAATTTGTATCATAGCTTAAATCCCAGTTTTAATCTAGAGTTGAAATAATTACACCAACCTTTGGTAAAAATAGGCAATAATCAATACCAATCCCCATAATCGATGTTGATTTATTAGAATTGACGTAGATTTAACCATAGACTTGTATTAAAAAAAAGACCATGATTTTACACTTGAATTCTAAATAAATTTTTCTATGATGAATGCTAGACAATTGATCACTTGTTTTAAATCCACATTACCAAGTTACCCCTCAGTAATAATCCAAATATCATAAATCATCTTATCAACCTCACAATTATCATAGATTAGGATCAATGTTAAGGTAAGTACATTTCATTATTTTAAACAATTCTATATTTATATGTTTTTCTTTATGTTCCTATTTAACACCCTTATTATCCCTAAACTATCCTATATCTCACCAAGCCAATATTTTGTCTCCTATTTTAAAAATATTTCTATATAATCAAAATTGATGTCAATTCACATTATCAACATGGATCTTATACAATTGGTATCGATCCCTATTTAAAATATTATCTATTTGCATTCCAAACTTATTTATATTAGAACCTCTAAATTAATCCTAATCATTTATTTCCTAAACCATGGGTTTCACCTATAGATGACATTGCCTAGAGTTTCGCATGAAGTTATCACCATTTTTTATTTACCAATTATCCCAAAACCTTTCTTCACCAACCAAAGTGATATTGATTTTACGTTAGGACTCTATTTTATTTTATTTTCCCCTGCCATAGAGGCCATTTCTAATCAATTATAAATCATATAAAAATATGAATACTATGTTTAATCCTATTAGCATGATCATTTTGTTAATCTTAATGAAATGGATGTAGATTAAATTAAATTACTTCAATTTCATATCTATATCATTGTATGCATCTTGTAATTAACTTTACTATTTTTATCCACTTAATTACTTCATAAAGTGGGATGACATCCTTGTTAAGAAGTGTATCACTTCCTGGTATTGGTTTAGTACTAGGCAACCCACTAATATATCTTATTAATCAAATCTTTTTCAGTTTTCTCATGTGTGTAGGTAGTCCTTCCTATCCAAAAAGGATTTCCCACATTTGCTAAATCAACAGTATGTAATATTAATCATAGGTAAGCCTTAAAACCTTATATTTCAATTTAAGTTTTTATTATTCTATTTTATAAAGGAACAAATGAAAAACTATGTAAAATTTGTAGCATACCTGATGGGACCCTTTTTGGGCCTCATTATTCTTGATTTTTCACTTTAGTTTTTAGTTTTATTACATCTAGTTAAAAAAATTCTTCATTTTAATTAAATCAAAGAAATAAAAAATAATAATAAAATGGATTGACTTTATTTTGAAAGAAATTGTTTTTTTAGGTTCCCTATTTAAGTAGCACACCTAGTGTAATTAGGAGGATTAATTCACCAATTTTGTCACACTTATTTTTCCACACACTACCAAACAAAAATAATATTAAAATAAGCAATCAAAAAAATCCTACCTAGGTAGACCCACTTATATTTAATCACTAAGGGGAAAACCAAGTTGGTGTTTTGGCTGAGTATAAACAATTGGTTGGTAGTATAAAGGCTAAGTGCCTAACACCCTTATTATTTTAGGGTCATGAAATGAGGGGGTAGTCCCAAATAACAATCCACATACTACCAACAACATATATTTAGGCCTCATTATACCTTCACACATATCAAGGATTATCACTTTAAATGAACTTAAAACTAGACTTAGCTTACCTAGTCATAGGACCTTTGTTTGGTCAATGCCCTATCACATTCTAAAGTATTTATTAAGAAACTTATAAATAATTAAGAACATCTAAATAGATTGTGTGATTTATCCTCACTAAAAACAAGATAAGAAAAATAAGTTATGTTTTTACATTTTATTCCTTGTTTTTTAATTTTAGTACTACATGGTTGTAATGCGATAATAATCACAAAGACAAATAGAGTCACTAGTTTCATCTTCCTCAATTGAACATTCACCAATCCCCCTACCTCTCTTGAATCCATTAGGGTTGTTATCCCTCAATTTTACCCATAAGGTGATCCTGATTTTATAAATATATTGGATCACAATCTAATTTCCCTAAGCCATGACCTCACTGCATGATCTACATGAATTCTTATTTCCCCTCAAGCCCAATCCTCCCAAATTTTTAATGGGATGCCACCAGAAACATCATATGGATACATCATATCCATTTTTTCCTCTTTTGTCAACCCAAAACCACCAATAGGTTCTACTACCAGTGTAACACAACTCATATATACGCAACCACCATTAATATCTAGTATCCGCTCTGAAATAGTTATTTAAACCCAAAAAATTACTACATAATAACTCACATCTAATCAAATTCCCTCTCACATGTTTTAGAATTTTTTAGTCTTCATCTCTTTGACTCTCCTTCTAATCCAAACACACGTAACCTCTAATCCCCAACACACCACTCAACCACCACCATCTACACAATAAATCCCCATGAGTCAAAATATCCAACAAAAAATCCCCTTAACCAATTAATACCAAATTATAGTGTAACCCCTCATAAATACCTATATTAACCCATCTCAATAACAAATCCTACCCCTACTACTCTTGTAGTATGCAAATGCATCTTAACTGACCATTACCACTTCTATCGACTATACCCTTTCACATCCACTCCTAATTTCACTTCTTCCTTATCAACATTTGCAAAAAAAATGTTTTAGAAGGTATCCCTCAATACAACACCCATCTTGACCTCATGTTCATCCTTATGGATAGGATGAAAAACTTAGAATATTTTTCCTTTGGGAAAAAGAACATGCTTACATATGAACAAATTTGTAATGAACCTATTAACCCTATTATTCCAATCAGGGTATATCTAGCACAATGGGAATTTATAAAGTTTATGATTTTTAAAAATAAATAACACCCATAACAACATATTATGGCATATAGGCAAGTGTGTTACCTTATAGCCCATGATGATGCCATCCTTTTGAGGATTTTCCTTATGTTACTAGCTAGGCCAGCTCTAGATCGGTATAGCTCTATCCCCCAACATTATCTATTCTCCTTTAGATAGTTATCTTATATTTTCTTAGATTTTTTTGATTAATATCATAATGAAAGTAACCATCACCAACCTCTATTCCATTAGATAATTTGAAGATGATTCTATTATAGATTTCATGGATAGGTGATGAGGCCTTATAAATCAATTAATATTTTCCATTCCTTAACTTGAATTGATTTATTTATTTTTGTGGTTGTGTACAAAACATATCTCATCCACACTCTAAGTTAAATCATTTAAAAACTTTAACGAGTCCTTCACCATGGTCTATAATCTATAAATATGAGCTTTTAAAAGCAGGGAAAGTTAAGTTACAAAATAAAAAATTTAAACCTAACCCTTCTAAAGGGACCAATAATCCTAAACCAAACGGCACAACTAATGTTGTTATCTTAAAGTCAGATCCTCCATTAACAATAATCCAACCAAGTTCTTCTTAGATGTAACCACAAAGAAAATTAACATGATTTCTATCTAAGTAATACACACCCTTGGGAGAGTCTTATGTTACCATATTAGAAAAGCTATTAAAAATGGTAGTATTAAAAACTCTCTGATTAAACCTATTGATGACTCTCAACAAAAACCTAATTGGTATAAAGATAATGACTTTTTCATGTTAGGTTGTGGAACTAAAAGCTTCAACCCTTTGCAAACTAAAGGAACAATGGTTGCTGAGATCCAGGAGCACTGACGTCGGCAGTAGGACCGACGTCGGTAGAGACCAGTGCAGAAGGCCACCAGCGACGGTAGGAAGTCGGTCGACGTCGGCAGAACCAGACAAGCAGGGACTGACGTTGGTCACCTGTGTGTTCCAGAACTGCTCGTTTCAAAGACAGTTAGTTAAGTGAACGAAGAGTTTGCATGTTGAGACCAGTTAGAGTCTTGGGCTGTGAGGATAATTGTCTAAATTAAGAGTCTAAGTTATTGTTTGAGTTAGGGATCTATTTATAGACCCATTGGCATGTATTGTTAATGCATGAGATAGAAAGGAAGAGTTTCTTCTAGTTGTAAGATCTATGAGTTGCAGGTTGTTACAAGCTTATTGGGGATCTACTTGTAAGTTTGGTCTTTGAATTGCAGGTTGCAGGTTCATGAGAGATCAGCTTGAAGTGCTATAGAGTGCTTGGTGTACCGGCAGGGTTATTACTGACTGGTTGGTGAGGTGAACACCAATTCTGTGTGTGAGTTGGTTGTTGGGACCATTTTTTGTGTAGGAGAGTGTGTGTGAGAAGAATTACTGTACACTTGAGGTGTGGCGAACCTCTGTAAGGTGAAAGAGTGTGGCAGCTCTTTGTTTTATTCTTTTCTGTATAGTGTTAATACAAGATAGTGTATTGTCTCTCATATTCTGTGCTATTGGTGAATTCTAGTTACTTGTGTTTCTGGTTATTTCCGCATATTCAATTGCTTATATTTGGTAATCATATTGTGCTCTTTCTGAGGAGCAAGATCCTAACAGGTGGAATTAGAACAGGTGTGTTTGTTCTTGGATTTTCCTCCACCTCCTAACATTTCACCTACCATCTTGTACCTAGTCATGAAATTAATAGATGTCACTACTTCAAAAGCCTAGTCTAGAATCTTATCAATCGAGGGGAATTTTAGTTGGATAACCTAAACACTCCTCAGAACCAATCCCTTGACATCTTTAGGCATTCATTCCCAAATCATCCATCCTTATTTAATTATATATATATATATATATATATATATATATATATAGGAGGAGCCCTAGATCAGGATGCCCATGTAATAAACACTATTCGTGATCAACTTCTACCTAAATAAGTTGATAATACACCTAAATAATCTTCTAAAGTAACAATAATCTTAGAAATCCTAACAGGAGATATTTTTGAACTATTTAAACAAGCTAAACTTTTTTAAACCATCCACTCAATCTTCCCTAATGTCATTGCATGGCATCCTCCATAAGAAGGGTCATCCAAACATCGTAAAAATCACCCATAAATAATGGAAGATAAAAAGCTTACTCTATCCACATGAGATAAGTGACTTATTATGCCAAAGGGTAAAGCTTTACAATAACCACCTATAAGTCTTGAAATCCCCCAAACATCCAAAATGAGTACCCTTATAAAAGTACTCCCAAAACCTCTAACTATGCTTAAAAGGGGAAAATGACTATGCCCCAAGGTCAAACTAAGCCATCCATATTACTACCTCATCCTTCCTCTAAACTAAATTTAACAATTATAGAATCAACTCTGAAGGGATCTAAGCTAGCTTAGAAACCTCTACCCATAAAACCAACACCAATACCTCATATTAACTCTGTGAAATTTTATTATCCCTAGAACTTATCTAAAATACCCTTACCACCCATTAAAACCACGTGTACAACCAACACAAAAATTAAAAGTATAAAAGTAAACATGATCAAAAAATTAATACCCAAAAAAATGACAAAACTTTAGTAAAATAATTTATAATTATTCTATTCCACCATACTTGAACAACTTTTACAAATTTCCTTTATCACATTACCTCCTATCAAACCAGTTAGTCCCTGTATCTAAAACCTAGAATGGTACAAGGAAAACATGGTATGCACTTACAATAGGATACCTAGATATGATACTGAGAGATGTAATGCTCTCAAACTCATAATCCAAAATATTTTGGATGAATATGATCTCTTAATTGAATAACCATACCCTGATCCCCTCTTCAACCTAAATACTAAAACCATAACCATCCTTGAGACTAATATAGTAAATGCCCTAAATCCTTTATAAGTAAAATCAAAACAAGCTTAGAAAAGCATGATTAATAGTATAAAATCTATCCCTGATCAACCCCTTTCCAACTTCCCCTTAGGACCTTCAAGCATAAATAACTTTGGAACTTTGACAAGTCCTCCACTATTTCAAATTTATATGATAAACATAGTCTCAAATACAAGCCCCCAAAACCCAAAATCCAAATAAATCCAAAGTTTTGATAGAAAAATCCATTATCCCAACCATAGAGACCTCTAGACCATAAACTGTAAAACCAAAAATATCCATTTAAGGGAAAGCATAGAAGAATAATTCCTTAAAACTAATACAGATATTGGTTTTGAAGTAACTCCATCAAACCCTAGTCAGGATGTCCCTATATGAACTCACTGAGAATTTCCCACAAAATCATCAAGCCATGATATAATCAATTTAGGAGATTCATGTGTAACCTAACAAACCCCAACCTCTGATAGCATTCATTAGAGTTTTGTAGATGGATTCATCTATCATTTTTAATGATTTAAAAATAGTTCCATTACCATTTGAAGACCAAAATATGACCCTATTTGTCACTACTCAAATTAATAAAATTTAGATCAAAAAATTTATGATTACTAATGGGGATAACATTTAAATTATTTTCTCACATGCATTTAATCAACTTCAACTTCTAGAAATAATTTTGGCCCAATCTCCAGCCATCGTATGGGATTTTGATGATATAGTGGCTCCTAATCTAGGAACCATTATCCTCCCTATTTTAATAGGTTATCATATCCTTCATGAGTTATTTTACATTATAGGTGGTGAGTTTCAATATAATATATTCTTAGGACATCCTTGGATCCATGTTATGCATTGTGTTCCATCCACCTTACACCGATGCATCAAATACAAGCATGAGGGCCAAGTCCATATCATCCCATATGATCCTCATCTATTCAAAACTTAAAACTTAATATTTTAACATAATAATGTTTTTTCCCCTCTAAAAACCATAACCATATTGCCATTATCTAATGAATCATAAACCAATTCCATAATCCCTTCATCATGAATCCCTGATAAGAATTCCCTTGACTCCATATCCCAACAACTCTCGATAGGAGAGTAGCAGTTATTGACACTTAACACCCTTCCTACTCCTCAAGAGTATATATGCCCAAATAAATAATGTAACCTAAGATATGTTATTTCTTTCATTCCTTTTTTCCTTTAGACTCATTTAGTTTATGGGGGGATCGATAGATCCTCCTCATGTCTTGATATCCAATCTCAAGCCAAACCATTATCCTCAAATTTCTCATTCTTGGACAAACCAAATTTTGCTCATATGTACTTAGAATGATGTGCCTGGTGTTTCACTAAATTTTGTATATTTTAAGTCTAAAGGAAAACAAAAATTAATATGGGGATAAGTGATTAGAATGAACTTAGATTTGGTTTGTGTATTGTATCCATACATTGTGAGCACTCCTCTTTGGCTGGGGAGAACTACCTGTAAATAAGAAAGAACTACCATAAGATGTTTGTTAGCAGATAAATGAGTGGGTTTCCAAGCTATGTGCTTATTATTGGAAGTTTGAAACTTCCCTAGAGATGACATTCCACTTTTGAGAGACAAAAGAATAATAAATAACTGAAAGAGTGGTAAAGAGAGAGTGAAAAAAAGATAAGATTGTCGTTATTAGCAACTTGTATGCAACAGAGAGTGATAGGGTAGAGGTGAGGTACTCTATTTGTATTTTAGAAGTTGTCTAGGTTGGTTTTGAAGAGGATAAGGAATCCACAATTGCTGACATTATTAGGGGAATGACTAATATTAGTTATACTACCGATGTCGGTAGTAAGGTGACTGATGTCGGTTACGCTGCCGAGGTTGATAATGGCAATAATTATCTAAGATCTTATAGAAGGATTTCTCAAGTCTAGGAAATGGTTTGTATCAGGTTAGGGAGGTTGGGAGTGCTATGAGAGGGAGATTATGGCTTGGTTAAGTATAGTCAGAGGTTTGATATTATCAAGTTAAAGGGAAACAAGTGAGGAAGTTTGTACCTCCCTCATAGGCATATGGTCAAAAGTGCGTAAAGAAATGTAGAGTAGATATAAAGAAATAGAAAAATAAATATTTAAATGACCTATAGTATCAGTGATGTACTTAGTTATGTTTATCATTAAATGATAAGTGCCAAGTTGATGGATCCTATCAGGGAGTCCAAACTTGAATGTCTAAATAGAGAGAACAAGTGGGTGCTATTGGTCCTTAAGAGCTTAGTTACTAATTGTGATTAACTTATGTAAGGTGATTGTAAGATAGGATGTTTTAAAATATAATGTTCAGAACCTGAATGAGAGTAGGAATTGATTTTATTATTTATATAGACCTAAAATATAGGTTGGAGATTGGCTTATATTGTCAATGTCGATGATCCCATCGATATCATCCATGGGTTGACCAATGTTGGTGGCCCTAGAATAGGTAAACCTTACTTTTTTTGGCTTGTTTTCTATTATTGTTCATGCCAAGTGTGAAACCCATTATAAAATGGTAAAAATAAGAGGTTAGAAAGGAATTAGTTATTTAGGAATTTAGTTTGGAAGTGGGAATAAGTCTTGGGTAGTTAGGATGAGTGGACCAAGTCTTGAGGTGACCTATCAGGTGAGAATTAGTCATAGGGTGAGGTGGCCAGGTAAGGTGGAAACAAGGGATTTTAATTAAATTAATTAAGTATTTTAAATTAATTAAATGTGTGAGGGGTAAAATTATGGGTTTGGGGTATTAATTTTTATTATTTAAATGGGCTTAAAGGGGGGTTTCAATACAGGGAGTTACACACGTGTGTGTGACATAATTTTGGTATCTACATTTTCCCCTTTTTGTCTTATAATTTATCAAGTATTAGATGATTTATCGATATCCCCCCTCAAAATAGGAATCAAAGAAGGAGAAACCAAAATTGGGTACCAGTTTGACAAAAGTGTAATTGTGTGAATGGCAAAGAATTGAGCATCACTTCGTATGTGTATACCACAATGAGCTATAGTCATCAAAGTTAAGAATAGGTAAGGTTAAGGAGGAATCAGATATAAGTAACCAAAGCATATCTTGTAAGTGATAGCTAATAGGTCAAAATAATAAAATTTGTAGATCCAATGGTCAATGTGTCCCAGGTATCTAAGGTAGAAAGTGCCCCTGGGAAAAATAAAAGGGTTAAAGGTGATAGGATGGGTTTGGTTTCCATCTAAAACACCTAATATACATGCATGTAGACAATATCCAACTATAGTAAAATAGCATAAGTGGTGAGGAAAAGTAATGAAATGGTCAATAAGCATGGAAATATTCATGATCTCCAAGTAAAGTCATCATGGGTGAAGTTTAAAGTGATCCTCAATGTCATTTTGTCATGGTTGGGGGAGATATATGTGATTTGTAGTTGCCCCAGTATATGGGTAAGGTTTTGAAAATTTGGGCATTATGTGTTGAGAAAAATAGTATTGGAATGGTGCCAACATCAATTAAATTTGCTGATATTAGTAATAAAAAGTGTTGGCATCAATAAACCTAGGGAAACATTGCTGATGTCAATATGTGTAAGCACCAACATCAACAGGTTCGGTCAAGAATGCCAATGTCAGTAGCTAACCAAACCTAACAAAAAGTGTTTTGGTAGCTGACCAAACTCATTTACAACTTAGTGTTTAGGGCCTCATACCAATGTAGTTCTCCCAATGAGAAGGGAAAAAGATGTTGATAGAGTATATTAAAAGGTATGTGACCTAAGTTATTTGTGTGTATGGATGTAGGTGAGGATGGATCTTACACTATGAGATCAACTATCAAGGCTATTGACATACATAAGGAGGGATGTCACTCTATATGAGTGGGAACATATGGTGGCCATGGGTTTAGGAGGAGTGTGATGGTACTATCAACTCATGTGGGATGTGTCTCTAATGATATCTTTGATTGAGAGGTGGGATCACACCACCAATACTTTCCATCTATCGATTAGAGAGTTGACAATGATATAGGAGGATGTGTATAGGATTCTATGACTACCACTTCATGGTGAGGAGCTCTTCACATGCTTGATAGAGGAGCATGATATACAAATGGTCACATTATATGGAGAGCATGTCAGTGAGGTGACTTACCACTCTATGAGCTTTGCATATGATCCATTATATATGGCTGATGAGGAACAACATCATCTGAGTGTCCTTATGGTGATTAGGATAATGGTGTATGCATTACAAGATGTAGATAGAGGGAGATTTTTATTGTTTTGATAGGTCTGATTACATATATTGTTGAGTAGTGGACCATTTTTGCATGGGGTCTAATATTTTTGACATAGTTATACATAAAGCTATGGGGTTTAAGGATATGATAGCAATATAATTTATGTGTCAGTCATCTACTACACTATTGTGTGTATGAGACAATCATGGTTACATGACCAATAGGGTTACCTAACACTATCCTGGCCAACTTTAGGGTTGGTTTTAGATGATAGAGAATAGGTATGGCACAAACCTGAGTGGATGGCATGGTATGAGACATTACCTACTATAGGCACATGATCGAGGGCTTGATACCTATAGATATTTAATGGAGCTATATTTGGCATACCTAGTTTTTATAGGGTAGGTAGAGAAACTTGTTGGGTTATAAATTTCATTATAGGTTAGGGGGAGATAGGTCGATGAGTTGGAGATGGTACCCATGACACATGTTAGGAGGTAGTTTGGTCTATTATAAGATATTTTGTCTGCCTTCCCTTAATATAAGAAGGATGATATAAAGGCACCCTTACCATTTCCCCAAGAGACTAATGGGCTAGATTTTGAGGATCTGATAGTAGGGACAAGTGGTAGGGACCCAAGGTGTACAATGACCTATACAACATGGTGGGTAGGGTTACATCTAATAATGGAGGTTAGGAGGCCATCACCAGATTTATAGGGTTTAGTCAGAGAGGGATGCAGTGCTATAGGCTCAAGATATAATAGTGGATGAATGAGAGACAACCCAAGCATAGGTTTTAGCTTTATAGGGGTAGGTGGTGATGTTGTAGGGTCAGATTAGGGCTTTATAGGGTTAGGTTGCAATATTACAGGGCTAGGTTATATTTTCATAGGGTCAAGTGACTACATTAATAATATAGAGAGATAGTCTAAGAGCAACAAACCAGTCTACTCCTCCTCTACCACCATAAGGACTAGTACAAGCTAGGCCATCATTAGGTGTCATGGGTCCTCCATAGACTATATCTATGGTGAGATATTCAAATTCCCTAGATGGGATTACTTACTATGAGAGGGAAATTAGAGAGTTCCCATAGATACAAAATTATTTAGAGTTTAAAGAGCAGGAGAGGTTGATGTCATATGCTACAACTTCTAGCTCACATCGACATAGATGGATGAAGAGTGGTGATGATACTACCTCCTTAAGACCACATAAAGAGCCTCGAGGACCTTGATTATCAAAGTTTTCTAGTTTTGATTATATATGTTACATGTATACCAACCTGTGAGTTAAAGATGCAAGATGTACATTTTGAGAGAGAGATATGATGTTATGTAGATGATGAGCATGTAATTTGATCACATATTATATATATGAGATGTTCATTTTTTTCCATATGTTTATTTGAGATGTGTTTCTTGTGATTATGGTGATGATATTCATGATGATTATGATAGGCTATGTTAATTTGGATGTTAATGTTGATCATGTTATTTGAGTTAGACTAGCCTTTCCTATTTATGTGATGGTATATAAATAGTTGATTGGTTAGTTTCATCTTAGCATTTTTCCATATTTGTGATGGTTTATGATTGAAATGAATAGATTGGTTATGTTAGTTTATTTCAGAATTTTTCCATATTTGTGATGGTGTATGCTTAAAATAAATAGATTGGTTATGTTAGTGTTGGTATGACATTATTTCTTCATCCCAAATAAAGATATCAACATGTGATGTGGATGGGAAAATAAAGAGGCAGAGTGCTTGTGCATTGACAAAAACCATAATTTAGAACATAAATAGGCTAAAAAAAATGAGCCTCTTTCATGCCTTATATCTTTGAACCATTGTGTTTGTTAGAGAATCATCATGTTTATCTTATGTTGAGTGAGCTTCACAGTCCCTTGAAAGAGTAGAAGGGGAAAAAGGGGTAAAAGGAGTAAAAATGTTTAGGTATCATAACCCACCAAGTAGAAATTATAGGTCCTTTTTATGGGTGACCCAAGAACTAATATAGGCAATTCCATGACTTAAAGATTTTTTTTCTTGTGTGTGTGTAAGCTGATCAATGTGAGAAGCCTACAATGGGAATTTGTATGGATTAAGGTCACATAAAGCTATGAGAAGCCTTTTGTGGTTGTATTTCCTTTTGAGAATATATCTTGGCTTAGCCATCCTTTAAGGGAGTGGTCTAAGTGCTTGTTTTTAAGTTTAAATAGTTGTCCTTCAAGGGAACAATCTACTGATCGTAGCAAAGGGAAGCTACGTAGTTGTCCTTAAAGGGAGAAGTCTACATTGAAAATAATGACCTAAGATTTTATAACTCTTTCAAATATCCCTTATTATTATTATTATTATTATTATTATTATTATTATTATTATTATTATTATTATTATTATTATTATTATTATTTTCTTTTATTCATGGACAAAACTATAGAGGCTTAGGAGTTTTTCACTGTGAGGATAAAATCATACCACTGTGTAAGTTAACTAAGTGTATAGGAGTAAGGGTGAAGAAGAAGGGAAATTAATGTAATAAGAATGATCAAGGGATGAGCTCAAGTTAAACACAAAGTAAAGTGATGATATTTTAACAAAATAATGGTCATAGGTGTAAGGTATTTAAAGGCTTAGGTTATAGCCTCCCTTCAAGAGAAGACAAGCGATAAGTTCCTGAACTACACCTATGAGTTATGATATAAGGTCCAAGCTAATTAGGAGAAAAATTACACCATTTTCTCTTCTCCATGTTTGTCACATGTTGATTTTATTTTAAGATGAGATCTCCTATACTGAAATCTTGCTCTTTGAGGTTTTATTATAAGTGGATTTGATACGCTCTTGATAGATTTGGAGGTGATTGAGGGCTATGAGACAATGCTCATCAAGAAATTTAAGTTGGGCCAAATGTTCTTGGCAAAAGTCATCATTAGTAAGTATGTCATGTAGAGAAATGTGAAGAGAAGGAATCTGAACCTCAAAAGGCAAAATATCCTCCATCACATATACCAATGAAAAAGGTGTAGCACCCGTAGGGGTTTGAATGCTAGTGTGGTTTGTGTGTGTCAATCTTTGCCAATATCATTGACTACCTTCATGATAATTTTGGCCAATGTTTTGTTAGAAGCTTCTACCTATCCATTATCTTGTGGATAGTATGGTGATGATAATCTTAATTTAATTCCCAATGCATCATAAAGACTTTGGATAGTCTTGTTTTTGAAAGACTTGCCATTATCTGTAATAATCTTATGAAGGATACCAAAATGATAGATGATGTGATGGTTAATGAAGTCAATAATTTTATCATCTTTAGTGGAGATGAGAGGGATGGCCTCAACCCACTTGGTAAAGTACTCAGTGGTAGTAATGATAGAATGATGACAAAGTGATGAATGAAGGTTAATCTCTCTAATTAGATCTAACCCCCATTGGGAGAAGGGCCAAAAGTCTTTGGAAAATTGTAATGCATGACTAGGAATGTGAATAAGGTTAGCATGTTATTTACATTTAATGTAATGCCAAATGTAATCAGCACGGTCTTGATGAAGTGTGGGCCAATAATATCCAAGTTGAAGGATATATTTAGCAACTGTGTGACCATTGAAATACCCACCACAAATCCCATCATGGACTTCCTTAATAGCAAAAGGAGTTATTGATGCTGGAAATTGCACCCGGTGGCAGGAAAATAGGTTCTTGCCCTCTTCCCGCAACATGGAAACTCCTCTCTTGCCTGTGGGACATGGCGAAGTAGGAGAGGAGAGTCTCTAGATATGGGCTAGTTCCCTCTGATGTATCTTGTTTGTTTTAGCGAGTGCTAAATATAGGTATATATATATATATATATAGCTATAAACTGGGGGGTGAAAAGGGAAGGAAGATGCAAGAAAACAAACAACCTACTCTATAGAGGTGATACACCAGAATAAGGGTCATCCTTCCCACATCCACACTTAGAATCAGACCAAACAATATGACATGCACTTCAGGCTTGGCAAAGAAACCAGTTTATAAGAAAAGACAGGGAAAGATTCTTAGAAAAATAAAAATAGAGACTCACCAAGGTGTTGTACTACACACACTGTAAGTGACTTCCCTTGTCTTACTTCTCAAAAGAACTCTTCTCCTGTGAACTGTGAACTGGAGCCTTATAGATGACTGGTCTATTAGCATTAACCTGTGAAAGCATCAAAGATAATGAATAAACACAAATAATACTCAGAACATACGCAAAAAATCTATCCAAGATGGAGGCAAAACTGTATTTTATTGATTCAGGTGGAAAATTTTGTAGAGCTTCACTTTTTTTAAAATTATGAGAAGATGCTTCCAAAATGACAAGTATGGAAAATATATATCAGGGAACAAAGAAAGGTCCAGATGGCACACTTTCAACAAGTGGCCATCGCGTCCTTGACAGATTGTCCAAAACATTGATGAAATATGCTCTTTGTCTGCTTCGAATTCCACATTTCTTCTACCAAAATGCATGGTTTGTCCACCTATTAAATGCAAAATGGAGGAAACCGGTTACATTGCTTAGCTATTGCACCACTTATGATTAATTTGAAGGAACTATTTTAGTTGCTGGAGAACTATTTCATCTACTAGGTGTCATTTCTCACATTGATGCCACTTGGACTTTGACTACTCGTGCTCCTTGGAGGTCCCTTTGTCCTTTTCCTATTTTTTGTCTCTTCCTTGTTCGTTCGACTTTCAAGGGTGATCCTTCAACAGGCTACTGTAATACATCTTGGTTCTTAAACAAACACAGGCCAATGATTCATTAAAATTGACTCTCCCTTGGCTATCAAGCTTCAAAAATCAATATATATTTCATCCTCTTAAATTTGATAGCTTCCTGAGTGTCGCTATTTGAATTCCAATGGCTCCTCCATTCCTTTGAACTTGACGGCCGTGTGACCATCATTGGGCCCCCATTCCTTCCTCCGCGGCCTTTCTTTTTTCCTTGTATCTCTTTGGCACCTTCCAAAAGGGAAGGTGCCCCTTTTGGCATTTTGAAAAGTCCCTCCGCTACTTGCCAGAAGTCCCCTGCAAGGGCACCTGCCCTTCGGGTCCTTTGGCGGCTCCTCTGTGCCCTTCGGGATTCCTCCTGGGTTCTTGTGGAAAAATTTTCCATGCGAACAATTTCCCTGGGTAAAAAACCCTGGGTCCTTTGTTTGGCTCTCCCGTGGCTTGAATTTTTGTGGACAAATTGTTTGCGGGAAATTCCCACGGGCAATTTGTCCACGTAAATTATTCCACCGGGCTTTGACTTGGCCTATTTTCAAAAGATTGAGCTGTGAAACTTGGAATGGCCACTTGCCCTCTACTAGGGCACTTTGACTTGCTGACTACCCTTCAGGCCTAGGGCACCCCCTTGAACCAAAGCCATTGAGCCAAAAAGGTTCAGCGGTTCAAGGTTCAAAAGGGCGTGCCAATTCCCAAAGGCTGATGAACCATGAACCGAGCATTAAACTGCCACGTTGAACCTGAGGCTTGAAGCAATCATTTTGAACCAAAAGGTTCCACGGTTCAACCAAGCACTTGAACCAAAGCCGTTAAACCAAAAAGGTTCAACAGTTCAAAGAAGCGTGCCGATGAACCATTGAACCCCTCTATGAACCTTTCGTTGAACTTTCCATTCAAACCAAGGCTTGAACATGCCACTTTTGAACCTGGAAATGTTGAATCGAGTATGTTGAATTGATTATGTTGAACCAAAAAATTTGGTTCAATGGTTCAACGGTATGGAGGTTCAATGTCTTAAATTTGAAGCACTCAAACAATGAACTCCTGAACCTGAATCAAGCCTATTGAACCAAAATTGAGCATTGGTTCAAACAGGTTGGTTCAACTATATTGAACCAAGAACTAAACCAAAAGATGAATCATTTGATCACTGTTTAACTTGGAGAGCTAGAACACGTTATGCTACTTGCACTGAGTAATCATGTAAGGACCGCTCCAGAGGGCATCGAATTTTGCATGTTCTTTGGGCTTAGCTCTATCTTCATCCCATTTTAATATAATGTCTCCTTCAGCAAAATCTTTTGACAAAGATTTCTTGTTGAAATGTCTTTTCACTTGCTGCTGGTGACTGATCATAGAAGCCATGACCTGACCCCTTACCTCTTGGAGCTCTATTAGCTCACACAATCTGACCTCCATGCTGTTTCCTTCTTCCATCTACAGCTGATGAGCGAGGTCCAGTGCTAGCAATTTGAGTGAGATGGGGAGCCTTGCTTCCCTTCCATACACAAGCGTATATGGATAATTTTTGATTGCTCTCTTTGGAGTGATTCGATCGGCCCATAGAGCTGTCTTCAACTTGGCATGCCAAGTTTTCTGATTTTCTTCCATGGTCCTCTTTATAATTTTGATTAAATTTTTATTAGTGGACTCAGCCAACCCATTTCCCTATGGGTAATAATTTGATGAAGTGCTAAGGTATATACCATACTTTAGCGCCCATTCACTTGTTCTGATCCCTAGGAAAGCCAAAGAATTGTCTAAAATTATAGTGGCTGGGACCCTAAGACATGTCACTAGGTCCTCATAGAAATCTAGGATTGTGCTATCATTCACTTCTTTCAAAGCAATGGCTTTCACCCACCTTGTGAAATAGTCAGTGGTTGTTAGAACCCACTTATGCCCAGCACTAGAAGGAGGATTGATCATGCCTATAAAGTCCAGACCCCACTGCATGAATGGATGTTCCACTTGGATCGGCTGTAGAGGCATAACAGCCAATTGTTGTTTTTCATCAAAAAGTGCACACTTTTGGCACTTTCTCACCCAGGCATGGGTATCCTTGAAAAGAGTGGGCCAGAAATAGCTAGATCTCATTATTTTTGCCGATGTGGTCTTAGGGGTGAAATGGCCACCTGTTAGCCCATCGTGAAACTCAGCCAATACCTTGTCAACCTGACTGGGGTCAATGCATCTTAGAAGAACCCTAGAGAGATCCTTCCTAAATAATATTCCATCAATCAAAACATAAGGAAGGGATTGAAGTTTAAAATACCTTCTTCTGGCCCTACCGAGACCCTATGGACATTCGCCTGTGAGAAGGAAGCACCTCATGTCCAATGTCTAATCTCTTATGATAGCTAGTTCTTCTGCAGTGGCTGTGTCATGGATCAGCAAGTTGTCTTCAACCTTTTTCCTTAAATCTACAGCTAGCTATTCACACAGGCCTCTTCCTCTCACTAACTTGGTGATTTTGATGTCTATGTCATACTCCATCACCTTGGTGATCCATCCCACTCTTTTCTCATTTAAGTCTTGATTGCTCAAGAAATCCTTGACGCCAGGATGTGGAACCATGAGATAGATCTTGTTGTTTGACAACATATATCTAAATTTCTTTAGGCTGTGCACTACTGCCATGACTTGCTTCTCTACGTAGGTGTACCTGATTTTGAAGTCCTCTAACCCTTGGCTGAAGAAGGTGAGTGGTTGCTCGAGGTCATCACTGTTTGCTTGAGTAAGCATAGTGGATATCACTTCTCCATTGTTGAAGGTATAGAGGTTGAGGTCTTTATTGAAGTCAGGGCTAATTAGAGTGGGAGCCTAGGTTAAAGCCTGCTTGATGGCTTCAAAGCTATCTTTTCTTGGTGTTGTCCACTTTAATTCTTCACCCTTCCTCAGCATAGAGGTTAGGGGTTTAACTATCTCAGCAAAATTTAGAATGAACCTCCAAATGAAATTTATCTGGCCAAAGAAACTCTGCAGGCCTTTCTTGTGTTTTGGTAGGGACATCTCCAAGATGGAGTGGACTCTCTCAAGGGAAATAGACAAACCTTCCTTGGACACAATGTGGCCAAGAAGTTTCCCCTCATGAACAACAAATACACATTTCTTTAGATTTAGAGAGATGCCAAATTCCTTGCACCTCTTCAAAATTTGCCTGAGGTGCTCCATGTGATGGCCCGCCTCCTTGGAGAAAACCGTTATATCATCAAGGTACACTAGCACATTCTTATTTATCAAACCACTAAAATCCATGTCCATGGCTCGCTGGAAGGTAGGACTAGTATTGGATAGCCCAAAAGGTATCTTCTGGTATGTGAACATTCCCCATTTAGTGGTGAAGGCTATTTTGTATTAGTCGCAGCCTCGTACCAAAATCTGATTATATCCCAAATAACCATCCAGGAGGGAGAAACATTTGAAACAATTACCTTTTAGAGGATCTACTCCATATTCAGAAGGGGATAATGATCCTTTAAAGAGACTTATTAAGGTCTCTAAAGTCGACGCACAAACTGATCTCTCCATTTTTATTTCTAACTGGAACAAGATTGGCTAGCCATGAGGAATGTTTGATCAAAAATATAATACTGGACTCAATCAACTTGACCAGTTCTTTTTGCATAAGGAGCTTGATCATTAGATTAATAGGCCTCTACTTTTGTGTGACTGGTTTTACACCTTCCTCTAATTCAATTATGTGCTGGGCGAGTCTTGGATCAAAACCTTTCAAGTCACTATAATTCCAGGCAAAGACGTCAGCGAACTCCTGACACAGCAGAATGAAAACTTGCCTTTCTTGAAATGTGCAGACCTTACCAAGCACTAGCAGCTTGTCCTTCAAGATTTCAACTTTCTCATAATTCTCCTCTTTGGTATTGATGCATGCCTTTCCATTTCTTAGTTGGTCATCTCCGTTGAAAATACTTTCAAGTGTGACCAGACCCTTAGGGAGTTTATTGTTCTTCAATTGAATAATCTGATTTCTATATTACTGCTGCAATTTCACTTGATTGTGGACTGTGAACTCAGCTTCTTCCTATAGGAAGAGGGCTATCTGCTGGTCACTTTCGAAGACCTGCCAATTTGTAATATTTTTTGGAATTGAGGGCCGAACCACCACTTTTAGATGGCGCAAACCACAATCCCTACTTATCTCTTTTGAAACATCAAATTGGGTGCCAACAGCTGCCAGCCTGTCAACTTGCTTATTCTATTCCCTGGGAATTGAGGTAATGTTAAGAGCAAGGCAATCCTCCATCAAGTCCCAGACTCTGTGCTTGTAAGACTTCAATAAGGAGTTCTTGGTTAGGTTTAGGCCTCTTATTTGGTTTACAATTAATTCACTGTCCCCCAAGATTTGTAACTTCTTGACCCCTCTCTTTCTTGCCCACTCAAGTCCATGGATCAAAGACTTATATTCTGCAACATTACATGTGCAAGAGAATTGGAAATAGAAAGCTGAAAAGTACCTTTCTTTAGAAGGGGAAACTAACATTGCCCCACCACCAGCGCCTAGCTTACTTCTGGAACTGTCGAAGTATAGCTGCCACAGGCCAAGGTCTTCTTTGCTTTCCTTCATTATATTGGGCATGATGGGGCCTTCTTCATGCAAGCAATAGATGCCAAGTTCTACCTCCTCAATAAACTTATATGGGTTGTGCTCGAAGTTATCACTTCCCCACTCATCCAAGAGTAGATCTATGACTCTTTCAAGATTAGAAGATGAAGATTGGTATGTCTGAGACTCTTCTGGATCGATGATAGTGTAACTGACATTTGCTACCTTGGGTGAATAGGGCTCTAGGTGGTCCTTGTAGATTGGCTCAGATTCAATTTTCACTTTGGTCTCGTACTTGGTTCTAAAAACCAGCTATGACCAATTCGCTGCTAGATATCCACCTATCTTGGACATAAAGTCCCTAGACAAATAGATTCTGAAATATGGAGGAACGTCCGCTACCACTATATCATGGGTAATTGAGAATGTCAGGCAGGCATGCAATGTTAAACTCAATCCCTTCAAGATTCTGATTGTCTTTGTAGATGTCCCATCTAGTTGCAATACCCCTTTATTCATTGCTTCATACTTTAATCCCATCTTATCAGCAATACACTTGGGCATCACTAAAGTGTTGGCCCCACTATCAATTATGCAATTATGTACTAAGAAATACCCTATGATTAAAGATACATAAAAGGGGGGAGTCCTTTCTTCTTTCTTTACCTATCCTAAAGCAGAAGGCTACCCATTCATCATTAGGATGTTATTAGTGTCTGCTAGGATGGCTTGTCGATCTAGCTCATTCAATTCTTTCTTCAGTACATCCCTTTGTCCTGGAAGAGACAATGAATCCCATAGATAAATGCTCACATGCAATTTAATCATCTAATCAACTATATTAATTTGGGGTCTAACTCCCTTCATGCTTTCCTTTGGGTTGATCCCAGCTGGAGCTGTAGACTAAGGAGCTAGAGGTGCAAATGGTTATCTGGAAATTAGGGCCCTTTAAAATGGGTGTGATGGAGGATTCATTGCTACTACCTGAGGGAAAGCCTATGCTTCTCTAACTACTCTTATTTTAAATATTGTGTTGGCTACAACACAATAAGCCTAATTATCTGTATCACCCCCATGATTAATTGCATAGAGCTCACCCTCTTCATGATTTATAAGGGTAGAATCTGGCTGAGCCTGATTGCTACTCGCGTTGGGCTGAGCTGGAAACTCAAAAAACTGGGAATGATCAGCAACCTAGTTTTTTGAATTCTAGAAAAAATTCATCATGTCATTCGTATGGACAGCTTACTCTTGACCATGTCCCATGGTCGAATAACTAGGCTATTCCTATACAAGGTTATTCTAAACTGGCACCATGGCTTTTGATGATGAGAGGGGGCCGACATTGTGATTCTAAAAATGCCTGGTTGTTGTGAGCTGCCCTTGACTTTGATTATAATTTTAAAAGGAGGGTCTAGGACCTTGACCATAATTATGGTATCCCTGATTTGGTCTATTGCCTTGAGCCTACTGCTGCCTTTTCATGGCAACAAATTTGTTAGTCATGTTTTGCAATAAACCTTTTACCTCGTGTAACTCATTTGACGAAACAACAACCAATTTCTCAATGGTGGGCAGGGGAGAAATTATAAGAACAACGGTCTAAATTGGGGGAAGCAATTCTGGGAAAAGTGGCATGTTAGGCCTAGGAGTGATCTTTCCAGCTTGTACCAAGCAATTCTCAGCTGTTATGGTGATGTCGTAAGCAGCAGGCAATATGTGCCCTCCCATAGATTGGATCATCACTGCAATGTTGTTGTTTAATGCTTTTAAATAGTAAAAAAAACCATAGCTAGGAGTCAGCCTTACCAGGATGGGAATTTTATCCCAAGTCTTTTGAAACTGTGTGTTGAAGTCCTGCATATACTCATGTGGAGCTCTCTTTATAGTCGTCAGCTGCTCATCAAGAGAGAGGCCATCACTTTTTTCCCCAAAATGATTAGTTAAATTGGTGCCCAATTCGTTCCAGGAATGTATGGAATTCACAGGCAAGGTTCCGTACCAATCAAGGGCCTTGCCTTTAAGGGACAACGCCAACAATCTAATGGCAATATTTTCCTCTGTTATATTGTGAATATTGCAAAGGTTGGCAATATTCTTGATATGATCAATAACTGTAATTGGCCCCACTCCATCAAAAGAAGGCACATTTTTTAGAGCTATTCCTAGAATTGGATCATAGTGTGGGAGGTTTAAGGGACTCTCACTGTGAAAAGCTGCAAAAGGCAATGCCATTTTCTGGAATAGGCAGTAACTGTGGCTGAGTTGGGTTGGCGTTCCTAGCAACAAGTCTAGGAGAATTTACTAATGGATAAGGGTGAGTTCTCTCAAACCTGAGCCTTTTAGCAGAGTTTAAAGGTAGCTCAATGAATTCAAAAGGGGCCCCTCTTGAAGCTGACCTTGTGGTAACCTTTGGCATAGGAGTTTAAGTGACTGGTCTTAAAATAAAGAACTAAGCTCTTACCAGTGGAGTCACCAGATGCTGGAAATCTTTGAAATGACTGTAGCAAGACCAACATCAATCTTGAAATACTACTGCATTGAAAACTGATAAAATTATGATCCCACTAGGCGTGCCAAAACTGTTGACGCTGGAAATTGCACCCGATGGCAGGAAAATAGGTTCCTGCCCTCTCCCTGCAACATGGAAACTCCTCTCTTTATTTTGGGATGGCGAAGCAGGAGAGGAGAGTCTCTAGATATGGGCTAATTCCTGCTGATGTATCTTGTTTATTTTAGTGAGTGCTAAATATAGGTATATATATAGCTATAAACTTGGGGGGTGAAAAGGGAAGGAAGATGCATGAAAACAAATAGCCTACTCTATAGAGGTGCTACACCAGAATAAGGGTCGTCCTTCCCACATCCACACTTAGAATCAGACCAAACAATATGACATGCACTTCAGGCTTGGCAAAGAAACCAGTTTATAAGAAAAGACAGGGAAAGATTCTTAGAAAAACAAAAATAGAGACTCACCAAGGTGTTGTACTACACACACTGTAAGTGACTTCCCTTGTCTTACTTCTCAAAATAACTCTTCTCATATGAACTGTGAACTGAAGCCTTATAGATGACTGGTCAGTTGGCATTAACCTATGAAAGCATCAAAGATAATGACTAAACACAAATAATACTCAAAACATATGCAAAAAATCTATCCAAGATGGAGGCAAAACTGTATTTTATTGATTCAGGTGGAAAATTTTGTAGAGCTTCGCTTTGTAAAATTATGAGAAGATCCATCCAAATGACAAGTATGAAAAATACATATGAGGGAACAAAGAAAGGTCCATATGGTGCGCTTTCAACAACTGGCTGTCATGTCCTTGACAGATTGTCCAAAACATTGATGAAACGTGCTCTTTGTCTGCTTCAAATTCCACATTTCTTCTACCAAAATGTGGTTTGTCCACCTATTAAATGCAAAATGGAGAAAACCAGTTACATTGCTTAGCTATTGTGCCGCTTATGATTAATTCGAAGGAACTATTTCAGCTACTGGAGAACTGTTTCATCTGCTAGGGTCATTTCTCACATTGATGCCACTTGGACGTTGACTACTCGTGCTCCTTAGAGGTCCCTTTGTCCTTTTCCTATTTTTTGTCTCTTCCTTGTTCGTTCAGCTTTCAAGGGCAATCCTTCAATAGGCTTTTACAATACATCTTGGTTCTTAAATAAACATAGGCCAATGATTCATTAAAATTGATGCTCCCTTGGCCGTCGAGCTTCGAAAATCAATGGATATTTCATCCTCTTAAATTTGATGGCATCCTGAGTGTCGCTATTTGAATTCCAATGGCTCCTCCATTCCTTTGAACTTGATGGCCACACAACCATCATCAGGCCCCCATTCCTTCCTCCACGGCCTTTATTTTTTCCTTGTATCTCTTTGGCACCTTCCAAAAGGGAAGGTGCCCCTTTTGGCCTTTTGAAAAGTCCCTCCGCTGCTTGTCGAAAGTCCCCCGCAAGGGCACCTACCCTTCAGGTCCTTCGGCGGCTCCTCTATGCCCTTAAAGATTCCTCTCGGGTTCCCACAGAAAAATTGTTTGCAGATAATTTCCCTAGGTAAAAAACCCTGGGTCCTTTGTTTGGCTCTCCCACGGCTTGAATTTTTGCAGATAAATTGTCTGCGGGAAATTCTCGCGAGCAATTTGTTCACGGAAATTATTTCGCCGGGCTTTGACTTGGCCTATTTTCAAAAGATTGAGCTATAAAACTTGGAACAGCCACCTGACCTCCACTAGGGCACTTTGACTTGTTGACTGCCCTTCGGGCCTAGGACACCCCCTTAAACCAAAGCCGTTAAACCAAAAAGGTTCAATGGTTCAAGGTTCAAAAGGGTGTGCTAATTCCCAAAGGCTGATGAACCATGAACCAAGCGTTGAACTGCCACGTTGAACCTAAGGCTTGAACCAATATTTTGAACCAAAAGGTTCCATGGTTCAACCAAGCGCTTGAACCAAAGCCGTTGAACCAAAAAGATTCAACGGTTCAATGGTTCAAAGAAGCGGGCCGATGAACCATTAAACCCCTCTATGAACCTTTTGTTGAACTTTCCCTTCGAACCAAGGCTTGAACATGCCACTTTTGAACCTGGAAATGTTGAATCGAGTATGTTAAACCAAAAAAATTGGTTCAGCAGTTCAACGATACAGAGGTTCAACATCTTAAATTTGAAGTGCTCAAACAATGAACTCCTAAACCTGAATCAAGCCCATTGAACCAAAATTAAGCATTGGTTCGAACAAGTTGGTTTAACTATATTGAACCAGGAACTGAACCAAAAGATGAATCATTCGAACCAGGCCATAAACTAAACTTTCTGAACTCACTGCATCTGAGGGGACTGACACAAAACAACTGGTGAAGAAGGTGACCCAAAATTTTGCCATGGGGTGAAATTTGGTCAACAGGAGTCTTAGTACTAGCTAGGCATCTAAGGAGAAGACCATCAAAAAACTTCTTCTAGAGAAGTCCCCCTAGTATAGTGTAATGAGTGGCATGTTTTATGAAGGCCCATTTCCCATTATTAGAAAGATCAAGAGGGGTAAGAGAGAATGAAATATAATCTATGAGTTGTTTGTACCATAAGTCTTATGGGTTGGTTGTTACATTTTTGACAAAGAGGATGTTAGCTAAGACATAGGAGGGTAATGTTAATCGATGCATAGTGACATAGATTCCCGAAGAGGAGGATGAAGAGGTTATGTGTGAAGTAAGTGAATCCATCATGTTAGCAACTTGTTTGTAGATCAAGGAATATTTTTCAAGAGATGAGAGTCAAATGATTCCAAGAGTGTATCTACATGATGTTTATACAATTGAAATTTTTTATTTTTGCATAGGTAGGAACCATTAACTTGGTTAACCACTAGCTGAGAATGACTGATAATGGTTATGGATTTGATACCCAAGAAGAGAGCTATTTAAAGTCCTAGAATCAAAGCCTCATATTCAACCATATTTTTAGTGTATTCAAAATCCTCTTTAAATGAAAAAGGCATAGGCTCCCCATCTAGAGGAATAATAATGACCCCCATGCCCCCACCATGTTGGCATTCAGATCCATCAAAGAACATCATAATTTGATAGGAGATGTCATCGGTGTAGAGCATTTCAATAGATTCATCAAGAAATTCAAGTTTTGAAGGTTTATTGTCAAGTAAAGGGGCAGTAACTAACTGGTCAATGATTATTTTCCCTTTAATATATTTTTTTTGAATGAACTCTAAGTTGAATTTATCAAGAAGCATGAACTACCAAGCTACATGTTGGTTGTGATATGGTTTAGAATGCATGTATTTGAGGGGATCAATATGGGTGATCACATAGGTTTTGTGATTTAGGAGATAATGATGAAAATTAGAGGTGGAAAATAACAACATAAGGCAAATTATTTTAGTGTAGGTATATTGAGTCTCATAATCATAAAGTGTGCGAGTTATGTAATACACCACCTGCTCTTGATGTTGGTCATCTCGATGTGAAATCATAACACCTAGAGAATGGTCTATTACAAAGATATATAGGTAGAAAGGCTTATTTTAATTTAATGGAATAAGAACTAGTGGGTAAAGGAGGTATTGTTTAAGTACATAAAAAGCCTTCGGGAAATCTTTATTCCATTAGAAAGAGACATCCTTTTTGAGGAGATGCTAAAAGGGTTGGTAGAAATTTGACAACTAGGAAATGAAGTGGTGAATTGATTAAAGTTTGTGTTGTAGGTTACGAAGTTGTTTGATATTAGTAGGTGGAGGAATTTATAGGATTTCTCTAATGTTAGCAAGATTGACCTTGATGCCATAGAGAGAAATGATAAAACCTAAGAGTTTACTAGAAAGAACACCAAAGACACATTTCTTTAGATTTAGTCAAACATTATATTGGAGGAGATGAGTGAATATGGTTTTGAGAATTATCAAGTGTTCTTGATGAAGTTTAGAATTTTCAAATAAGTCATCCATGTAATCTTCCATAATTTTGTGTAGGAGATCATGTAAAATATAGGTCAGTGCATTGGTAAGTTGTACCAACATTTTTTAGGCCAAAAGGCATGACTTGATAACAAAAAGTCCCCCATGGGGTAATAAATTTTTTCTTGTTTTGATCCTTAGGAGTGACTAGGATTTGATTATATCTAGAGAATCTATCCATAAGTTATAGCATCTCATGGCCAAACATTAGATCAATAAGTTGGTCTATACTAGGCAATGGGAAATCATCTTTTGGATAGGAAAGATTTAAATCATGATAGTCAGTAAAAATGTGGATTCCCCTGATTGATGTTGTCAAAAAAATAATATTGTAAACCATTATGGGTAGTTGATGGGTTGGATAAAGTTAACATAAAGGAGGCATTGGAGCTCTTCTTTGATAAGGAGAGAAATATGAGGATGCATTTTTTAAAGATTTTGCTTAATGGGTTTAACATCTCAATTGGTGACAATGTTATGGTTGATGATAGAGGGGTTAATACCAGGCATGTCATTATAAGACCAAGAAAAGGATTTTCTATGGTCATTAATAAATGTGGTATAATCATCCTGTTAATAGGAATTTTAAAGATTGTCCAATCTTGAGGATGTGAGGGTTATCTTGGGAGGGCAGGTTGATGTCAATGGTTGATTCATTTAACATAGGTTGTGTTTTAGATGGGAATTATTGTTGGATATAGGAATCATCTACACCCATATAGGTGAGAATTGCATCATTATCTTGACATTGGATAGTGTTAATAGTTAGAGACTCTTCATCAATTATTTTAGGATGAACAAGAGGAAGGAACCTTGTTTCATTACTTGGACAATAGGTGAGAGGCCCCAAATGGATGACATTTATTGAAAATAAAAATTAGAAGGTATAAATACCTCTGATTTTGTAGGTTATGGTGGAGAATAAGGTGGGTAAAGATAGACTAGTTCTTTGACAATTGGTTCATGGGAGGTTTTAGTGAGTTTATTTTGTTCATCATATCCCACCCCATGCCTCTTTTTGGCATTTTCAATGGTGTTATTAGTAGGATATTCAATAGGTATAAGGACACCTTGATTGTACTGAACCAAACCAAATCTTTTCTAGGCACACATATAAAGATAGGTGTGAGCAAATTTAGGGTTATTCAAGAAAGAGAAGTCATAGGTAAATAGTTATGGTGAAGAAGACAAATTATTGATAGTGGGAGCTTGATCAATTTCCCCATATGTGAAATTAGTTTGAAGGTTAGGGGGTCCATAAGGGATGACCATCCCAATATGGGGATCATAATTTGGGTGCATGTGAAGTCTTCCATATTCTTGTGGAGTATGGAACATGTTGAACATCAAAAAATGATATTCACTGAGTGACAAATATTGAAAGGTTTCCTCCATGGAATCTTTGTCAGGAATTTGTGTTACCAGTATCTATGTAACCATTGGTGTGTAGCTTGTGGAAGATTTAGAATTATCATGCGAGGAAGAATATGCTTTCAATGGGATGAGAACATCATTATGACTATAGGTCATGTTACATGTTTTAAATGGAGGTGAGTCAGTAGGTATAACATACACTTGTCTATCATGTTCAAACTTGACACAGTGGTGCAAAGTTGAGCGTACACATTCCATATCATGTATCCAAGGTCATCCAAGTAGTATGTTATATTTTAACTCTCCTTCCACAACATAGAAGATCTCAAGAATTGTGTGGGGACCTAAATTAATATGTAAGATAATAATTCCCACCATAGTAGCTATAGTATTGTTAAAAGAATAGAGTACCGCATCAATTTGAGACATGAAATTATTGTAAAGGGATAGATATTTATAGTAATGGGTGGAAATAATATTAATACTATCTCCCCCATTGATTATAACTCTCTTGATATGAGTTTGATCAATATATGTGGTAATAAAAAGGGGAGAGTCCTGATCTTCAAGGTGTTGAAGTGGAATTTATGAATCACTGAAAGAAATCAGGGAGATAGAATTAAGGGAGCCAACCAAAGTTGCAAAAGGTTGGGGATCATCTAATTATACCTTAATTTCTTCCAAAACACTAATAAAAGCTTGACAGTGTTGGGATGAGTTTTGGATTAACTCATACAAAGACATTTTCATAGGAGTTTGGTAAAGTTGTTTTGCCATTAAGCTTTGAATAACATCTGAAGATGTTGTTTTAAGAACACCCAAGATGGAAATCTTAGGATTATTAGGGGGAATTTCTTTGGTGAAGGGATGGGTCAAAGGAGTAGTGACCTTTTCTTTAGCTTTATCTTTTTGGTTTTGTGACCTTATGGCCACATTAACTATGTTGATCTAAAATGTCAGTGAAGGAGGTGGTAAAGGGGTTACGATGACATCTTTAGGTTTGAATTTAGGTAGAATAGTAGGAGGTATTATGGATGCCAAATGTAGAATAATGGGAAGGTTAATAAGATTATCATCGAAGAGAGTGTCGACATCAAAGTGTTGTTAAATAACTACTATGAGGGTTTTACAATTCTTAGTATTGTGTACATGTGATTGATGATATAAACACACTTGTGTATCATTAAATCAAGATGGCTTCATTCTAAGAGGACTATAAGGTGTAATGGGAGGAACAATTATTACTGAAGATTGTAATAACTAATGTAAGAAATATTTGAGAGCCTACAAGTGGGATCCTACTTGTTATGCTAATAAGAGTGGACACCTTCATTTGTTTCAGTGTTGGAAAGGTAATTTTATGTGGTGCCTTGTTTAGTGATGGTGGAGTTATGTGTTTTGCTATCACTTTCTTAGTGTCAGATGTGAGAGACTTACCAGATGGCAAAGTTATGATTGGCGGTAGCTTAATCTTTTATTTGGCTTGGTTAGGTGATATTCTAGCTAAAGTATAGGGGTGTGGCCCAAAAATGGATAGTAAAGTTGAGGGTTGAAGAAGATATTAGTGAGATATAGGAGGCTTAACATTCTTCTATATTTTAGGGAAACAAAATCCAACTTGTGGTTGAGGAGTTAAATTTAATTTTACTTGTGGATGAATTAAATTAGAAATGGGGCATACACCTAAGGGCTTGATCTACTTTAATGTAACAAATTCCTATGAGGATGAGGGTTCTGATATAGACATCTGAACTTCAAGTACTTTTGGTGAATAAGTTCTAGCTTTGTCAAAGACCTTGGGGTAAATGGTAATAAGGGAGTTGGTAGTAAAGGTTGACATTCATTGTGTCGGATACAGAGTTTTAAGATGGTTCTAAAATGCCACATGGTCAAGCTTCATGGAGTCAAGAAATTCTAGAATTTCCACCATACATGAGAAGGGTTTTGATGAAGTTGACGTAGGCTTTAGAATTGCATTTTTAGAAGGATGTGGTATTTTATAAAGAGGGAAATTTTTGGTATCTACTACTTCAAGCCAAAGATGAGAAAGAACCGTAAAAAGGAGTTCTTCAACAGAGATGGGAGAAGAGACTTGGTCTGAAATTGGTGAAGGGGAGGTAGGTAAAGTAAGTTCCTTAAGAGGTAAAATCATAGGTATTATGGCTCCCTCAACATGTGGGCAAGGCATGGGTAAAGTATGATCCTCCATAGGTAAAAGATAAGGTAAGAGTGGTATAATTAGAGTAGGCACAATGGGTCTCTTATCTATTACGGGAGTGGATGATATGGACTCTTCTAGTGCAAAGGTGAATGGGTGGGGTACTACTCTCTATAGGTGGAGGATAAGTAGGTGAATAAGGTTCCTCAATAGGTTATAATGCAAGAATGATGTTCCCTTCAACATGTGGTTAAAGAATAGGTATCATGTGGTCTTCAAGTGGTAAGAGTATAGGTAATATTATTACAAATAGAATTGGAATTATAGGCTCCTCAGGTGGTAAAAGGAGTGGAAAAGGAGGCTCCTCCTCTCAAGGGAGTAGGATGGGTGAAATAGGCTCTTCTACCTAAGGAAGAAGAATGGACAAAATAGATACCACTAAATTTGGGGGAGGAGTCAATGAAATTGATGTCTCCTATTGAGAGGCAAGTTGAACTAAAGACAAAGGAAATACCATATTAACCATATGGATATTATGATCACCTAAGTTAGTTGTGGATTGGATAAGATTTTGATTTGGTTAATGGTTAGGAAAAGGGTGTTTGAACACATCCATACTTTGATTAGGAGGTACGTTAGGATTATCTAAGATGAAATGACCTCTATCAAGCATATGTTGAATAATGTTCTTGAGTGTCTTACAATTATTAGAGTTGTGGCCTTTAACTTGATGGTAACCAAAAAACACATCTTCATTGTACCAGGTTGGGATAAGATGGGAAGGGTTGAACTGTATAGGAGGTTTAATATAAGGAAGAGTTATGACACCTTATTTTAATATTTTCTCCAAGATGGATGCATATGATTCCCCAATGTGAGTGTATTATCTTTGTTCATACCTTTATTAGAATTGCTTGGTCAAATTTTGAGAAGTTAAAGAACTCAATTGGTTTGTGGTTGTGGAAGAGGCTGACTTAATGACCACTGTGTTGGTGGAGCCTCTAGCCTTTTGGTTAGAGGGAGAAGTTTTAGAGGATGAGGAGTCATTTGACTTGGTATTGGTATTCTTACTATGTAACTTGACTTTGCCTTCATCTATAATGCAAACCTTTAGTTTTCATGCCATTATAAAAGCTTCATCAAATGTGTGTAAAGTTTGTACTAAGATTGTGGGCAAGATGTGCTTAGCACATGCCCTTCAAAAGAGCTCAATAAGCTTAGGTTGGGATAAGGAGGAGAGTTGATTGATCAAGCTTATCTAATGAGTGACAAAATCTGAAATAGACCCATCATCAAATTGTCTAATAGAATAAAGGTTTATTATAGAAACCTTTTTAGAAAATTTAATAAAGAAATGGTCTAGGAATATTTTTGCAAGTTGGTTAGACAATAAAAGGGAGTGCTAAGGTATAAATCTATACCAATCCAATATAGAACCTAAAAGAGACATAGGGAAAGTGTAAAGTAGTAATGCATCATCATGCCCTATTAAATAAAAAGCATGTCTAAATTCTCACAAGTGTTGTTGTGGGTCTTATTTAATCTAGAAATGAGTAGATTTAGGGGGTTCCCATTGGCTTGGATAAGGGTGAATAGGCATAGAAGGATGGATTGGTTCATTTCATATATGATCATAATATAATACATTCTTTGAACCAAAAATAGATGTCTCTAGATTAGACATCTTGTCCATTAGAATCTTAATGAGGTCTAAATGGGGATTAGTTTGGGGGATACCTCCTAAGTTATAAGGAATGATAGGAAGTAGAGGGAGCGTATGACAGAGCTTGTTGAAGTTGTGTCAGGGAAACATAAGGATATTGAGTCATAGGTTGAGGTGTAAATAAAAGGGTCTTGTCCCATTGGATTGGAGACTATGCCTTAGTTGGTTGTTGTTATTATAGGGTGGATTATTAGCATGGTTAGACTAGATGAAGGGTGACTCATAACTTAGGTAATTATAGGAATGAGGGTAGATGGAATATGTATAACTAAATTCTAGAATGGGGTGTGACTTGGTTGAACTAGTTATGGTTGTGAAAGTAGGGAAGTCACACCAAGGTTTAGGTGGGATTGGGTAGTTGGAGATGCTATATTTTAAACATTGTTTATATTTTGGTTACTCATAAAAGTGGTAGTTTGGATAACCATGGGGAAAATAGTGGAGGCAAATAAAAATGAGGTTGTCTCCATTAAAGAGGTTATCATGCCATAGATTGGGTCATCCATAGAATTATGGGTTTGGCTCATAACAAGGTAATGTTAAAAAGATACCACATTATGATCAAAAGAATTATCAAAATCTTGATCTCCCTCAGGCATAATGAAAATTTGGTTAGGGCTGGGAGTATGCTTTGTATCTAAAGTATTCTCCATGATAGAATCAAAAGTGAGAGGGGAAGGTGCAAGTGGTTTCTGACTTGTGTAATCAACAAGAATTTTTGCTTGAGCTCATCTCAATACCATGAAAGAGGAGGTTTAAATAGTCTTACTACCCTATATTTGAAATAAAATAAAGAAAAACTAGGTTTGAGTGTAGGTAAATGGGTTAATTTAGCTTGTTATTTTGAGCAGACAAAATTACAATCATCGACATTGGTAGGAAAGTGACTGATATCGGTAGGAAGATTTCACTAATGTTAGTGGAATAACTACTGTCGATAGGTAAATTTTGTTGATACCAATAGGGTTAATTGATGTTGATCACTGTGAAATCCTAAGATATAAAAAATTTGATGTTTTAAGAAATCAAAGGTTAAAACTAGTTAAAATAGTGGATGTAAAAGGTTTGTGTAAGAAGGAATAACACTTACAAAACCTAAGATAATAGGTTATAAAAACTAAGTTTTAGAAATAGTATTGATTTTATGAATCAATATAAAAGCATCCTTACCAACTCAAAAATACAGAAGGCAATTAAAAAGTAGAAAAAGAACATCCATCCATCAAATATTAAGTCTTAGAGATTAATTTTTTGTCTCATGTTGGCTTATGCCTTAATCAAATAGTGAGAAGAGAATTTAGCTCAAAGGTACTAGAAAACAATATAGAGTTAGTTTCAGGTTAGTTTTGGTGCTCAAGAGGAATTTTATGTTAGACTAGGTACATGGCTTGTTATAGGAGCTTTCTCTCTACACTTCATGAACCTAGAGCTAAGCTAGGCCACTTAGCCAAAATATACCTTCTATCTAGATATTATACTCCACCAGAGAATGAAGTGGGTTCTCCCCTTGGTGTTGAAATACAAGTAGGATAGCTGGGTAGGGTAAGGTGATCCACCAAGTGATGAAATCTTGATGGGCCTTTTCTCAAGTGAGTTTAGATGCTTGTTTATGTGAATGTGATTCAGTTATGCAACATAGTTATACTATGATTTATTCAAAATGCTTATAATTAACTAGGTGAGTTAATATGCAACAAGAAACCTATGAAATATAGTAAGTTTTAAACCCAAATTTGAAATGTTTAGATTCAAATGAAATCAGAGAGGAAATAGGAATAGAGTATGAATTTTCACTATCCTAATGTGCATGCAAGAGGAAGTAAAGAAAATATTTTTTTATTTTTTTTGTAAAAGAAAATGATAAATTATTTTTTAGAGGCAAGGAGAAAACAAATTAGTTTAATTTTTTTTAAATAGAGAATAAGATATTGAATTTTTCATTTTTAAGAGAAAAGAGAAGGAGGAAGTGCAAGAAATGAAATTTTCACTATAATTCACCTATATGAATTTTTAAAAGAAGAAATGAACCCAAGGAAAAATCTAGGGTCCCACTGGGCATGCCAGAAGTGTTTCATTAAATTTTGTCTATTTTAAGTCTAAAGGAAAACATAAAGTAAGATGGGGATAATTGATTAGAATGAACCTGAATTTGGTTTGTGCACCATATCTAGACATTTTGAGCAATCTTCTTTGGCTGGGGAGGACTACCTATAAATAAGAAAGCTCTACCACAAGATGTTTGTTAGCAGATAAATGAGTGGGTTGCCAAGCTATGTGCTTATTCTAGGAAGTGTGAAACTTCCTTAGAGATGACAGTCCATTTTTGAGAGACAAAAGAATAATAAATAACTAAAAGAGAGGTAAATAAAGAGTGAAAAAGAGATAAGACTACCTTTATTAGAAAAATGTATGTAACAAAGAGTGATAGGGTGCAAGTGAGGTACTCTATTTGTATTTTAGAAGTTCTCTAGGTAGCTTTTGAAAAGGTTAGGGAATCCATAGTCACCGACATCGATAGGGGAGTGACTGATATCAGTTATACTACTAAATTTGGTAGTAAGGTGATCGATGTTGATTAAGTTGCCGAGGTTGGTAGGGGAAATAATTGTCTAAGAGCTTGAAGAAGGCTTTCTTGGGTCTAAGAAATGGTTTGTATCATGTCAAGGAGGTTGGGAGAGTTATGAGAGGGAGATTATGTCTTGGTTAAGTTTGGTTAAAGGTTTGGTATTGTCAGGTTGAAGGGAAATAAGTGAGGAAGCTTTTTACTTCCCTCATCAGGGTACAATGAGAAGTGCGTAAATCAATCTAAAGTAGATATAAAGAAATAGAAAAATAAATATTCAAATGACCTATAATATCAGTGACATATTTAGATATGGTGGTTGTTGAATGATAAGTGACAAGCTGGTGGATCCTATCAGGGAGTCTAAACCTAAATGCCTAAATAAAGAGAATAAGTAGGTGTTGTTGGTCCTCATGAGCTCAGTTGCTAATTGTGATTGACTTACACAAGGTGATTATAAGCTAGGATGTTGAAAATAGAATGCTAAGAGCCTAAATGAGACTAAGAATTGATTTTATTAATTTTTACTGACCTGAACTACAAGTTGGAAATTGGCTTATATTGCCGATGTCAGTGATCCTACTGACATAGATCATGGGTTGACCAACGTCGATGGCCCTAAAATAGGTAAAACTTACTATTTTTGCCATATTTTCTATTGTTTTTCATGCCAAGTGTGACACCCATTATAAAATAGTAAAAATAAGAGGTTAAGAAGGAAGTAGTTGTTTAAGAATTTAGTTTAGAAGTGGGAATAAGTCTTGGGTAGTTAGGATGAGGGGACCATATTTTAAGGTAACTCATCAGGTGATAATTAGTCATAGGTAAAAGTGACCAGGTAAGGTGGCAATAGGGGTTTATAATTAACTTAATTAATTATTTTAAATTAATTTTTTGACGGGTAAAAGTATAGGTTAGGGAGATTAATTATTACTATTAAAATGGGATTAAATGGGGTTTTTAACATAAGGAGTTATGCACATGTGTGTGATGTAATTTTGGTGTCTACACCTAGAAAGGATTTGGTATGGGATATTATGATAAGGGACCACATGATGTCATGCTATGAAATTTTAGGAAGCCCCATGAAAAACACATCCTTGGGTTTAATAAAACTCCTGAAGCCACTCTTAAATTCACCCCTTTATTCAGTCTCAAATAAAATATCATAGTATTACCATCTAACATTCCATCTAAAATGGATGATGTCATCTCCATCTCCCCAACTTTTCTTTCAATCAATACTATAGACCTAAGACCTCTCACATGTCATAATAATGGATAAACTAATTCCATTCCCCTTACCTACCCTAGTATGATAGAAGAAGATTCTCCTACCATCCCTATTCTTTAGTGTTAATATGATTGATCTTAACTTATCTGGGCACATTAAACTTACACCTACATAATTTTCTTCTGGTTGAAACATCTAGTATTCTAAACAAAGCCACCATAGACATTAACATAGGGTCTTAGGACATCCTACACATTTTTAAGGTTAGTAAATATTTATACCATCAGGAGCATCAATAATTCACCACATTCCTAGTAGACCATAACAAGGATTTTGCTTGGTCATATAATGACATGCCAAGTATTGACCCTACTATCATCATTCACAATGTTATCACCATCCCTAAAGCTAAACCAGTGAATAAAAAAATGTAGAAGATGCACCCTCATATTGTTCTCTTAGTCAAAGAATAAATACATCTCTTATCTGTTAATTTCATCTAGCCAATTGATTAGCCTCAATGGGTGTCCAATATTGTGACTATCACAAATCCTAAAGGGGAATTCCACCTCTATACTAATTTTTGAGACCTCAACGTCACTTTTCCTAAATATTACTTTCCTCTTCCTAACATTGATCAAATGGTGGACCTGAGAGTTAGCCATAAAATGTTTTCTCTTATGGATGGATTTTATTGATATAATCAAATCCTTATCACCCCAAAACACCAAAATAAGAATTCCTTTATTACCCCTTGGGGGAATTTTTGTTATAAGGTTATGCATTTTGGCCTAAATAATGTGGGAGCCACTTATTAAAGAGATCAGACTTATATTTTTCATGATACAATCCATAAAATTGTCAAATATTATGTGGATGACCTTATTGATAGGTCAAAGTACCAAAAACACCATCTCTTTAATCTCTAAATATTATTTGATCACTTAATCTAATTATATTTCGATCTCAACTCCAAAAAGTGTGTTTTTTGAGTCTTAACTAGTAAACTCCTATGTTTAATCATTTCCATTCATGGTATCCAATTGATCCCACTAATATTAGGGATATTATAGATATGCCACCCCTATCCAATCTTAATAAACTATGTATATTTAAGGGGAAACTATATTCCATTAATTATTTTATCTCTTAGTTATTTGATCAATGTCAACCATTCCATCACCTCATAATGAAGGGTAACTAGCTTATTTAGGACTTTAATTTTCAATAGGCCTTTGAAGCTCTAAAAATTATCTCCTCTCCCCATTAGTTATTATTCCTCTAGAAGAGGGATGACTTTCTTCCTATATATTTTCACCATAGATCATGCCTTAGGAGCTATGATAGTGCATCATGATGAGCAACATAAAGAATATATAGTTTATTACATAAGTAATACCCTAGTTGAATATGATACATGCTATACACATACAAAAAACATATGTGTGGATTTGGTTTTTATGGTTTCTAAGATTTTCCATTATCTTCTTAATCATAAGACCTATATAATCATGAACATCGATCTCCTTTTTTTTATGCATTAAAATCCTTACCAAAATTAATTAAAAGCTAGATGGCTCATGATTTTAGCTAAAGTTGACCTAGATTTTCTCCATAAAAAGTTATTTAAAGGCCATATCACTGCTGATTGGTTAGTTGAAGTGCCTCTTACATGTGGTCAACCATCTAATTTTGAATTCTTCAATGATTATATCACTTCTACATCCAAGATGGATCCTAAATATCAGAGGACTATATTATTTGATAGATCCAAATGTGAGTTTGAAATGGGAGTTTGAATCATTTTGATACCTCTAGAAGGAGCTCTTATACCTTTATATTTCAAGATCAATATAGATTACACTAATAACATGGTAGAATATGAAGCCTTAATTATAGGTCTTCAACTTGATTTAACCCTAAGTGTTAAGTCACTTACTATCTAAAGGAATTCTCATTTGGTAGTTAATCAGATCAACAACATGTATCAATATAAGAACAAAACCCTATATAAGTACAAATTATTATAAGATCATCTATTAACCACCTTTAATAACTATGACATCAAAATTCCTCGGTCAACCAATAAATTCATAGATACCATGGCCTCCATAAATTTTTTTATCCCATCCTCTTCTCAATAATCTAAATCTTTTATCCTCATCCACAAGATCAACCAAACCTCTTATACCATAACTTAACTTCCTTATATCCACTATGTGGAATAAAATCACTTAGATCTATTTTACATGTAGACATTTGATTATTTGTCTAAAGGTAATATCCTTCCTGATTTATCTAAAAATGGTAAACACATTTTTCAGCAACGAACCACCCATTATGTTATACTAGGGTGTTTTCTATAATCAAGGATTCAATGGTATCCTCCTTTGATGTCTCCATAACTTTGAGGCTACCCTCGTAATCAGAGAAACACATGATGAGTTATATCATGGACACTTTAACAGTCTAGTTATTTCCAAGAAAATTTTATGAATAGGTTATTATTTACACACTTTAAATTAGGTCTATTTTGAATATGTCAAGAAATACATAAAATGTCAAAAAAAAACTAAAATATCACACATTATTAGTCATTTATTACAATTAACCCATGAATTTTGGCATTTTCTTAGTGGCATCTAGACCTTATATGGAAAATTAATCCTAAATCTTCCCAATGACATGGTTTTATCATTATTGCCACCGAATATTTCACTAAGTGGGTGGAGGCTATTCCCTTATTTTAACCAAAGAAAACAAGAATGTTGATTCCATTAACCATCATATTATTTGTTTCTTTGTTATTCCTTATAATATCATTATAGATAATGTAAAATCTTTTAAAAATAATCAAATCTAAAGACTCTATGATTACTTTAACATTAAAGTAAGTTTTTCTTTGCCTTATTAACTATAAGCCAATGGATAGGCCTAAAAATATAACAAGATACTTATCAAAATTCTAACCAAAGTATTCAATGAGGTAGGGAAGAATTGGCATATTCACATTCCTTTAACCCTATGGGCTTATCACACTAGCATTCAAAAACCTACAGGAGCTACCCCTTTATCTTTGGTTTATGTCACAAAATTTGTACTCCCTTTAGAAGCATAAATTCCTTATCTTTGTATTTATCTTAAACACATTATTTTTGTAGATGGTAATCATCAAGACGGATTATCATAGCTTGAAATATTATATGATCATTGATCTATGGCCATCGATCATCTCCAAATATATCAAAAAGGATAAAACATGCATATAATCAACATTTAAAATAATGAGAGTTTAATATTGGTAACATTGTACTTAAATAAAATCAAAATGTCACCAATATGTAAATAAGAAATCAAGGAAAATTTACTCCAAATTGGCTTGGACCATATATTTTTACTCATAAATATGGATCTAGGGCATACTATTTGGCTTCTCTTCAAGGAAAACTATAAAGTGAGCCTATTAACACTTTGCATTTGTGTCCTTTATATTTTTAATAAACTTTTAAAAAACTAAAGTTAGCATAGGTTCTCATCCTTTGGTTTAAAAACAAACTAAAGCCACACCTCCTATCATTTGAAAAATACCTAATCATGATAAATAATATTGTGGATATCTTGTAGCATACCTTTCCTAACCTTAAATATAAACACCTAGGATTTATTAATAGCATGTTATAAATGGAAAATATCCATGTATAACAATAATTATCCCCAAATATTTATTTCTTAAATTATCTCACTAAAACAAAGTTTATTTTAAAGGATAAAAATATTGTCTTGTGTAAATATCTTTGTATAAAAAATCGGCCTGGGTTATTATTGACTATTTTAACCAAAAGTCAAAATAGGTCAACCCCATATAGTAAAAAACTTTTATATGGGTTTATTACGGTCATATTTGGTGTGTCATGGTCTTATTTGGGGTGATTTAATGTGCCATTACCTTGATTACATCTATTTTAGTCTAAAGTCTTTTTATGTCACATAAAGTCACTTTTGGAGTCATTAATGGAGGTTGTACATTATATCTTGGTTGAAAAGTGTTCCTCATTGTTCATAAACATCAAATATTTTATATCGTATCATTAATTATCAGTCCCTAACTAAAAATTGAAGGTACTATGTTGAAATAAGAAGAAAAGTGGTAGTTTGGGCAATTTTGGTAGTTGTATGACTTCTAGAGAAGTGTGGCATGCATGGAAAGATTGTAAAATGGATATTTATATTAAATAAATTCATTCCCATTATTTATCATATTTATAAGTCCCAAAAATTCTCCAAAACCATTATGCTCCTTCATCACTCCACTAGGCATGTAAAACTAGTCAACAGGTCTTCTGATGGTATAGCCAATAGGAGACATACCATGTCAAATGCTCTTATGGGGTGTTAGTAAACTTTTTATAATTAATATTAATAATAGGATCTCAAATATTTTTTTCCAATTGTTATTTAAAAATTCTTAATAAGTTGATTGTCTTAATTTGCATAATAATCCCCACACCTTGTAGGTTTTCTCTTTGTATGAGCTTTTTTTACAATACAATTAGTGAAAGTGATTCTACAAGATGTGAAATTCATTATTTAATGGTTTCCATATTTTTTTAATGTTTATATTTTATTTTATGGGCCAATTATCTTAAGTTTCAAGTAAGAGCACCATTATTGTGTTGTAGACATATTTTCACCATTTGTAGAGATTTCATGTCCTTGTAGTGGGTTAAGAAGAAGGTGATATGTTGTATTTCATGTTTACCATGTATTAGAAACCACCTATCCTTCCAAGATCATTTATAAAGGTTCTCACATGGAGTTAAAATCAAGAAACATAGAATGTGACACGTGGTCAAGTTTCCTACAAATGTTCACTCACAATCATATGAATGAAGGTCCTAAACATAGTCATTGAGATGTAATTAAAAGTCTCAATAGGTGTTTAAAAAATACCTATAAAAAATATAAATCAAGATAATCCTTCCAAGTGGTATATGACCAAATATGATGACTATTTTATCTTATATACATAGGCGTGCAACACTAATGCATACCTATAGGTTCCCCATATGTGATAATCACGTTGAAGTGAAGCATGTGGCTTGTTTAAGGTAATTAAAAGTGGAGATGATCCATTTGGATACCTTGAAAAATTATAATACTAGTTGTAAGGCCATAAATATTCACATAATATATGACTTACTTCCACTACCCTATGTACTAAAATGTCCACCTATAGGTGTCTCTCATAGTGACTCAAAAAGTGTTGCACATAGGTATTTGGACATATTTGAAACCTTCCTTAAGGTACTCGAGTGTTTTGGATTGCATAAAAATAAATAATTATGTCATGGAGTAACAATAAAACTTGAGGGTCATATTCATTTTTAGAGATGACTTTAAGGGACCTATTACCTTAAAATCTCTAAATAAATACCTAGTCTTTCTTTTGATCTTTTTCATGATGAAACACTATGAGGTGCCAACTAATCTAATGGTTACATCATGTAGTCTAGGTGAAATAATAGTGAGTTGGGATGACAAAGCATTATTTTTCCAAATTATTGTGATGATATAAGACTCCCATTCCATGTATTCTTGTACTGTAGACTGTTAATGTTCTATGTAGTGGTTGATTTCAAATAGCCTTATCATGTTATGATACCTAATAAAGGTATAGTATTCATATAAATGACTTATTTTATATAAAGGTGGTACTATCAGCTAAAGATACATTCAAATAAGTTGAGTTATATTTCTGTGACCTGAATTATCACCTATAGGACCTCCTTCGGCCTAAGAAAGTATACCTACAGGTTTCAAAGAAAGGTAACATATATAACCTAAATGTTGAGTGCTAACTTATAGTTATAAGCATGATGTGGGTATGTTACACCTATTTAATGAATCCAAAGTATTACATGGAGGCCTAAACATGAAATGGATTATGAATGACATTATATAGGTGTAGCGTTTCCTCAAAAGATCACCTATGGTCAACTATAAGTTGATAGTGCACTAAAGTCTAATAGTTTAAAGACTAGCCTAACATATGCATGGTGAGAATAAGTCATAATAACTATGAAGTGACCCTAATGACTCTAAATAATCATATAACATGACATGAGGTCTGATATGCAAGGTTCACCTATAGATAGGTCTCTTTTTTGATAGGAAACATAGTGCACAATTAACTTATAGTCTAAACTTATCGAGTTGGGAGGTGTATGTTGAAGAGGGAACTAATATAATTTGTGAGTATTGACATGTGTGAAAATAAAATTAATAATTATGATAACCATGTCACATTATACTCATCATAAATAATTAGAATATGGAGGTTTCCAAAGTACACCTATAGTCCATGCTTGTAAACCTTGCAGTTAGCAAGTTTAAGAGCCTATTTTGAGGGTTTTGAAGAGTTAAAAGGTCTGTGAATATAATATAACTATAAAAATTGGTTTATAAGTTCATTATAACCTTCCTAAGCCTCTTATAACTTTTTTTTCTTGAATAGATATGGGATATACCCTCTATTCTATCTCAGATAGAGGGTACTCTATGAAATAAGAAAATTGCATATTAGGGTAGATAAATGATTAAATATGATACAGAAGGATTATAACATTGAAATGAAGGTATGGAGAGTTATATTTAATATAAAATAACATGTTTTAATCCTTAAAACTTTAGTAAGATATATATAGAGAGATTTAGTTCCTGAGTGTAGATTAGATATATTAGGCATGAATTAGGCCTAAAGCCCTCAGAGGTATCAATACCATTTACAAGGCTATGTGAACACTCCAAGGTATTATAACACCTTAATTAGAAGACATAAGGTGTATGATACCTTTTATTTTGCATAAAAACCCTGAAGAGAGGTCAATCTTGGCTTAGACCAACCTAGGGTTACACAGAATGCAGGTAAGGGCTTGAGAAACCATCTTTGGAACCTTGAAAATGTATTTATGTTTAACATGGGAACCTAATGGGATAAGATAAGTTAAATAGGGTCCAAAAAAAGTATCTAGTGTAATTTTTTTAGGATTCTAAGGTCAAAATTTTATGGATAATCCTTAGAGGTTGAACTACTTTAAACCCTCTAAAACCCTTAATAAGGACCTGATTGGAAAGATGAAGAAGGAGAGGCATAAAAATGGATTATTTTTAGTATTAAAGTGACTTGGACTTTCATAATAATCCCTAGGGCTCTTTTCCATCAAGTTGGTTCCTACCCTAATTATATGGACTGGGTGTAAAACTAATTTTATTGATAGTTTTTTGTGTTTTTTAGGTAAAAAAAGGATTCAAAGAATTACAATAAAATTGGAAAGATTAATGGGACCTAATATAACTCCCCATGTCCATTTATTTATTTATTATAATTCACAATTACTTCTAATAAGACCTCCATCTCAGCCAACCCAAACTAGCATAATGATCAAAGAGTGATCACAAACTAAGAAGGTGATAACTCCAATTTGGAGGCCTCTTAATTTATACATAATGAATATAGAGACATGAAGAACCTTTACAAGTTTCATACACTCCATTATATGGATTGTTTTGAGAAATTGATGAGAATCTTGGTGTAAAGTGTGAATGGTGAATGAAAGAAGAGTTATTTTGACTATAGAGGTGAGAACACTTGGCCATAATAATATTGATGATTAAGGACACATCCAATGAATTTTGGAGCATGTTTATAACCCATCCATAACATTTAAATGATATAATATTTCCCTAGTATGATTTTAAGTACTCAAAAAAGGCCAAATGATGAAGGTAGTTTTCAAGGAGTAAATTTAAGAGCCCTACACCACATTTGAGGAGTTTCATTTCCTTGAAAGAAATTTTTACAAATAGACATTACATGGTATATTTCATATTATTTTTTCCTAAATATTTAACTCCTCTCATATTGACAAGTATTTTTTGACTCTTTGACTCCATTCTCCTCTATCCTCTCTCAAATTCTATAAGTACTAGCCATTTTGGCTCTTGTTGGTTAGTTCCACACCATGTATGGTGAAGCCCTACTAGTTTAATATTGTAATTTACCTTTGAAAAATAAATAAAATCTAGTTTTATTTCATATATAATATTTTAAAAGTGTGTGAAGAGATGTATAGTGAATATCTAAGTGAGATTTATCTATCCTTGTTTTCTCTCAATCCTTTCATGCTTGATGCAAGTTATTCCACTCTATCAGGTCATATGAATTTTTTTTAAGTGTATGGGTCTATTTTTAAGTTTTAAATTTTCATTAGTGTCTAAATATGATATTTTATACATTTACATTGGATATTCCTCATGTATATCACCTTCATATTGAAATACTAATGTTAGAGCATTCTATGGCATTGAAGCTAGTATTATAGGTCTTGTTTATTAGTGAAATAAGTATGATGGTCTTATGTAAATCCTTATGGTGTATTACCCCCTTATATTATATTTATTTAATGCATAATTCTATCCCTTTTTCCAAAAGAAAATAGTTAATGTAGGTGATAAGTACTTCAAGGTAAATATAGGGAGCTAGCCCTTAAACCTAGAGGTCTATTTTTACTATAGGTAAACCCATAGACATATAAGTATTCAAATGATTCCCAAATATAGAGGAGGATTGAAAAACCTCCTATATGGTGAAATATTTAGTGATAATAATTATAACATGCTTGGTGCCATAAATGTCCAAGAGAGTGGAAATATTGTTGGTGTGTCTTTTCTCAAATAAGCTTTTAGAAGAAAGCGAGATAGCACCAATGGTGACTCTGAATGAACTCTTATGGTTTTAAGCATCTCAGGTATATCTTGTTGAATTTTTTAATTAGTTCATGTATCTCATTTGAATTATGAATTTTATATGGATATATATGGTAAATATCCATACTATGAACCTCCTTCTCAACCTTGTTATGAACCATGATATACCCCTCAACATCTATATCAAAATGTTTACCAATCCTATGAGCCATGACATCCCTATCTTCATCCATTTCCTTCTCCATATGGACATCATGATATTAGATAACCCTATGAAAAATGCTATCAATAAGTACATTATTATCAACCCCAATATGACCCTTACCAGACATACCATGATGTCTATCAACCTCAAGAGGATCCTTATGAGTCTTGTAATGAAGAATCAGAGGATTTATTTGATTACACACAAAGATACTACAAGACAAAATATGAACTCCTAGTCTTGAAAATGGAAGCCCTTCATAATCCCCAATATCACATTCCTTTTCCTCCATCAACCCCATATGATATAAAATCTTTATTGGAACTCATACTAGAGATGGTAGATAATGACAAATGGATGGGAACATGGGATGATGAGTTTGATTTACTCCCTAATTATGAGATGGAATGGTTAAGAGGTGTTACTCAAAGTTTTATGAAGGTGTTAGAGATAGTTGAAAGTGAAGAGGTAAATAAGAGGGAAATAAAAGAGTAGATGAACTTGGCAAATAAGTGTTCCCAATGCTCAATAAATAGGATAAAGATGTGGGAATAAAAATAGCTTAAAATTGAGCTTGTTGATATTGAAGAGTCTCAATGAGGATATTGGAAAGGTAAAACTTCTATTGAATTAGGTTTTTCTCCTTTTAACCAACCCAAATTATCACTTCCCTATGATCTTACTTAAGAAGTCTTATTTACTAAATCCATTCACAAGCCCTCTACTATACCTCACACTCCATCTCCAATTCATGATACTATCCACCACTCTCCCACCTCATCCATTATTGAAAAAGATCCCATTTTGAGGGAAGAAAGTGAAGAATAACAAGCTCAAGCCATAACTATTCAAAAAAATGATCCAAGTGAATGTGAGGAAGAAAACACCATAGGGACCCCCCTTGGTGAATTAATTGTAACTCTACCTTCTTGAATGAGGATAAAGACATTGAAAATCCTATTTTAGATATCTATGTAGAATTTGGTCAAGGTATGAAAAGAGAAGTACTTGATAAAGACACCATACCTGATGTCCATGATGAATCTTGAACATGATAGTCATAAAGAAGAAGACTTATGGAAAAAGATTCATGTTATAAATCATGATTTTGAGTAGCTAAATGATTCAACTTCTTCTCCTAATAAGTACACACCTGATCATGAGGTTGTTTATGATCATAACAAGCATGAGGTTGAGTGTGCTATCAAGAATGAAGGTGAACTTCAAGTCAATATTCAAGAAGCTATAGTCATAGAAGATATTATCCTTGAGGAGCATTCAATACCTTAGACTAATGTTGAATCACCCTCAAATTCATTGTAATATAAATAAGACCAGTTTGATGACCTCATATATTAAGAAGAGAAAATTGAAGAGGTGGTGGTTCTCAAAGGCAAGGAGAACAAGGATGATTGGCAGTAGCAAATGAAACTTTTTCTAGAGCTTGAATAACTTTTCCAAGTTGAGGGACAATTACGTGATAAGGTATAGAAAGATTTTTCCATGGAATAAAATGACCAAGATTGGGTGGACTATATATAGTTCATTGATGAGCTTGATGAAATTGCAGCTGAAAAGAAACCCGATCTTATTAAGAGCATCATGGAAACCAAGAAGTTATGTCTTGTTAAATCACCATTGGAGGTTGCAGTTAAGGATTCATATGAGAAGGTTGAGGTTGTTGAGATTTAGGATGAGTTCATTTCCATAAGTGATCTCTTTGTATCTATTTTTTTTTCATTAAACATCATGCCAATAAGGTTGGTAAACACCATGAATAAGATGAAGACATGACTAACAATCATCAAAAATCAACATGTCTCATTAAATCCTTCATTTCATGGAGAAATAAATGATTCAAAATTTACCTTTGACCCAGGAGGAAGAGTTCCTTTTAGGTTAGTTTATGTTTGAGTTAGTTTTTTTGGGTTTTGTGTATGTTCCATAAGTGCTCATGAAGCACAAGTGTATGGTGTGTTATTTTATGTCATTTTATTTTTGTTTCTTATGTCTTGGTATATTTTAAAGGCAATTTTAGTGTCATATATGTGCATAGCTGACTTCATATCCTAATGGATAGGAAAAGGCTACTGGTCTTGGGCATAACAAACATACCACCCCTAAAAATTACCAAGAATGTTGACTATTTTGACCACAAGTCAAAATAGGTCAAACCTATATAGTAAAAAAATTATATAGGATATTAGGGTCATATAAGGTGTGTCATGGTATTATTTTGGGTCATTACTTTGATTACATCCATTTTAATCCTAATTTTTTTATGTCACATAGGGTCACTTTTAGAGTCATTAATGGAGGTTGTACAATCTCTATTCATTGAAAAGTATTCCTAATTGTTCCTAAATGTCCAATATGTTATATAATATTAGTAATTATTATTACCTAACTAAAAATTGTAGGTATTATGTTGAAATAAGTTAGTTTGGGTAGTTTTGGTAGTTGTATAGCTTCTAGAGAAGTGTGGCACATGTAAAAAAGATTGTGAAATGGATATTTAGATTTCATAAATTAATTCACATGATTTATAAGATTTATAATTCCATTAAATGGTACAAAACCATTCTACTCCTCCATCACTCTATTAGGCATGCAAAACTGGTTAATAAGTCTTCTCATGGTCTGATCAGTAGGAGAGGTTCTAGGGTAAAATATCTTGGTGGGTGTTATTACATTTTTATACTTCACATTCATAGTAGGATATCAAATATTGGTTCCCCATGATTCATGAACCATTATTAATAAGTTGATTATCTCAATTTACATACTAATCCCCACACCCAATAGGTTTTCTCCTTATATGAGCTCATCTATATAATCTAATTGGTAAAAGTTCTTCTACAAGATGTGTAATTCCTTACTCCATCATTTCAATCTTTGGTTTCATGTTAATAGGTGATTTTATGGACCAATCACATTAATTTATAGGTAAGAGCACCATTGATATGTTATAGATATGTTTTCACCATTTATAGATGTTTCATGTCCTTATAGTGGTTTTAGAATAAGGTGGTATGTTTTATCTCATGTTTCACATGTATTGGAAACCACCTATCCTTCCAATTTCACTTCCAAATTGTCTCGCATGGAGTTGTAGTCAAGAAACACAGAATACGATACACAGTCAAGTTTCCTACAAGTGTTCACTCATAGTAAGATGAATCAAGGTCCTGAACATAGTAATGGAGATGTAATTAAAAGTTTAAATAGGTGTTGAACACATCCATATAAAAAAGAGAAATGAAGATAATCCATCTACATGGTATATGATTGACTGTGACAACTAGTTTCTCTTATATGTACAACCCTACAACACTAATGCATACTTATAGGTGCCCCATAAAAGATAATTGCATTGAAGTGAATCATGTAACTTATTTGAAGTAATTAAAAGTGGAGAGGATTCATTTAAATACCTTGAGAAAATATAAGACTATTTGTAAGGCCATAACCATGAAAATTGTTGATGAATTACTTCCACTACCTTGTGTACTAAAATGTCCACCTACAGGTGGCTCGCACAGAGAATTGAAAAGTGTTACACATAGGTATTTGGACATATTTGAAACCTTTATTAAGGTCTTGGAGTGTTGAGTATGCCATAAAAATAAATAATGAGATCATGGAGTGATAGGTAGACTTGAGGGTCATATGCATTTATAGAGATGAGTTTAAGGGACCAAATACTTAAAATCTTTGCATAGAGACCTGATCTTTCATTTGATCTTTTCAATGATGAAACACTCTGAGGTGCCAACTGATCTAACGTTTCCATCATATAGTTTAGGTATAATAGTAGTGATTTTGCATGACCAAGGTTTATTTGGCCAAAGGATTATGATGATATAAGACTCCCATTCCATGCATTTTTGCAAAGTAGAATGTTAATGTTCTCTATAGTGGTTATGTTCAAATATCCTTATCATGTTACGACACCTCATAAAATTATAGTATACATATAAATGACTTATTTTATATGAATCTTTTAATATCATCTCAAGATACATTCAAATAAGTTGAGGTATAGGTTTGTGACATAAAATCTCACCTACAAGACCTCCTTTTGGGCCCAAGAAAGTACACCTATAGGTTTGAAAGAAAAGTAACATATAGAACCTGAATGTTGAGTGCTACCTTCTAGTTCTAAGAATGATATGGGTATCTTTAACCTATTAAATGAATCTAAAATATTACAAGTATCCCTAAACATGAAATGGATTATGCATGATATTCTATAGGTGTACCTTTGCATCAAAAGATCACCTATAGTCAACTATAGGTTGATAATGCACTAAAGTCTAACAGTCTAAAGACTATCATGGTGAGAATAAGTCCTAATAAATATTAATTGAGACTAATGACTCTAAGGAAAAATTTAACATGAAATTGGGTCTGATATGTAAGGTTCACCTACAAATAGGTCTCTTTTTTTATAGGAAACATAGTGCATAGTCAACTTACATTCTAGACCTATCAAGTTGGGAGGTGTATAATGAAGAGGGAGATAATATAATTTATGAGTGTTGACATGTGTGAGAATTACATTAATAATGATGATATATATGTCACATTATAATCATAAAAAATAAGTAGAGTATGGAGGTTTCTAAAGTACACCTACAATCCATACTTACAAACCCTATAGTCAACAAATTTAGGAGCCATTTTTGAGGATTTTAAAGAGTTAAAAGGTATATGTATATAATCTAACTCTAAAAATTGGTTTATAAAGTCATTATAACCTCGTTTAACCTCTTTTACCTTTATTTATCCTAATCAGATAGTGGAGATACCCTCCATTATATCTTAGATAGAGGGTACTCTAGGAAATAAGAAAATTACAGATTGGGGTAAATAGATGATGAAAGATGAGACAGAAGGCTTAGATCATTGAAAATAAGGTAGAGATAGTTTAATTTAACATGAACTAGAATGGTTTAATCCTCAAAACTCTAAGAAGGTATGTAGAGAGAGATTTAAGTCTAGTTTCTAGGCCTAAAGCCCTAGGAGGTCTCAATACCATTTTTAAGGCTAGGTGAACACTCCAAGCATTGAGACACATTCATGGAGAGCCATAAGGTGTGTGATATATTTTATTTTGTTGATAAATAACACATAGATTTAAATCTTAGCTTAGACCAACTTACACTTACATAGAATGCAGGTAAGGGCTTGAGAAGCCATCTTTGGAAGCCTACAATTGTCTTAACATTTAGCATGGGAACCTAAGGAGATAAGATAAGTTTAAGAGGGTTCAAAAAAAGGATTTAGTGGAATTATTTTAGAGTCCCAATGTCAAACTTTTATTTCTATGCCCCTAACCTATCGCATGTATCAAGATAGGAATAGTTGACTTATGGCTTACTTATCCCTTTTTGATGCTATATCACATTTATCTATGCATTCATTTGGTTATTAGGTCAGCCTATGGAGTAACCATGGCATAGATAGAATATATATAAGGGGTAGTGGGTAATTATTTATCATCATATTGTGAATTTTGCTCTTATTGAAACTTGTGGAGGTTTCCCCCTCCAAGTGGCTTATATATTATCATATGTTCTGATATATTTCACTCATTTGCATCTATTTCTACTATTATACTTTATTATTGAAGTAATTTCATTAAAAGTGGTATCAGAGCTGCAATTTAGACAATCTTGTGGGTGAAACCCTATTTTTTAAATTTGGCTATATCTAAAAAAAGGTTACGAATTTATATGCAATTTTTTTACTAGAGGTGATAAATAATTACATTAATATTCCATTAAAATTTAAGCTCATTTGAATCTATTTTACAAAATTTATCGCCATTTTAGGTTTTTTCATAAAATTGTTCTATAGTGCATAATCTAAAGAATTTTTCTAAGTTATTTACATTTTTGAAAAGATTAGAAAAATTTGGCTAGGGCATGTTCTTTGTATATTTTTATTTGAGGCCGACATAAGTCCAAAATCACTTGGTCAAAGTTGGGTGAAAAGTTCCAATTAGGGTCAACATCGTAAAGCCGTTTTATGGTAGGTCCACAAACTAAGGGCTAAGGAAAGGGTGCTAAAACTCTAGGTAAAAATCCTAACAAAGAAGATATGGAGTTAGAAGGGGGATTCACTAGATCATTTATATTAGGGTTCTCTGACATAGATCACAAAGTGAGCCAACTTGACTATAGTCTGTAAGGAATTCAAAGTGAGGTGCAAGGCATATAATCTAATATGAAATCCATACAAGATAATTTGGTAGATATCATGATGGATTTGAAAAATAATCAGTCAAATCATATATCTATCACTATTTTATAACCCCACCAAGGTGGTTCTCCCAACCAATCTACTGCAAATCCAACTATATTGCCATAGAGGAACCTGTTATCAAAGGTGGATATGCACAAATTTGATGGAAAAGATCCACTCAATTGGATCAACCAAATGGATTTTTTTTTTAAATTTAAATCAGATCCCAAGTGGATAGAAGGTTACCATGGCATCCTTATATCTTGAACCTAATCAATTCATTTAGTATCCATGGTTGTGTGATCAAAAGAAAAATATGACTCTCAGTGTCACCTAGTCAATTTTTATAGAGGAGCTATAATTACACTATGGCAATAGTGTGATAGAGAATTACTTCAGGCAACTATTAAAATTATGATAGTATAGCTCCATCAAGGATTATATTCATCATTTTAAAAACCTATCCTTACATGTGGAGACAATTTTTGAGAACTTGAATGACCTATTTTTGGGTGGACTCAAGGACCACATTCAACATGAGGTACACATGTTTAATCCACTTAAGATTTATGATTCTATTATCATGGCATGTAGATCTAAGGAAAAATTCATATCCAAAAATAAGCATCCATTCACTCACTTCAAATATCATAGCATATCGACACCAACATTTCCTCCACCTACAAGATTGACCCCTCAACAAATTAAAGAGAAGCGTGCAAAAGGATTATGTTTTGGTTGTGACAACAAGTGTAGCAAAGGACATAGATGTGATGAGAATAAGTTATTCTAAATTGATGGATCTAATGAAGATGAAGAAGAAGATGATGCATCCAATGATGATGAGGAAGAGATAGAGGAGGTACCTAAAGACTCCCAACCTACAATCTCTTATCATGCACTTACAGGTATTATCACTCCACAAACTCTTAAGGTGGTGGGTTTTCTCAAGAAATAAAAGGTGACAATGTTGATTTATTTAGGGAGCACACATAACTTCATCAACCATAAGTTGGCCACTTGATTGAACTATTTCATCTACCTAGCACCAAAATTTTAGGTCATGATTGCAGATGGTGGCACAATTAATTGTTTAGGCAAATGTCATAGTATTAAGCTTGCTATAGGTGAGTACAATCTCAATTTTCCTATGTTTTCTATTCCCATGGGTAGCATAGACATTATTTTGGGAGTCTAATGGCTCATAACCTTGGGTACCATTGAGATGAACTTATAGGAACTATTCATACACTTTCATTCTGAAGGTAGGAAAATTAAACTACGTGGATTATAGGTAAAATCTAAATAATTTATTAGTTCACATTAGATTACCAAGATGCTAAAAAAGGGGGCAAAGGGAATTATTTCATGATTATTTTCCATAGAAGTTCAACCCACATAGGCATCTACACATCTTGATCTACAGATGATTCTTGATGACCACCCATCTATTTTTGGGGCCATGCCAAAAGGACTACCACCAAAAAGAGTACATGATCATGCCATTTAACTACTTCTATGGAGTCAACCACCAAATATTAGACCATAAAGATATCCATATTCACAAAAGAGTGAAATCAAAAATATGGTCCATGAGATGCTAGAGGTAGGTCTCATCAAGCACAGCCAAATTGCATATTCATCACCAGTGGTCATGGTGTGGAAAAAGGATGACACATGGAGGATGTGCCCAGATTATAGGGAACTAAACAAGTACACCATCAAAGATAAGTTTCCTATTCTAGTAATTAATGATTTACTTGATGAGTTTCATGGTGCTAATTATTTCACAAAATTGAATCTTCACTCAGGGTACCATCAAATTAGAATCAAGGATGAAGATGTTCATAAAACTACTTTTAGAACACATGAGGGCCAATATGAGTTTTTAGTAATGCCCTTTGGTCTTAAAAATGCACCATCTACTTTTTAAAGCTTGATGAACACTATTTTTAGGATTTTTTTAAGGAAGTTTGTGTTGGTTTTCTTTAACGACATATTGATTTATAGTCAGACATGGGAAGCACATCTATAACATGTGAAACAAGTGTTGATAGTTTTGTAGAAGCGTCAGCTTTATATGAAGCCATCCAGATGTGCTTTTGGAGTATAGGAGGTAGAGTACCTAGGTCACATTGTTTCCCATGAACGTGTCAAATTTGATCCCCAAAAGATCAAAGATATGATGGAATGGACCATGCCAAAAACTCTCAAAAACCTTTGAGGGTTCCTAGGACTAATAGGTTACTACCAAAGATTTGTGAAAGGTTATGGTAGTATAGAATCTCTACTCACTACATTGATAAAGAAGGATTCCTTCCATTGGAATGATGTCACCACCAAAGCATTTGAGAAAATAAAAGTAGCTATGTGCACCACTCCATTTTTGGCTACTCTAGACTTCTCAAAGGCATTCACTATTGAATGTGATGCTTTTGGATTCAAGTTAGGAGTAGTACTAATGTAGGAAGGAAGACCCATTACATTTGACAGTCATCAATTCAAAGGTAAGAATCTACAAAAACCTGTCTATGAGAAAGAAAACATGGCTATACTTCATGTAATTAAACAATGGAGGCCCTATTTGATGGGTAGACACTTTAAGGTGAAAATGGATCATGATAGTCTCAAATACATTTTAGAGAAAATATTATCATCTAAGGAAAAACAAAAGTCGGTAACCAAAATTTTGGGTTATGATTTTGAAATCATCTATAATAAGTGTAAAGATAATGTAGTAGCAGATTCACTATCCAGATGGGATACATCCATAGAAGCATTACTTTGTGCAATGTCCATGTTGCAAGTAGATTGGGTGGATGAAGCTAGGTTAGAATGGGAGTAAGACAAGGATACACAGGTTCTGATTCAAAATCTCTAGTAAGGTAATTTATCCTCTGATAAATTTGAATGGAAAGGTAATGGCTTATGGTAGAATGGTAGGTTATACTTTTGCAAAGATTCAAAGCTTAAGCATAAGATTCTTGCACAGTTGCATGCAAATCCAACTGGGGGACACTCAAGGTTCTTAAAAAATTATCATAGAATTAAGAAAGAATTATTTTTCCAAGAACTCAAGGGATATGTACAAAAGTTTGTGGCAGAATGTTTGATATGACAATAGAATAAAGGTGAGATAGTTAAGACCCTGGGTCTGTTACAACTATTAACAATTCCTAGTCAAAGGTGAGAGGAGGTTTCCATGGATTTCATCATAGGGTTGCCTTGTTCTGAAGGTAAGAATGTTATCTTGGTCATTATGGATAGGCTTATAAAATATTCCCATTTTTGTGCTCTCTCACACCCATTTTTAGCAAGTACAGTGGCAGCTATTTTTATAGAGGAAGTTCTAAAATTACATGGAACCCCAAAAAAATTGTAAGTGATCATGATCCTATTTTCACTAGTAATTTTTGGATTGAATTGTTTTCCTGTTTGGTTACTCAGCTAGCTCATAGCTCATCTTACCACCCCTAATCTAATGGAGAAATAAAAGTGGTTAATAAATGTTTAGAGGGGTATCTCCATTGTTTTGTATCAGATAAACAAGAATGTCAGGTTAAATGGATACCACTTGTAGAATGGTGGTATAACACATTTTTCCATACCTATTCTAAAATGTCTCCATTTCTAACACTACATGGTTACCATCCACCTTCCATAACTTCTTCATTAAAGGTGCAAACCAAGGTTAGAGATGTGGAGGAGCACATTCAGCATCAACAAGAGGTTTTGGCCTTTTTTGAGAGAGAATTTATCCTTGACACAAAACAAGATGAAGAACTAAGTAGATCAACACTATAGTGAGTGAAATTTTGAGGTGGTGACTGGGTATTTATACATTTGAAACCTTACAAGTAGATGCCCTTGAAGCAATAAAAAAAGGACAACAAAATTGTTCCTAAGTATTATGGCCCATATCAAGCTCTACAAAAAATTTGAAGTGTGGCTTACAAGCTTGAGTTACTTCATTCATCTCGCATACACCTAGTATTTCATGTTTCCTATTTGAAGAAGGTCATTGGATAGAAAGTTTTAGCCTAGACAGAGCTCCCAAAACTAGAATAAGAAGGATGAGTTATTTTGGAACCAGAGAAGATCCTCTGAACATGTACTAAGAGGTTGAGAACTAGAGATATTAGGGAATATCTGATCAAGTGGAAGAACCTGAGCAGTGAAGATGTAACTTGAGAAGGTGAAGATTTTCTACAACAACATCCAGAGTTGTTCAACATTAAGGACAACATTGGTTTGAAAGGGAAGGGCATGCTACACCCCTAACCTATCACATGTATTAGGATAGGAATATCTGACTTGTGACTTACTTATCCCTCTTTGATTATATATCACATTTCTCTATGCATTCATTTGGTTAGTAGGTTGGCCTATGGAGTAACCATAGCCTAGATAGACTATATATATGAGGTAGTGGGTAATTATTTATCATCATATTATGAATTCTACTCTTATTGAAACTTGTGGAGGTTTTCCCCTCAAAGTGGCTTGTCTATTATCATATATTTTGATATATTTTAGTCATACTTGGATCTATTTCTGCTATTCTACTTTATTGTTGAAGTAATTTCATTATATTTAAGGACAATCCTTAGAGGTCAAAACTACTCTAAACCCTCTAAAATCCTTGATAAGGACCCAATTGGAAGTATGAAGAAGGAGAGGAATCAATATGGGATATTTTAAACAATAAAGTGACTTGGACTTGTAGAATACTCCCTAGGGCTCTTTTCCATCAATTTAGTTCCTAACCTACTTGTATGGACATGATGTAAAACTAGTTTTCTTGATAGCTTTTGGTGTTTTATAGGTAAAAAAAAGTTAGAAAAAATTAAAATCACTTTGGGAGGAGGAATTGGACCTAATTTTATTTCCCATTCCCATCTCTTACTTTATGAGAGTTCACAAGTGCTTCTGCTAACACCTCCATCTTAGCCATTCCAACCTAGCATAGTGAACAAAGAGTGATCACCAAGTGAGAAGGTGATAAATCCAATTAAGAGGACTTTTAAGGTCTACCTAAAGAATATAGAGACATAATAACCCTTGAAAAGTGTCATACACTTCATTTTATGGATTATTTTTGGAAAGTGATGAGCATCTAGGTGCCAAGTGTGAAGGGTGAGTGAAAGAAGAGTGATTATGACTACATGGAATGAGAACACTTGGCCAAAAGAATATTGATGATTAGGGACACATCTAATGAAATTTTTAGCATTTTTATAACCACTCTCTCATTATTAAATTATCTAATATGTCCCTAGTCTACTTGAAAGTTCTTAAAGAAGGCCAAATGACAAAGGCAATTTTTAAGGAGCAAGTTGAAGAGTCATATGCCACATTTGAGAAGTTTCATGCCATTGAGGGACATTTTTACAAGTAGACCTTGAATGGTCTATTCAATATTCCTTTCTCATATATATTTAAATTCTTTCTCATCTTGACAAGTGTTTTTGTGACTCTTAAACTTCATTCTCCTCTCTCTTCTCTCAAATTCCAGAATTACTTGATTTAACTATTTTGGGAATACTGGAGTCTTATTCTTAATTTAGTTAAGGGTCTGATTTGAACAAATAAATAAATAAATAAATAATACTAAAATAATTTAGATACTAAGTTGTATAATTTAACTATATTTTTAACCTTTATATAAATAGCAATAAATATGAAGAAAATAAGACTTAGCTAAAAATTAGATGAAACAACTAAGATAGGATTTCATTTATTATGAAGGAGGATCTAGCTTAGTTTTGTGAAAGGATAGGAGGACAAAATAGGACACCCTAGAGTTTGTTGCTATAGTCCTTTTCTTCCACTGTTGTCCCAAAGACCTGAGTTTTTTTGGTTTTGTTCACTATCCCTATGTGAGCCTACCTATAAAATGTTGATTATTGAAGGTCTATAGAACTCATTGTAGAGATGATTTAGTCTTCAAACCCTAGAATTCATTATGATTTGATAAATATTGAGCAGGAAATAGGTTTAGTACATATAATATGCACTGAACATGTATCCACACCCCTTGTGTGGGCATGCTACCTACATATCAGTACTTCAAAGAGGGATCAAGCCATATGTAGTTCTCCCACTTGATGTGCTTTCTGAAATTATGTGTATGAAGATGAAAAAAGTTAAAACTAGATGTGATTGAGGTGGCTAGGGACTGGTGTGAGGGTTTGAATTAGATTATGGTTATATTAGATGGATGTATGTATGTAGATAATAGGTAAATATGCCTGAGTAGTATTACTTGTATTCTTGTTTGCTTTGTGATATTTACCAACCCCTTATAAATAAAATTTGAATGGTATTTTATATAGATATTTTGGTCATGGGTTGAATGTATTCATGTTAGGCTAATAAGAATAAGGATAGGAATTGAAAGGAAATGACCATTGGAGCTAAAAATGTAATTGGATAAGAGCACCGAAAATGGACACCCTAGGGTCTGATGCTATAGTCCAGGTTGGGCACTATTGTCTTATAGGTATGGAACCTAAGGGGATGGAATTATCATAGGAAATGTAGCCTAGTTGAGCTAGAATTAGGTCTCAAAAGTCTAAAAATGGATTATTATAAGTAAAAAGGTGTATGTAAGGATCATGAGAGCATGCAAGAAGGAAATATAGGTTGGGTGTCATAAGCCACACTCAAGATACCAATTTTCACATTTTATATGACTACATTCCCCCACTTTATTCTAGTTATGTAGTAAAGATAAATACTAGGATAAAATAAAAATAGAAAGCATAACTAAACTTACCTATAAGGATGAAACTCATGAAGCTGTGTGATGTTAGGTGTGCATAGAGAGAGCATATTGTGAAGTGTAAATCTACAAGATATAACAAAGATAAAATTATTTCTTAATAGATACACTATATCTAAAATAATATTGTACAAAATCTAGGTAAAAGAGAGAGAGGAAGAGAAAGGAATGAATACAACTCATTGGGTATGTGAACCAATATAAAACATGTTGTGATGTTGAATGATATTGAATGATGTTGAGTAATGTTGGGTATGTGTTATACCAAGATTATATCATGAATGGATTCGAGTATTCAATTCCTAAAGAGTGGATCGATAATGTGAAGGTTATCCCTTTGGCTCCATCATCACCTACTAAGGGAAGCTATGTGATTATACATGTGTTAATTGATGTTTGGATTGTGTGTCTAATCCCTCTAAGTAGGTGGTTCAAGAATATAAAGGATATCTATTATTTTGGCTCCAATATTGCTCTGTGAAGTGAATATATAAACTGATACCAATATGAAATGTGTGTCATATGAGATGGCTCCTAAAACCCATGAATGTTTTATAATCTAACAATGTAGTATGGATAGCTAAATGTGTGCTAGAAACTAGGCCACTCTTGGTCATTTGAAAAAGGTGGATATTAGGATTATATGAAATACACTATGAAACTGGGAAATAGGCTTATGTGAAAGTCATTCAAAAATGATACCAATCACCTATAAATGGAATAAGGCATGCAACTACTAAGAATACCTAGGTAATGTACTAAACTTAGTAAGAAAAGAAGTCAAATGTGTCATACACATTGCCCCTAATCACTAGTATCTAAAACATGGATTTTAATCTAAAAGTCATTTCAATTGCCTAATTTAAAACTAAAAGTGAGAGCCATCATACCATGCATAATGCCCCCTATATCTAGATTTTATAAGAAAAATTATATTAAAACTACGAAATCTGAACTGAATTATTGTTGACAAAAATATAATTGGTCTTACCATTCTATTTATTTTTGAAAAATATGGTTTTTTTCTATTTAGATAGGAGCACCAAAATTAGACACCCAACTATCTGGTGTTGTAGTCCAATCTTGATGCTATTGTCCTGAGCTGATTTTGATGACTATTCTATGATTATCACTATCTATCTAGTCTATTCTACTTGGCTTGAATTTTGGATATTGTTGTGGGTGTTTTGAAGATAATTTTTTGACCAATAGGAGCTCTAATCTCTATGACAAAATCCCTATTTATTTCCCCCTATTTTGAGGGTATGAATGAAGACCCTGTAATGACTATCCTCAGAAGAGAGAGCCCTACAAGTGTGTTATGCTATGAAAAGACATGATATATCAATGATAATCAATAAGATGTCTCAAGATATAACATGGTTTGTAATGGATATTATTAGATCAACAGGGGTATGCCTAGATAGATATAACAATGTAATATCATGTGCAGTATAATGAACTAGAACTAGAAGTCTAGTTAGTTGTTAGTTATTCATTGTCAAGGAGGGATGGAACATAATCTCCATCATCGAATCGAACAAAGAAAGATAATGCATGATGTGGATCATGGCATTGTAAACAATTGAGAAGCAAATAAGCACACAAGGCAAGAAGAAAAAATAATATAAGAGTGGATAAGGGGCCAAGAAAATAAGGGACATGGGAAAATGTCTCTCAAAATGGAAAGCAAGAATATCAAGCATGTTCAAATTCCACATACACATACAAATGAAATAAGTAAGGTTGACATGAAATCCAAAATCGCATATAATAGTATAGGCAAAGGACATTGGTAAATTTCCTAAAGCACATAAAAGAGACAAAATAGGAATTGAGAAATGAAATCACATCTAGCTATGCAAATAAAGAAAGGAAATCATGTAAATGATGGAAATACAATCACATATAATTTATCAAAGAAAGAAGTGAAAGTATGTAAATCATGGAATACAAGACTAGGTATGTGCTAAAAAATACACAAGTGTTATATACTAGTGAAATGTCAATATAATATTCTATGTAAGCTAGTAAATAATGTACACCATCATGATAACTAGAGTGTGTGGTGTAGGAATTCCATAACCTGGATGGTGTAGTCATGTAGAAGATGCCCCCAATGGGTAAATATATCAATGTATGTCTTGAATGTAGAAGTAGGATGCCCCCTTAATGGGTAGAGTGAAGAAATCAAGGATCTCGATGTCACTACACACACTCAAAGAAGATCAAGTTAATCACGGTAATGTAGATAGATTGACAAACAATAACATATAACAACAAAATGTAAGTATAACATAGTAGTAAAAATGTAAAGCATAGATAATGCAAGCAATTGATATATTTTTGTAATTTTTATATTTTATATTGTTTTTGTTATTTTTGAACTATTTGATTTTTTTTGTATTTTTGAAATAGACTATGTAAAATTAAGCATAATGTGACTATGTACAAGAAAATTAAAAAATTATGTACAAGTAAGCAAAAAGAAACTATGTACAAGTAATTGAAAGGAAGTTATATATAAGTAATTTAAAATATGCAATATGTACATAATGATGTAAAAGACTAGGATGGAGGGGGTAAAGGGTCTGAGGATGGAACTCATTGGGGATGAAGATGGAGGAAGAGATCACAACCATCATTAAATGCCTCAAGATCATCATCATAAATATTATCATATGCCACAGACTCTGTATGCATGGTGGCTATCTCCTTAAGTGTTAGTAAGATCTATGCTCTTTATGTAGTCTAAGATATATCACTTGTAATGGTGTCATCCTATCGATGGAGAGATAAAGATTGATCTATTGGTGAAGATGTTGAGTCTCCTCTAGGACATTTAGCTATGGTATTAGATGGAATTAGTGGTAGTGATGAAGCTGGTGTTGGTGGTGATGTAATCTGAATAATATCCTAAACCTATAGTTTATCCAATCTCTATTTTAAAGTTGTACACAATTTTCTATCATGGGCTATCATCCTATGAAAAAGATAAAATGGGTGACCATATTATCATGATAACCTACTAATAGATTTGTCTCATACTATAAGTAGTGTGATTAATCCATGATTAAGTAACATCTATAGTATAATTTATAGTTGATGTTGTGTGTTACCCACCTAAATATAAATGAATAACTCTATATCCATAGAGGTAACCATGTGAAATGTATGTGCCATGTGATATATCTATGGCTATGAATGTGGAGTATACTTTGAGAGTGTATTATGAGATGCTAAAAGTGATGTAGGATGTGTAATGAGAGCTCTAGAGTCATATCAGTACTCTCCTAGGCTAACTAGTATAAACCTAAATCCACACAAATAGTCATCTATGAGTGTGGGTGTTGTATCATCATATGAAGTAGCTTGAGAATCTGTATCAACATCATGTACATATGGTAACTCAAAATTTACCACAAGGGGTAACTATGATATGGGAGTCTCATCAATTGTATTAGTAGAAAATGGCAGTGTTATGGGAGTATTTATAACTATTAGAGTAACTATAATTATAGAATTAATTGGCACTACGAAAAATTCTATTGATCTTTATATAATTGTAATAGGTGTAGGAACTATGATTAATGGAGTAGCTAGAACTGCTAAAGTTGTTATGATTGATCCAGTATTTGGAGCTAAGGACACAATTATAAGTGGAGAAGTGCTAGATGTGCTAGTCTTTCCTACCTCATATGTATGTATTTGATCAATAGAAATGTAATGAGGTGGTAACTGAACTATGATATGAGGTTTCCCATTTGTAAAAATAGTCGAAGATGACTCTATAATTTAACAATATTTAAATGGTTGGTATCTACTAGGAATGTATATAGGTATTTTTCATGAAGAAACTTAACACATCGATGAAGAATAAAATGAACTACCCCCATAGTGTGTATCCAAGGTCATCTAAGTAAAATATTATAATAAAGATGACCTAACATGACCTAGAACTATGTAGAGAGGGTTTTGGGACCTATCATGATATCCAAAGCAATGGTGCCCAATGTATGTCATGGTATATCATCAAACCCTCTAATATTCTTATATGATTTTTTCATGGATTCTATATCTATGCCCATGGTCTATAATAATGTAATATTACATATATTAATTCTAAAACTGCTATATACCTAGGGATATGATATATTAATGTACATGGGTTGATGGAGATGCTGACATGTGGCACACATCCCCTTAGTTATATGGGTACAATTTATTAGGATAATGGAGTAACTTATGGAATTAGTACACTGGGTAATGATTGGCCTACATTGGGATTAGGAGGTTACCCATCCGTGGGTTATATAGATGTCTATATATAGGAGATGATTATCATGGTAAAGATATCAAGTAAACATTGAGTCTTCTATTGTAAGAGGATATTGAAGGCTTTCCCATCGAAGAGACATTGTGTGGAGTTATTCCTTCATAAATGAGTATTATATGGTGTTTCCTTATATTAAGGGTATTTCTACATATATTGAATATCAAGATCATATCAAGTGGTATCAGAGCTTAGATTTGGGCAATTTGTGTGGAGTGAAACCCTAGTTTTTTGAATCATCAATAAATTTTGATTGGTTGAGAAATTTTCCACAATTGTTTTAATAGATATGAATAATACTTCAAATAAGTCATAGTAAAAAAATTGAGATTTTTTTATTAGTTTTGAGGGAGTTATTTCTATTTTATGGTTTATACTAATTTCGCTATATCTTCTGAAATATAGCGAATTTTTATTCAAAATTTTTACTAGAGATATATGAAGATATAATAGAAGCACAGTAAAAATTTCAGAATTGTTTGAGTTATTTTGACTGATTTTTTGTCATTTTAAGAAGAGGAAAAAAATAATGATGATAAAGAAGAAGAAGAAGAAGAAGAAGAAGAAGGAGGAGGAGGAGGAGGAGGAGGAGGAGGGTTCAAATAATTTGGCTCCAAAGAAAAAATACTATGGCACATGGAATGAATGGGGAAATCACTATGACTATGCATGGAAGAATACCTATTATGATCATGAACGAAATCAGAGGATCATAATGGAATTTAGAAACAAGCTTGGAGAGCTATCACCTACCAATATCACATATGGATGGCTAGATGATCGAGATTGCAAACAAGTCTGCAATGATTTAAAGCACACTCATTATTTGGTTTCTTCCTATGTTTTGGGGATAAAACATGTCAAGGAGGGAAGTAATGCTATGTACCTAGGGATATGATATATTAATGTATATGGGTTGATGGAGATGCCGACATATGGCACACATCCCCTTAGTTAGTTATATGGGTAAAATTTATTAGGATAATGGAGTAACTTATGGAATTAGTACATTGGGTAATGGTCAGCCTACATTGGGATTAGGAGGTTACCCATCCATGGGTTAGATATATGTATATATATAGGAGATGATTATCATGGTAAAGATATCAAGTAAGCATTGAGTCTTCTATTGTAAGAGGATATTGGAGGTTGTCCCCTCGAAGATAAATTATGTGGAGTTATTCCTTCCTAAAGGAGTATTATATGGTGTTGCCCTACATTAAGGGTATTTCTATATATATTGAATATCAAGATCATATCAAAAACCACTATCAACTAGAACTCTCTTAAATGTACTAGTTTTGATTTGAACTTGTATGAATAGTGGTAAATTCTGATCAATAACTGTCTGAGATGGCATGTCCTCCTGATAAAAACAAATAACATCTTCTATAGTTTTTAATGTGTTGACCACTAATGCAAAATAAGAAGGCTTGAAATTAATGGGCATAGAAGTCTAAGTGAGTTCCTGATAAATAATGTCTTTGAATATATTATATTTCTAAAATAGTTTTAACATGGAATTCTTAGCTAGTGTGTTTGTCAACTATCAAAAATATCATATGCCTTATGTAGATATACCTATGAAAGTGGGTTTGGCCTATGATTGGAAGGGATAGGAGGGTGGTGGGGATGATGACTAGGTGGGGGAGGCATGGTAGCACATCGAGTAATAATTCTAACTACATTATCTACTATTCGTATAGGACTAGTAGTAGTTATAGGAAAATAACATAAATAATCAATAGGTCAAGGGGGTAGAGGGACAAAGGGTGTCAAATAGGCTATTTGGATATGGGTACTAACTTGGGGAAGATTAAATTGGACCATGCAACATAAATTGACATGGGATAAAGGCTCTAAGGGAGGTGAGTTAAGAGGTATCTTAACATGTTTAACAATAACTCTCTTAATATCATCCCATATTATGAAAAGTAAGCATGAAATACAAAGAATGAATCTTTTTACTAACATATGGTAAACTTTATCATTCATGTACATGATAGGACCGAGTATGGTCTCCTTATTATTTGCAAGAAATGTAAAAAATATGTGTAAATAAGTGAGATCCATTTTTGTTATTATGTGAAATCTGATTTTAAAAGTAAGGTGATACCTCAAGCAAACAAAGGGATCTAATATATACAACTAGGGTTTTTCAAACAATAGTTTTTTAAAAATTACTATGGAATTTTAAAATTTAATGTGATTTTTTCTTAAAATATGGAGGTAGAAAACTAGAAAATTCTCGATTTAAAGGGACTTAGTATATGCAACTAGGTTTTGAAAAAAATAATTCTTTTTTAAATTAATATGGAATTTTAGAAATTAAAGTGAATTTTTTATTTAAATATGCTAGTAAAAATAAAAACTAAATTGTGAAAATTAGCAAGGAATTTACCCTAGGGTTTATAGGGTTTTTATGCACAAATGAAGTAAGTTGGATTCACCAAATGATTTAACTGTTATGGGAATATTTGAGTCTTATTCCAAATTTGGTTAAGTATCTAGGTTGACTAAATTAGTAAATAATATTTTAATAATTTATTACTAATTTTTATTATTTAACTACATTTTTAACCTTTCTATAAATAGTAATAAATATGAAGAAAATAAGACTTAGCTAAAAATCAGATGAAATGACTGAGACAAGGTTTAGAATTTGTTTTGAAGGACTGGGACAATGTTGCAAACTAGGATCTAGATTTCATTTTGTGAAAGGATAAAAGTGCTAAAATAGGACACCCTAGGGTCCAGCGCTATAGTCCTTTTCTAACACTATTATCCTAGAGACCTAATTTTTTGGGTTTTGTTCATTGTCCTTGTGTGAACCTGCCTATGAAATTTTGACTATTAAAGGTCTATGTAAATTATTATAGATATGATTTAGTCTTCAAACCCTAGACTTCATTGTGATTTGATCAATATTGATAAATAATGGGTGTTAGTGTGTGTAAGATGCATTGAACATGTATCCACACTCGTGTGGGCATGCTACATACATAGCAATACTTAGAAGAGGGATCAATCCATATGTAGTTCTCCCACTTGATTTTCTTTGTGAAATAGTTTGTATGAAGATGAAAAATTCTAAAATTAGGTGTGTTTGAGGTGGATATGGATTGGTGTGAGTGTTTTAATAAGCTTGTGGTTATATTAGATGGTTATATGTAGAGAATAGGGAAATATGCCTAAGTAGTCTTGTTTATTTTATGATGTTTTCTAACCCCTTATAAAATAACTTTGAATGGGTTTTTATATAGATCTATTGGTCATGGGTCAATATATTCATGTTAGGCTGACAAGAAGGATATGAACTAGAATGAAATGATCGTTGGAGTTAAAAATGTAACTAGACAAGAGCATTGAAAATAGACACCTTAGAGTCTAATGCTATAGGCCAAGTTGGGTGATATTGTCTTATAAGTATGAGACCTAGGAGGATGGAATTATCATTGGAAATGTAGGCTAGTTAAGTTAGAATCAGGTCTTGAAAGACTACGGATGGTTGGTTATAAGCAAAAAGGTGTCTAGAACGGTCATGAGAGCATGCAAGAAGGACCTACGGATTAGGTGTCATAAGCCACACTCAAGCTACCAAATTTCACATTTTATATTACTATAGTAATAGTCATTATGTCTCTTATTATTTAATTTGACACCATGTATGGTGAACTCCTACTAGTTTGATGTTATAATTTGACTTTGAATAATAAATACAATTTGATTTGAGTTCATATATTATCTTTTCAAAGTGTGTGAAGACATGTATAGTGAATAGCTAAGTGATATTCATCTATCCTTTCTTTCTCTCAATCATTTCATGCTTGATGTAAGTTGTTCTACTCTAGAAGGTCATATGAAGTGTTGTCAAGTGTATGGGTATGTTTTCAAGTATACAAGTAGCTTTAATTTATGTAACTAATCTTTGGTTCATTTACCCTTGATAGTCCTCATGTGTATCACCTTCATATTGAAATATTAATGTTAGAATATTATAAGACTTTGAAGCTAGTGTTTTAGGTATTGTTTATTAGTCAAAGAAGTATGATGGTCTTGTGGAAATCCTTATGGTGTATCAACCCCTTAAAGTAGCTTTATTTCATGCATACTTCTATCCCTTTTCCCATAGTCAAATAATTAGTGTAGGTGATAAGCACTTCAAGATAAATTCAAGGACATAGCCCTTTTAAACCTAAAGTTCTAATTCTACTATAGGTAAACCCACATACCTATATGTATTCTAATGTTTCCCAAATTTAGAGGAGGCTTGAACAACCTCCTCTAAGGTATAAGATTTGGTGACAACAGTTACCTTGATCCAAATCATCAATATTATGTACTTAGGGATTTGATATATTAATGTATATGGATTGATATAGATTTTGACATGTGGCACACATCTCCTTTAATTATTTATATAGGTCCAATTTATTAGGATAAATGAATAACTTGTAAAATTAGTGAATTGGGCAATAGTTGGCCTACATTGGGATTAGGAGTTTACCCATCCATTATTAATTATATAGAGGTATATATAAGGGAGATAAATATCATTTTGAATCAATCAAGTAATCATTTATTCTTCTATTTTTTAGAAATATATTGTAGGTTGTCTTCTCAAAGAGATATTATGGAGCTTTTATTTCTTAAAGGAGTATTGTAAGGTGTTTCCCTACCTTAAGGGTATTCTATTTTTGCATATATTGAATATTTAGACATATTGGTCCACCAATATATATTTTGTTGTGTCTTTCTACATTATATTCTACATATTTCTAATTATTATAAGTGTGGATCATAACAAGTGGTATCATAGCTTCGATTTGGGTTATTTGTGTGGGGTGAAACCTTAGTTTTGTGAAATCATTAATATATTGAAATTAATTGTGAATTTTTTCACACTTTTTTTATTAGAGATGAATATTATTTTAAGTAAGTCATAGTAAAAAAATTGAGGTTATATGATAAATTTTGAGGGAGTTATTGATATTTTAGTATTTGTACTAATTTTGTCATATTGACTTAAATATAAGTAATTTTCTTGTGAAATTTTTACTAATATTGTATCAACATACAAGAGAGTCACAATAAAAAATCTCAAAAAAATTTGAAATGTTTTGAGTGATTTGTTGTGATTTTATTATTTTTTATAGATTCTTTTTACAGGCCAAAATTTTTGGAATTTTTTCACAGATGTTTTACTGAAGTTCCAATATAATAAGGGAAATCTAAAATCAAAATGTAGAACTATTTTGATCAGTATTGTATGAGGTATATAAATTTTAGGGTTGTTTCATTAATCATAGTTTACTATTTATCTCTTCTAAATCATGGGTAAAATAGATAACAAACAATGGGAAAATATTATGGATAGTGTTAAAAAAATGTAAAATATTTTTGAAAAGTATGTTATGGAAAGAAATGGACATGTGGTGAAAGAAGAGACTTATGATGATAACCAAGAAAAGAGTGAAAATGAAGAATAAAAAGAAAAGAAAAAGAGGATGATGATGGTGGTGGTGGTGGTGGTGGTGGTGGTGGTGGTGGTGGTGGTGGTGATGATGATGATGATGATGATGATGATGATGATGATGATGATGATGATGATGATGATGATGATGATGATGATGATGATGATGATGATGATGATGATGATGATGATGATGATGGAGCTATATCTGATTTAGGAGTAGAGTTTGTGGATCATGATGTGGAAAAAGAGGATGAAAATAGTTTTTATGAGGGAAATGAGGAATAGAATAAAGGCAATAAATAAAAAGAAATAATGTATAATTATGATGATGATGATAAGGATACAAATGATATGGAAGATGTAGAAGGATTAAAAGATAAGGGTTCAAATAGTTTGGATCCAATGAAATTAAAGTTCATTTTTTAATTTCTTGGATGCATTCAAATTAAAAGGGTCATTGTGTTAATAAACCCTAGCAACAAGTATAATTTCATAAACATAGATGTGGCTCAACATATGCATGTTAAAGTGAAGAATATCAAGGAAGATCAAATAGATAGTCAAAATATTCAAGTTTTTGAAGATTTGAAGCTCACTACAGACAAATATGTTTTACATTTAGATTTTTATTCTTTGGATATGAATGGTGTGGATATGGTTTTTAGAAATCCATAGTTAGAGAATTTTGGGAACAATAAAAATTAATGTTCATAATAAGTTCATGAATTTTTGGTATAGGAAAAATATGGTCACTTTATAGGGCATCACTATTATAAATGCATAAATAATAGTCAAGGTAGATCCTGAGGATGAGATTGAAACATGTGACAAATACCATGAGGAATATTTTCATGATGACATAAAGGAAGAAATAATACAAATAGAAAATCACACTTCATCTCCTCAAGAGAAAAAGGAACAACCAAAGGAAAAGGTGGAAGAGGTATAATAAAATGTGGACAAGGTAAAATTATTATAAAAAATTGAGGTATATAGACACCCACATCATCATGAGAGGAAACAATCATGGAGCCATGGATATATAGGAAATTAGAGTACCAATCAATATGGCTATGAATGGAAGCCAAAGAATAATTAATATGATTAGGTATGGGATCAAAGTAGTGTAGTGGCATATGGAACATGGAATAAATGGGGAAATTACTATGACTATGCATGGAAAAATAACTACTATGGTCATGCATGGAATCAGAGTAGTGAAGTAGAATATGATACATGGAATCAAAAGAGGAATAATTATGCATGGACACCAAGAAAATATAGTTATGATCATGAATGGAATCAAAGGATCACAATAGAATCTAGAAACAAGGTTGGAGAGATATCACCTACCAAGATCACATATAAGTGGCTGGATGATCGATAATGGAGATAATCTACAATGATTTGAAGCACACTCATTATTTGGTTTCTTATTATGTTTTGGGGATGAAATATGTCAAGGAGGGAGGGAATGTTATGTACTTAGGGATATGATATATTAATGTATATGGGTTGATGGAGATTTTGACATGTGGCACACATCCCCCTTAGCTAGTTAAATAGGTCTAATATATTAGGATAAATAAATAACTTGTGTAATTAGTGTAGTGGTAAATTGTCATCCTACATTGGAATTAGGAGGTTACCCATCCATTGTTAATTATATAGAGGTATATATAAAGGATATGAATATCATTGTAAATCAATCAAGTAATCATTGAGCCTTCTATTTGGTAGAAGGATATTGGAGGTTGTCCTCTCTAATAGACATTATGGAGTTATTCTTTCCTAAAGGAGTGTTGTATGGTGTTTCCCTACCTTAATGGTATTATATTTTTGAATATATTGAATATTTAGACATCTCGGTCCACTAATATCTATTATGTTGAGTTGATCTACTTTATATACTACATATTTCCAATTATTATAAGTGTGGATCATAACAAGTAATATAGGATAAAAATTAAGCAAAGGAGAAATTATAGATGGTTCCCTTGAAGGATAACTATTCTTAAAGAGGCACAAAATGATATATGGATCCCCTGAAGGATAGCTATGTGAGAATATATCCTAAATTATATACCACTCCATCTAAGGATGGATATCTAAAATAATAAATACATTATAAAACTTACTACATTGATAATTTTTCTATAAAACATTTATTTAAAAATACCTAAAAGAAAAATCCTAAGTATCCCAAGAAAGCTTCCTGCATTGATCAACTTCCTCAAAATTCATAGACTTTTCATAGTGATCAGTATACATGGAGGTCTAAAGGGTATAACTTTAAAGCTTTGAAACATAAGACAAGACCTATATTATTAAAAAGGTGTGCTTTGACCTACATTGTGTGAAAATAAAATACATATTAATTCCCTTCCTAAACTAAGGAGTCATGAACTTAATTGACATAGAGTTGTTAAGAGTAATTATTAATAGTAGACAAAGGATGCACATGTAGATAAAACAAGTTACTTATCTTTAGTTAGGGTACAAGCCAATAAGTAGTCTTGAAAACCTCCTTTACTCTTTATCATCATAATTAATAAATTAAATAAAATAAAATAACAATGTTAACTCATATTAATGTGGATATATATATATCCCTAATTATTTTATTATGAGTTAACATTGTTATGTGATGCATTATATGATTATGATTCAACTTTTTAGATTATGTGCTGATACAAATATATACATACATACATACATACATATATATATATATATATATATATATATATATATATATATATATATATATATATACATATATATATATACATATATATATATACATATATATATATACACATATATATATATATATATATATATATATATACATATATATATACATATATATATATATATATGTATATATATATATATGTATATACATATATATATATATATATATATGTATATATATATATATATAGATGCACATGTAGATAAAACAAGTTACTTATCTTTAGTTAGGGTACAAGCCAATAAGGAGTCTTGAAAACCTCCTTTACTTTTTATCATCATAATTAATAAATTAAATACAATAAAATAACAATGTTAACTCATAATAATGTGGATATATATATATATCCCTAATTATTTTATTATGAGTTAACATTGTTATGTGATGCACTATATGATTATGATTTAACTTTTTAGATTATGTGCTGATACAAATATATCTGTGTGTGTGTGTGTGTGTGTGTGTGTGTGTGTGTGTGTGTGTGTGTGTGTGTGTGTGTGTGTGTGTGTGTGTGTGTGTGTGTGTGTGTGTGTGTGTGTGTGTGTGTATGTATGTATATATGTGTATATATATATATGTATATATATATATATATATGTATATATATATAAGTATATATATATATATATATGTGTGTGTGTGGGTGTGTGTGTGTGTGTATGTATATATATATATATATATATATATACATATATATATATACATATATACATATATATATACATGTGTGTGTGTGTCATGAATGTATACCATTTGATGTCTCAAAGAATAATAATATAGAAAATGGCTCTATGGCCAGTACAATGAGTAAACTATAACTACTTAGTAAAATGAATATAACATAGATGGATTCTCTCATAACCTCAACCCCTTCCTCTATCCCTACCTCCATCCCCTCCTCTATCTCCCCCTCTGTCTCTACCATCTCTACCCTATTCTACAATCCCCAAAATAGTTGAACCACCCTAAGTTTATCATGATGATCTCACTTGTGTAGCTACATAAGTGGAATTTGGGGGTACCTCTAGAAGTTCCTCTAGTATAATCCACTCATATAATCAAAACTCTACCACAATATCCTAATATATATCTAGGTTCACCATCCCTCCTTACCTGGTGCTCAGACCTTCTACTCATATACCTATCTTCCCTATGGCCACCTTGCCACCTCCTCATAGTCCATCCCTCTCCACCTAATATTTCTCATGATCTTGCACTACCTAATTGTGGATATCTTATAGTATATCTATATGGGTTTGTAAGGAATCATAACTTCCATGCATCTCTATCATATTACACTAAAGTGTAGTCACGTGTCCTTGTAATTTGGTGCACTAAGATCTCAGTGCATCCTATTATGCAATAATAGCATGTACATCATATGTATCCTCTTCCCCTACCTCCTCCATCTTCACATCTCCTTCCTCCTGGTGAATATATACTATTATCTCTTGTCTCTCTCCTAGCTAGGCCTCCCACCATAATTATTATGCTAGGGAGCATCTTACATCCTCCACATCTATAGATGATAGCTCTTATTCCATCCCTACTTATGGATTAACATATTATGCCTTTGGCATCCTAGTCTTTGTATCATCCTAGCTATAGATTTAGGTACATTTAGGGTAACATGTACCAACCTAAACTATCTCATCACCCTCTCAAACTAGAACAACTCAAGGTTCTCTTCTCTCCTCCCCCACAACCACTTATCCTATTGTCTCCTAGCTAAATCTCCCTCTACCCTAGACCATGTTAGAAACCTCACATATGCCCTCCAGATCAAAAATCCATCTTATATATCCTTTATAAATCATTGATAATAATATATGTCATGTACTAATCCATTAGTAAATTGTCTCATAAGGTCTCCCTTACACCAAAATAATCCCACACTAAAATCTATCTAGTGTCATCATGCCTATGAAGTACCATGTGGGAAAACTATGTTGATGTGCTCATAAGTCTAATAATAAAATATAAAGGTCATATCTATCCCAAATATCCAATGAATCCTCCACCCCCACAATTATTTTTACACTTATGTTATAAGGGTTAGGGCCCACATAAATGTTATTCAATGCTTTAGCATGTCTGCCACAACACCTGCTAACATTTAGGGAAATTGGTCTCCCCCTAAATATCAAAATGCATATCAATAAATGTCTAACATCATCATAGTCATGAATAATATCCCCTCTACATCCTCATATAATCCATCAAAAATAAAACTACTATTTATAAATATAATGTCCATATCATCCTCCCCATACAATCATGACAAAACTGTTGCACATCCCCTATCATCCACCAATCTAATTTTTACACCCTACATTAATAGCCATAATATATGGTAGATATCCTCCATAATCATATTAATCTCCCCTATAAGTTACCCAAATGTCTTTATCACCACATCCCACTAATCTAACAAAGCTACCAATATCCCCACATCCTTATGTACATGATGATAGTAATAATATCCTCTAAAACCAATAGCCACCATTTATTCCTAATCCTCATATCTTATCTAGTCCCATAACTAATTAAATAGGGGTAGTAACTAGTCCTACATCATTAACTAAGTCTATGCATTTAATTATAGTTAACCCTTCATAATTGTATTTCCTATACTCCTAAATTTTCTTAACTTTTTACTACCCTAACCTAAATTGGTAACGATCCCAAAGAATTGATGTCGATCCCTAGGGATCAATGTTGATTTTATATCAATCTATGATGATCTCAAGGATATTATCATTGATCTAATAATAATTTGTGTCAATCCTTGTCCATTTTTGTACTAGTTCTAATATCTTAAATTAAGCAAAACAAATACGAAAAAATCAAAAAATTCAACCAAAATTAAAACCTACCTCATCATGTGACATATTTTTCCTCCTCTATCCACTCTTAATATCCTCCATCATTCATAAATATCAAAGTTGTGTAAATGGGGTTCAAATTTCTTACTCTTATGCACATGTTATCAATCACAAATGAGTACCTAACACATTAGACTAATTATATATCCCTTGGTGATCAACATCAATTATGTGTAATTAATATTAATATATATAGATCAGTGTTTATTAGATCCATTTGGATTATTTATTACACTAATTATAAATTTTTACATACCTCCAATATTTATCCAAGGCCACCTAAGTTATCTTTATTACAACTATCCTATTACTTGTTACTTTGTATTATTAGCTAGTGGACATAGACCCCCAATTGGTCCCATAGGATTTAAGAGGCCTAAACTCACTTAAGAGCATATCCCTTGTGGATTATAAGAGTGTACCTCATCTTGAGAACAATCATCTATAGGAAACACACATGTCCCAAGCACACTAGATGCTTTAGTCAACCCATCCTAGACTTTATTATCTTCATTGCCTTCAATTGAGCCCATTTATTCATAGTTATGGCAATCCATTACTTGTTTGCCTTGGGGCATTTTTTATTATATATCTCACATATTTTTAGTGCAAAATTATACTTCGTTACTACCCTTGTAGCTTTGGCACTCATTTACTATCTATCTCATCTATTACCACCTCATTTCAAATCTATCACCACTTCATCATCCTTTGATGGATCCTAGTTTAAGGAAGGATACCTCCTAACATACACCTAGGGCATTGGAACTATCTTAGTTTTTATCTCATGGTAGGTTATTACAAACCACTCAACAAAAAGGGGCAAATGTATGCACTAGGATTTTGCACAATAATATTTGTGATAATGTAGGTCTTAAGTCCCCTTTCTCATTCCATCCCTATTTCATCCCATGTAATTAATTTTACCAATTATCATTTTTCCCTTACCCCATGTAATTAGTTTTACTAATTACTATTTTACCTATGTAATTAATTTTAACTAATTACTAGCAATTAAAATATAGCCAAATCTACCAAAACACAATTAAATTAAATGGTTAAAATGCCCTAATAAACTCCCTTATAATCCAAAATCTATATAATAGCTTAAATCCTAGTTTAAACCCAAAGTTGAAATAATTATAATAACCTTTGGTAAAAATAGACTAGAATCAATACTAATACACATGATCAACGTTGATTCAATAGAATCAACATCAATTTAACCATAAACGTGCCTTGATTAAAGGACTCTAATTTTGTACTTGAATTCCAAAGTAATCTCTCTGAGATAACTACTACATAATTGCTCATTGTTGGAAAGCCACATTTCCATATTATCCCCTCAACATTTATTCAAAGATTAAAAATTAGATTATCAAACTCATAATTATCACAAATTTGGAGAACTATTAAGGTAAGTACATTTCATTATTTTAAGCAATTGTATCTTTCTCTATTTTATTTTATGTTCCTATTTATCACCCGCATCATCCCTAGACTATCTTAAACTATTCTAGATCTCACCAAGATAATCCTTTGTCTCCTATTCTCAAAATATTGTCTATGATATCATAATCAATGTCAATTCACAAAACCAACATCGATTCTACAAGAGTAGCATAGATCCCTATTTAAAATATTATTTGTTTGTAGTTTAAACCTATTTATGTTAGAGCCTCTTAACTAACTCTAATCATTTATTTCCTAAATCATGGGTTTCGCTTGTATATGACATTTCCTAGAGTTTTTCATGAAGTTATCACCATTCATGATTTACCAATTATCCCATAACCTTTCTTCACTAACCAGAGTGATATTGCTTTTAAGTTAGGACTTTATACAATTGTATTTTCCCTACCATAATGGTCATTTCTGATCAGTTAGAAAACATATAGGGAGATAAATATTCTCTTAAAGCCTATTGGCATGATCATTTTGCTAATCTCAATGAAATATATGTAGATTAATTTAAATTAATATAATTTCATATCTATATCATTGTATGTATCTTGTAATTTACTTTACTATGTTTATCTAATTAATTGATTCAAAAATTGGGTTGACATTCTTGTTAGAAAGTGTGTCATGTCCTAGGACTAGTCTAGTACTAGGCAACCCACTAGCATATCATATTAATCAAATATTTTTTTAGTTTTCTCATGTGTGTTGGCAGTCCTTCCTAGCGAAAAAGGAGATCCAATGGTGCATAGTCTTCAAAATAATAGGTAAGCCTTAAAACCTTTTATTTAAATTTGGGTTTTTAGCAGTCTATTTTATAAATAAATTAATGAAAAACTACTTAAACACCTCTACACAAAGGATATATATGAATGTTTATTGTCACTATCATCATAGACCAGTATATTCTACAAATAGATACTTTACCTTAAAACATAAGATACAAGATCTCATTGATGATAAAATGATTATATTTTATGATCTTCTAAAAGAATCAGGTTCAAAAAAACTCAAAAATCATCCACACCAAAAATATTTAACAATTACATCATACATGGGTAGTGCTTATTTTTGGAATAATAGTATTGATCCTACATAAATAAAAACCACTTGCCATATAAAGCATTTTTAGTAGCTTGGTTTTGGTCTACAAGACTTGAAAAATAATGTCAATTGGAGATAATCCTTGAGAAACATAATAATACAAATTTATTGTGGTCCTAAAGTAATTCAAGCATGAGTTTGGGTTATGCCTACCACATCTCTATATGAACTTACACTAGGAACTCTTTGGCTATACTAAATGGAAACAAAAATTGATCCAAATCAACAACTTATTTTCTTCTCTCATAAAGGAAAATTAATATATATTCCAAATAATATAACTAGTTCTTATACTACACATACAAAACATGAGGAAGAACATGCTATGTACCTTTTAAACCTATCCAATCATGATACAAATAATATAAAATATCCAACTTAAGGTTGTAAGGAATTGAGTGGGGGATATACTTATGACCATTCATTAGATAGGATCATAGGTAGTCTCTTAAAATATTCTAAAATACCAAAAAAACAAAATCTAAAACATTTAAAAATACAAAAAGTATTTTCAAGACCTACATAGTGACTCCTTGCCATCTATGTTTTAGTTCCATGTTGATGGATAGCATATTCAGTTAATTCTACATACACACATGTGTCATACTTATACTTGAGTGTGATATAGGCATACACATATATATGATCTATTCATATTTTAGATGTTGGGCACTCCATATACTCATTCCATGTAAAAAATAGGGGCATCTACTTCCTTTATATTGAAACATAGGTTATATGGTTCAATGATCATATTTCATTATAATGTTTGACCTTGAATAGATACTTACGTATGACTTTATCCATGATTTTATCTTACACAAGGTACTTAATATGCTATATAATTTACATTTTTTGCTAACACAATGGATCCATGGGCTACTATGACATGTTTATGTTCATTTCTTATACTTTAGTTTATTTACTTCCTTGAGTTCCTTTCCTTGATACTTAGATCATTTGAATATGATCCTTTGCTTATGAAATATATGCCTATGTATTATTTCATTGACATTTTCATATGTCATTATTTGTTGTATGGATATTTGAACATTTCATTCTTGATTTTATGGAAATTTGACTAAGTATTATACTTTCTAATTTAGGGCATTTGAACATCCCCCTTATTTGTAGTCTCCTTAGACCATTTTATTTAGACTTAATTTTGATTTCTCTTGTGTGTTTGCTTATTTTCTTATTGATCTTGTATTTTTACTATCTATACATTACCATGATATTTATCATATATCTTAGGCATTCATATGATCACATTGGTTCTATGCACTTTAATGTTATATCTACCTAAACATGTTCTTTCTATATGATGCATGGTTAAATTCAAAGATTATATAGTTGTCTTCTCCTTTTTAGGTGACATAAATATTATTTATTATATTTATCTCACCTCATACTAGGGGGATATTAGTGAGGGCATGTCATAGAGGCATGCTATCTATACTTGGTACAATTTTTAGATTTAGTGGGGGTATGTTTTGGAAGCATATTCTCGACAATCATTGAGTATATGGTACTTATATTATATTTCATATTTAGTGGGAGAATTTCATATGACATGGATTCCACACATTCATATTTCTTGTATTTAGTGGGTACATGATTTGGAAGCATGTTCTCTAGACCTATTTAGTATTTAACATCTCCAAACTATAGTAGGGGCATGTTTTGGACACATTTACTCCACATTAGTACTTATATAATTTTTTTAGATCCCTCCATATATAGTGGGGTAATGCTTTGGAATCATGTTCTACACACTAACATAATTTTTTTAATTGGCTAAAGCACATAGTTATATGATTCAGATTCATAGTTGTGGTCAAATTCTATACATTGGTACCATTTTTATACACAGTTTCAACAATAGACATATATAAGGTTCATATGCTATTCAATTTTTTCCTAATATTTCAAAATCAAAATCAGTTTTGGATTCTAAAAATGTTTTATAAATTGTTACCACATCAAAACATTTTACTTACTGATACCCCAATCAGACTTTTGAGGAATTTATTGAGCCAATCTACTATATTAGTTAGTTCTCCTTATGGTATGGTTAAAGTGATTAAATAACTCAAATGTGTTAGGTTTTTAATTTGGACTTTATTGTATCATCCAACCTCACTAGGTTAGTTTCATGGTTGAGTTAATCTCAACTATTAGGTGAAAAATCACCTTTGATCCAAGATTGGGGTTATGTGCCTTCTAATATCTCTCTATACATCCTTGGATACATGCACTTTCAATATTTTTCTATATTTTTCCTAATATAATTTTTATATCCATGCAATGATATATATTTTTAAAATAAACTTGCCAATACCAAGGTGGTTACGTCAACACACAAGTGTACTCCCAAACCTTGCTCTTTTAATTTAATTCTATTTCAAGTACTTTTGATTATAGATTATATGCAATGATTATATACTATAACATACTCTTGGTTATAGGTCTATCACCAATAAAGCACTCAAGTTGGGCACACATAAAGATAAGGTGTGTTATACACACCCATGTACACATTCATTTCCTTTAAACTATAAATTTGATTACTATATTAAAGAGTGGGGGGGGGAATGTAGATGATATTTATGGATTATATAGCATCTCATTATTGTCAACTTGGAAAACTTAGACTTATATATTCTTCTCAATTATGGTCCTTTCCCACTTCTACAAGTCTTGCATATGTTTTATCTTATGCCCCTTAGCCTATATCTCTTATTCTAATAAGCCTTATGTTGATGACTTAGGATTTATATCTTGCCTAAAATTATTAAAATTTACTTATTTTCCATCTTTACAAGTTTTAAACCTTGCCTACTTTCCTACTTCTTGGACACTAATGCCTAGGATAGACACTAGTGTCAATGTTAGTGTCCTAACCCTAAGTAAGTGTCCAATGCCTTAAATTCATCCAATCTAAAAATGAAACATATCTTAATGGTCAACCTAAATGCTTTGATGTAAGTTACTTATCTAAAGGGATTGATAAAAATGCATGATCAAGCCTCATTCATTCCTCACCTAGAAACACGATAATAATACCAAGTATTCTTACCAAAGATCATTCAGAGAGGATTCAATTAAACAAAAATTTTGTATTTCCATACTAGTCATAGGTACACCACATCTAAAAGTCTAAATTACTAAAGGAGAAACCCAAGAGACCAATTTTCCAAGATAAAAACTAGGTCTTTTTTTACTTTATTTTCACATATTACATAATTCAAACACAAGCCAACATATAGGGTAAAACTACATCATTTTAATGCCCTCTTCAAATTATTGGTTATATAGGTATCACTCACTAATAAATGGGTCTTGGGGTCAGTCTGACATCATTTTCCCACTAATACATTTTTCCCAAAGGTCATAATGAAGATGAAAAACTTAGGTTTTTCAAATTCATGAGGAGTGATAGTCCATGACCTAGATCTGAATATACCACAGTGAAGGTAAAGACAAACCCAAAATCATCTAGGTGGTTACATCCATTTTTAGTAGGTGTTCCATATAGAACACTTATGTTTAACCTAGATATTAGAATCAACACAACCATTCCATAATGGCATTAGTGTCTAGAGCTCTAGAAGTGTCTGATCTAGAATCTAATATCTATTTCAGATTCATCTTCTAGCCTTGTTTCTACCTATTCTAGATATAACACTATGTTATAATCAAAACCAACTAAGAATATTAATTTTTTTCCATTTCCCTACATAAATTAGTTTTGATTCATATATTTATCATATACTCAGCATTATAAATTTAGCGTATGCTTATATTTGAGTTTAGTATTCAATTATCCTACTGTATATTTGATTATCACCATTATGTATTTTCATTTCTATATTCATAATGATGTTATATTTCCAAAGGATAGGATATCCACTTATCCATTTAGGGTTAAACACTCTTTAAGGTGTATTCTTTCCTTACTCTATTTTAAAATATCAAATTTCAAGTTTTTAATTTTAAATTCTTAAATATGGAAAAAATTACTTTCATTACATTGTTATAGGATTTGCATTGAGTCATCTTACATGATCAGGTTTCACATCCAAATACAAAATGTGTATAGAAACTTAGGTTATCATCTCATTTAATCTAGTAAATTCAATTCATTAAATCACTATAATAAAGTGAGGGGGGATGTAAACACTCTAATTTAGCCATTAAATGTTTGATAATGTTTAATCTTGACATCCTTACCCTACTTGACCTATTTTATATTTTTTTAACTTTAAATATTTATGGGAGAATGAAATATTATATTTACTACCTTTAAATTACTCAAAACATCATTCAATTATCCCTATTTTTTTAATAGAGTCTTGTTATTAAAATCCCAATAGTCTTTGTCCTTCTTGGATTAGATCACACTAGAAAAATAGGGTTTCACTGTGACCATGTCCACTAATGTGGCCTTATACCCTATACCCCAACAATAACTTTAAAATTTTAAGATGTTTTATTTTACCCCTTATACACTATTAAAAATGTTGGTTATCATAAATATTTAGAATATTCCTCTTTATATTAACATCAAGGCATCTCAAAGTATCTTCTAGTAATCACATGGCAATTTTACTACCCATTAAGCAAAATAGGACTAATATTTTGAATTCAAATTATGAAGCATTCTAATAGTCATAGGCTAAGTATGAAATTATTTTATTATATATCAAAATTACTCATTTTCAAACATTCAAGTCAATCTATCTAGTTACATTCATATATTAAATATGATTTCTTTATCTATAGTGTGTATATCAAATAAAGACTACCCTACTTGTCAAGATTCGCACACTCACTCTAGGAGGGAGAGTTACATTAGCCTAAATCCATTTTTGAGTTATATAGGTATCACTCATATTAATTTATTTTTTCTAAGGATAACTTAATTATTCTAATCTCATTATTTCATCCTTTGTATTTGATTTCAATTGTGTTTAATATGCAAGAGCTAGGGTTTATATTTTACAAGTGTTTCATGCATAAAATCAGTATGTGCATTAAAAAAGTAAACCTTCATAGAATGTGCACATATTTAGATGATAAAATTAGTCACACATTCAACTAAGATGTGACCATATTCAACAAACAAGGTTGTATTGCAACCCTATCCTCCTGGTGTGACATTATCCTAGCATAATTTGAAATTTTATTTTTAGTAACGACATAGGTCAAGGGTTTCTATAGTTAGTTTCTTTGAATAGTCACCCTACATTTTCAATGTAAATTTAGTTTGAGCTATTATGTTTTCATATATATTTTTTAATTTAATATTTTCATCTCATTTCAAATTTTATAAATTATTGTATTTTAAATTCATATCTATGTATTCTAAAGATCTAAATTAGTTTTTAATAGTTTATTTATTCTTAGTATTTCGTTGATAAATAAAAAGAACATAAAATTATGGTTACAATTCACCCAAATGAGTACCTAATCATTCTTATTCTTCCAATCATGTCCTATTAATGTAACCCACACAATAAATCTCATAGGCACACATTATTTTATCAAATTTTGGAAAACCTAATAATATATAGATTATCTTAAGTGACAAACTATTATACAAAATCATGAATAATAATACTAAAAATATCAAGAATTAATTAATTTGAAACTTGTTAATATGTAAACTTAATAACTAATAAAATTGAAATAGAAAATTAATACTTATTTAGAAAATAATGATACAACATGAATCTAAAGTTGAAACTGGCATAGTGGCTGGGTCTGGTGACTATGAAACTAGATCTACAACTGAAATTAGCCTTGAAAAATAACACCCTAATCTAGATAGGAGAGGGGGTGTTCTTTCCCTTTATTAAGTTTCTTCTATCTAATAAAAAATAAATATATGGGATTTTTGGGTTCTTTTCAACTTCTTTTATATGTTCTATATTCCATGTGAGAGATTCCAATCAGTTGTAGAGACCATTGTATGATTATTTTTCCTTAAAAATCATATCTCCTTGACATGGAAAGACTAATGAAAATAAAGGGAAGAAAAATGGGTCAAATTTTTTAAGTTGGAAATGACCTCGACATCTCGTGTGTTGAGTTATGCCTACGTACCAATACTTTAAAAAGGGATCAAATGTCATGTAGTTATCCAATGTTATAATGGTGTGTGAATAATTTGTGAAAATAGATATATTTTGGTGTAATACTAGTGTGAATAAGTTATTTTAATGTGACTTGTAACCTTGGATATGTATTCAAACTTTAGATCTAGGATAGTAGGGTTGTATATAATAAGAATTAGGAAAATTAGAGAATTCACTCGATGTGAAATTAGAATTTTGATGTTTTTTAGTGAAGAAGAATTTTGTGTGAAAAATGGTTTTAAATGTGTTTATATAGTCATATATTTAAACTTAATTTTATTTGGGATTATTAGGGACATATTCAAACCTTTCCATAACATTAAATTTTGAAATTTAATTGTTATTTGGTGGGAGGAAAAGAGAGGTGGATTTGAAAACAAAGAAGATTATTCTTGTCCAATAGGGAGTTGTTATCTAATTGGGGAAAATAATATTTATAAGGCTCTATCATGGCTTAGATGATGGTTGAGGTAGATACCATGATAGATAGGTTCATTATGGGGTTATCAATCAACTAAAAAGAGTGAGTCCATCACATGCAGTAGTCTAAAGTGATCAAAAGGACCTTATGATAGCTCTAGTGTGTAAAGGAGTGGTCACAAGTTAATTATTTTAATTTAAATTTTTATGTATGTGTCTGCTTTCACATTCCCCCACATTTATTATAGTAATGGATTAAAGCTAAATTACTAGACTAAAAGTGAAAATGTGTACCTAAACTAACCTATGAAATGTAATCCTGTATGTAGGCCACAACATTGAACTATGTTTTATGAAAACATAAAATAAAACACATGTAATCTTAGTCTTTACTTTATATAAATATAAAAAATCAAAATCCAAGAAAATATAAAATTATAAGGAGTGAATACACCTTATTAGATATGTTAACTATTATTTTTTCCTAGTGGAATATTAATGACTGTAGAGGGTGGGACCCTTGGAAATTTTATTTGCATGGAATAATTGGATTGGATTGTGCATGCCTCAATCATAATCAAGATGCAAGTGTGATTAATAACTCAAGGTATGATTAATTACATCATTTCATACCTATATTAGTGAATTAAATTGGAATCCCTTTATAAATACCAATGGGTTTTTGTGGTTCAAAACTAGTGCTAATACTAGTGACAATAGATAACCAACTATTGCATATTGAATAAGGTTTGATTTTGGTGAAAAACTAACACAAAACTAAAATAAAACTAGCACAAAAATTAGTTATAATTTTGGTGAAATGTATACAACATGGAGAATGAAATGGATTTTCTATTCCGTCTATGAAACTAGAGCAAATTTTGAGTAATGAGGAAGTCATGTGTCGTGCACATGGCCCCAAACTAATATGTGATGTGCATATATTCTAAAACTAAGTAATAAAAATAATCATTCTTAGAAAATATTTGTGTTATTTGGAATAAAACATTGTGCATGATGCCCCCAAATTGAGAAAATTTTATGCAAAAATAAGTAATTATATAAACTAAGACTATTAAGCTATTACATATTGTCCTAGGTAAAGTGAAATTCTAGAAATTCATTTTTTACAAGCATTTGGACAACCATAATGGGAAGGACAAGATAGAAAATATCTCTTTTACAACATGGTGATCTTATTTAAAATCAATTTTTGTGCATTTTTTGATACTAAAACTATGGTAACTATGTAATAAAATCCAAATTATGAATGTGTGTTGATTTGGGATGTCTACTCTATAAGATGAACCTCTATGACTTCCCCCTCCTCTAAGGTGAGTTATTGAGCTAATGAAATAATTTAACTCAAAATAAAAATTTATGTGATATAATTTTATGACATAAAGATGTAAATATGAGTAGTAGTTATAACATGGATAAGCATTGCATCACACACACACACACACACACACACACACAAAATATGTGTGTGTGTCTACTAAGCATAGTAGTAATTTGAGATGCATGTAGGAACAATCATTCATAACAAGATTATCTCTCTCTCTGTGTGTGTGTGTGTGTGTGTGTGTGTGTGTGTGTGTCTACTAAGCATAGTAGTAATTTGAGATGCATGTAGGAAAAATCATTCATAACAAGATTATCTATGTGTGTCTATTAATCATAGTAGTAATTTGAGATTGATGTAGGAACAATCATTCATAACAAGATTATCTATCCAGATGTTAGCATTTAGGCATGTAGATAAGTGATCAAATTGAGTATGTAATGTTGGATATAACTACTTAGGGAGGAATGGATGATATCCATTATATAATTGGAAGGGATGGGTAGATACATAATGTCCATCATGGCATTAAAATATAAGAAAATAAATAATAAATGTGTCATGGCCATGACACACATAATTAAAATAGTATACACAAAACACAAACCATGTAATAGAAATCCAAGGGGACACATAAAAGGGACATGTTCAAATATCACTCATTCAAATAAAATCATGCACAAGTACATGTTTAAACACCATCACATGAATATAACTAAGTAATGAAGGGTTATAGCCACATAAAATGACATGCTAAAATGCCTTCATTCACATAGAATACACACAAAGACATATTTAAATGTCCTCATATGCATATAATAATATAATTAAGGATTATAGACAAACATAAAATACATATTTAAATGCCATCAATAGAAAAAAGAGATTTCATACAAGCCACAAATCTAAGAAATCAACATGAAAATTATGCATGGTAACATATGATTGATAAAAATAATTAAGTTGTAACCTAAGTAGATTCAGTAATTGAGATAACCGATAGTATATCAATAATGCTAGTGAGTGAAAAATATATAAATATGTAATTATATGTAAATAAATAGGTTTTGAGTAATATAAGGTATCCAAATTAGGATAAAACCTATCTATAATATTCCCCTAACAAGCTAGATAATGAATGTACATGTTGTAGAAAGCCTATGTGTGGTATGGAGCTGAGTAGTAATAGTATGTGTTAACTAGGAAAATAATAGTGTGATGGAAACTAGGGTATGTAACTACTATCCAATAGGGTGATATTTTCAAATTGTAGTGTCTAAATGTCTAATAGTCATATTACTTACAACTAAGTCTATAAATGGTATTTTATGTAATATGTAGCCAATCATGTATAATGGTGAAGCATATATGATATAAAACTATCTACAAGAAGTATCTAATAATTGTGCACAAATGAACTAATGTATTAAAAATTAAATATAAAGTATTTTACCATTTATATAATTTTTCATATACATGAATTGAGAAATATATAGAATGATACTAACCAATGTCTCCCTTAAGAGTCTTACCATCAATTGATCTTATATTGAACAAAATAATGGTGATATCTAGTGAACGAAGAGGATCATGAAACTATGTAGGTTATATACCATTTCTAAATTCTTATTATACATAATTTTTAGCATCAAGATCATACCAATATGTATTGTTTTAATCATCATCATATGGATTTTGAACTTTTGAAATGTCATTCTTATCTTATATTGTATAATGATATGTAAAAACAATTACCCCATATTGTGGCATTAAATTTATCTAGTTCTATTTTTCATTATGTAATATATCATGTGCCTTTAGTAATATGAAATTAATTGTATCTTTTTGTTTTTTAGATACAAGTATGTTTTATGTTGTACACTTTCTAACTAGAGATTTTCCTTCTTTGCAAAAATATGTGACTTGCCTTCATGATCAAATGGTATACAACCTTTGATTTTATCAACCATTTCTCTTATTTATTTTCACCATAACCCTCCAAGCACAACATTATAGGCACTTTAATTTTAACTAACATGAAAAGTAAGATAACACTCTTTTGATGTAAAATAAACTATTAACCTAATTGATCCCATAACTATTGTTTATGAACTAGTTTTATCCAAGTATAAATCCTTATTTACAAGAGATGCAAGAAATCATATAGAAAAAAAATGATTTCTTGGTATTGCTTAACCTTGACATCTATAAATCTTGTACCATATATGTGAGAAATGATAGTGAAATGGTCTTGATATGAAGAAAGGCTTGTAGTTCCCCCCTTTTTAACCACATTTTTAACTATATATTTTGTAGATATTTCATGATTTTGAATTTATTTTTTTAGAAACCCTCTTTTAAGAATGCCATTTTTCTTTCTTTGATTTTTATTTTACAACTTATATGATTATTATTTTTGTAACATTTCCTTTGTGATACATTCCCTCAATAATTATGCCTTTTCCTATTGTGCCTTTTGTACTCTTACTTGTTCTAACTTAGCTTGTTGAATATTTTCTTATTCTAATTGTGCCTTTTGAACCTTTTCTTTCTCTAAATTATCCTTTTGTATCCATTTTTATACTAATTCTAACTTTTTCACCTTGTTATTTAGGAGATGATATCATAAATTGAATGGTTTGTGTAGACACATAAATCTAACCACCAATGACCATCAATCAATATTTTTACCAATTTCCACCAAAATGCACAATTTGGCATAAAAAACACTAAAACACATTAAATGAGTTGAAATTGATATATTCAAGTTTTGATTCTGGCTAGAGTTTCATTAGATGGGGAAATGAAATTTATGAAATAACTAACTTTGATCATATAATTTTGAGTCAAAATGACATTTTCTCACTTGGGTGCTTTGGATTGCTCTTTTCTATAAAATTTATTGTACAAGACATGTGCCTTTATTATTTTTCATTGGTAACATCCTAAATGGGATAATGATTTAAATGCATCTAACATTGACTTCTAATTTTAATTCAGTCAAATTTTGATCCAATAATATGATATTTTGACCAATTCAATTAATTTGTGCATAAATTACCAAGGTTTTGCATCAAAGTTGACTATCATGTTTAAGGATAATTAAACCAAATCAAGAGCTTAAGTTAATTTTCCATGGAAACTTTTAAATATTTATTTTTATAAATTGATATTGAATATCTACATCATCAAATGACATCATTTATTGAAAGACATCCCTTGGCCATAAATGCATAAAATATCTCATCAAGCTACCCCATGCCTCATTAAGACCCTCCATGCCTAGGTAATGTCCCTCTATCCCAAATATTGATGAGCCTATTTATTAATTTTAATTAAATAATTGAATTAATCCTTAATCACACATCTTCATCTTGAGATGGATGGTTTAGGTTGATTCTAAACCATTCTAAAAATATATAAATAGGAGGCCTTACATATTGAATTTTAAGCTCATTTATGCCAAACTTATAATTCTAAAATGCATTCAAAACCATTGCATCTTAGTGTTATAATGGCCAAATGTTGATCCAAGTCAAGCCAAGTCAAAGCCAAATAAGGTGCCAAGGAGAGATGGAGATAGCCATAATTAATTATTGTAGACTTCATGAGCACAAACTAAGCAAGCCACTACAACAAGCATTTTGGAGCATCCAAGAAAGGTGAAGGAAGGTCTTTATTTCATGTTTTAGTTGTGTTTTTCATTTTTGTTTTGTTAAATAAGCTCCCCCTTTGAGATAGGCTTAGGTTGTTAGTTTAGTGTGTTTTTTATTGATTTGTTTTATTCACTAACATAATACTAATCTCCCCTTATTTCAATATTTTTTTCACAAATGGCACCCCAATGGGACCTAGCCTCACAAACATGGTCAAATTGCACCTATAAGTAACCTACTAACCATTGTTATGCAAGATCTTGGAGTGTGGAAGAAAATAAGGCAAAAATTTGAGCAAAAAATCATTTTTTCTAAACCATGATTTTATTCTCAGGACTGTGTAGCCTAACTTGCATGTCCAACCCAACTCACTTGTGTAACCCAACTCACCTATCTAGCCCAGATTGCTTGTCAACCCAAATCACCTATCAGCCTAACTTGTCTATTAGCCCAACTCACCTATCCAACCCAACTTTATTTTCAACCCAACCCGCCTATCAACTCAACTTGACTATTAATCTAACTTGACTATCAACCTAGTTTGCCTGTCAACCCAACTTGACTATTAACTCGAGAGCTAAATTTTTAATGTCATTTACTCAAACTCCTAAGTGTTTCAAAGTAGGTCATTGTAATCTTATTTTTTAAAGTTGAAGGGGTACTTTGGAAGTATATTTAAATGCTTTTAACTAACCACACACCTTTTAAATTGGGTTTAAAAATAAATTGATCAAAAATCATGTCCACTTCAAATTTGGCTTCAAAAGAAAATAAAATGTTTTTTCACACATTTAAATTTGTGCTTAAAATGAACCCAAAATTTAGATAAGTCTTAGGTACTTTTCATTTAGTTCTTAAAACACATAATAAATCTTGCAACTTTTTCAATTTGGAGTTTTAATCATCAATCTATAATTTAGGCTTAAAACGAACTTAGGTTTTTATTGCTTCATGTGCTCTTTTTTTGTGTGCAATTTTTGCCATTTTTATACTTAAATCTAAGGGGCTAGTAATGAACCTAATCACACATTTAAAATTTGGTGTAACAAATTAACATCACTTCAGTTTTTTTCAAACTTTCTTGTTGGTTATTTTAGTGAAAAGAGATGTGTGTGTATGCTCTCCCATCCATCCCCTTTAGGAAACTTTTGGGATCAAAAGCACCATCTCATCACAATTCGATCCTAGTCCAAGGCATAGAAAGAATGTCATCTAGATCACTCCCCAAAAACATGTAAATTTTTCGGTGATCTTGAAATGACCCTGAATTCTTTCTATTAATTTATTTATTTTTATGCAAACTTGGCTTGTGAGGGGGACTTCATTACCTCCCACAAGTTCTTTAGGGAATATTTGACCTGGGGTTTCATCTCCTAGAATTTAATTCATCGCTCCCACTAGGATCAAATGTTTGATTGGTTAAACCACGTTATAGTGTTACAATTGTAGATGAGATTTATTTGTATATTGGACATCACATTACACTAAGCAAGTGATAGATGTAGTGGTTACAAAAAAGACAAGAAATTTTTGCAACAAGCTAAGTGCCAAAAATACCCAATTAAAGTGTTGCTTTTCTTGTTTTCTAATGTGAAAGTTGGTAGACATGGGATCCATCTAGAAATGATTGAAAGATAATTAGTTTTAGTCAATCCCACTTTGCCACACCCTTAATAGGAATTTGGATGATTTACTTGTATTTTTTCATTTTCTTACTTGGTGTTTTGAGATTGAAACTAATATGTTTGTTTGTAAACCATGTAAAAACCAATTTTTTGATACATCACTCTTTTTTCTAAAGAGGCATTATGCTATCCATTTTACACCACACTTGTGCCTTGAATTTTTTTCTAAACATGTTTGTGTGTGTGTTACTTGTTTGTGGGGGGTAGTGTTATGCTACCTAAAACATGTCAAACCATTTTTGCCTTTAAGTATTTGAAACATAACATTGATCATATCATTTGAGCATGGTTACATAATTAGGCTTCTAAATTTGTTTCAAGACTTATTTATCATTGCACCAAAAACTATTTGTTTCACACCATGTCACATCAACCATTTGGACCTTGTTTATGCTTTGTCATGTTGTCCAATCTTGTCTAGCTTGTTTGGTCAAATATTAATTTTCAATGATGAGTTTTCAATTAACCTTTTCAAATTTTGGATTCAAACATTTATTGATTTCTATTTAGGCCACAATTCATAGGGTTAATACACATATCTTTCTCTTTTTAGTTGCATAAATTTGATTAATTGAATACCCAAAGTTGAAGACTATTGATTATTTATTTGTTTAATGCCTATCCTCATCATTATTTGTGATTTTGTATGGGAGAACATAACCTTTCTCCAAGAACCTTTCTTCCTTAAGGCTTATACCAATTGATCATGTTTATGTCTGATTTCATGTGTTGGGTTTATGTTAAAGTCTTTTCCAAACTTGTTAGATTAAATTAAATTCACATCAATCCTTTGTTTTAAGTCTAGATTTTGATGCCATTTAGAAAAAATTCCTAACACAACCTATTTGAGAATAGATTTTGACTCCAAATTTGGACAAAAGACCTAGTGACTCTTTTCCCTTTCTTAGTTTAGACCTTGTTTGGAATAATTTGACCTAGATTTTGACATGCTAGTTTTTATTCAGATGATTGACCTTTTATGTGTATGACATTTAATGTTAGACATTAGAATATTTTATGCCAAGTCTTAGCACAAACAATTTTGGAGATAAAGCTCCATGATCAAATAATTTTGTGGAGATACAACTCCACTTTTGACCAAGTTAGACCTAGTTTGAACCATTGGTCTTTTGGACATAGTTTTTTAGAGTTTGAAAAACTTTAAGCCTTTTGTTTTAGATCTTTAATCATTTATGTGGATATGCATAGCTACACTTATGGTGGAATCATGTATAATCTAAATTATGATATAATGGACACATAAAATCCCACTAGGAACCCCTATAGAGAAAGATGTTCTAAGGAGTTTTATTATTCTCCCTACAATACTCCATATGGGGAACATAGTCAAAATATAAAATATATAAATAAAATTACCAATTAGGATAATATGGTTTATGAGGAGGAATTTGAAGACCCAACTATAGATAATATTGTTTGGGATACAAATCTATACCCTCTTTATGATAAACATTACATGGAACAAAGTTAAGAACCAATTTATAATCCAACTCAAGATTAGGATGATATGGTTTATGAGGAGGAATTAGGTGCTTAGCTTGTGCAAGATACCAAACTCCAAAATGCCACAAAATTATCCTTTTAAGACCTCATCCTTTGGCTTGTGTAAACAACCAAACTCCACAATATCCAAGGAATACCATTACCATTCCAAGACCTCAACCTTTGGCTTATGTGAACAACCAAGATCCATAATGCCCTATTATTATCCAACCACCAATAATTATTCATCAATTACCAATAGTTCCCCACTTTAGAAAACCATAACTAGTCCAATCATAACCTCAATTGAAATAATCATTTGAGGACCAAGTTGTATTCAAAATTGGTATTTTCCAACTCATTAGAAACCAAGGCCAAGAAAACCAACCAATCCAAGATATTTTTATTGAACCAACCATTTGTGATAAGTTGAGCTATGATGAATCACCTATTGATCTTATACTAGTTGTCAAGGATTCTCACTCTAATGAACCAATCTTTACTAATTCACTTCTTAATGATTATAACTACCTTTGGGCTAATCATTACCTTGACCATATGCCTATTTTTCAAGAGCCTCCTATTGACAAGCCAGTCTCTGAAGAGTTGTATCTTGACCTTTTTCCCATTCTAGAGGAGTCCCACTCTGACAAACTAATTTTTTTGGATCCCATTATACCATCATAGGCTATTACTTATATAATACCAAACATTCAAGAAGACATCATTGTAATAGAGTACCCATCAGATGAAGAATCATTTCTATTGTTGAACTGACATCAGATTTAAAATCAAAATTATAATCAATATTAGTCTCAACATTGAATTCAAAGTCCATTAAGTCAGAATTAGATTTAGAAACAAAATACATTCACAACTATTACAATATTGGTTACGTATGCCTCATAAATTAATTTGAATACATTTGTGATCCTTTTATAGTTTTTGAAGATGAGTACTTTAGATTTGAAAAAATTTATCCTAGTATCTTATATGATGATTTTTTATCCTCTCCCCATTCCATTACCATTTTATAGGCCATTACCATCAACCAAAATAGCCATATTATTTACATTCCATCTCCCATAAGTGTCAATTAAGATTGACAAAATCACACTTTGTTGAACTACATCCATGGTGACATAATAGTTGAATAAGAGCAAGAAATCCAAGAACAAATTCATATAGCAAAAGAATACTCTCCTAGTTAAACCTTTTCAGAGGCACTAGGGGACAAGCAAAGTTCAAACTCAAAATCTTCTAGTGAATTTTTTTAGAAGTCCTAGAATATAATCAAAGTCAAAATTCAATGTTATTTAGTGAAACCTTCTCAAAGGCATTATGGAAAAATAAATACAACTTCATTGGTGAAAACCTCATCAAGGCACTAATAGCTCAGCACAAAATTCCTTCACTACCTTATGAATAAATTATTCAAGATCAAATCAAAATAACTTCCACACTATAGCCTAATCAGATGCTAGCTATTCTCAAGATCAAATAATAGAAAAATATGGTGGTCTTATCAAGAGAATCTTCAGAGGTCTTCAGCCCCACCACATCCAAACCTATGTCAAATTCAACATCAACAACATTACGTGTGACTAAAAGTATCACTCTTCATTTATTTCCCTACCATTATACATTATATTATCATCTAACATTTCATTTCACAATCAAAACTACCATCTATTATTTATCCTTGTTTACCATCCATAGTCATACTTTATTTTATAGAGGATACAAATATACCTTATCTCGATGCTTGAAAGAATCAAAATCAATGACCAATGAAGAGTATAACAACATCATTTGCATCCAAATTGGTAGCTAGTTTTTTATGGAACAACTATTTAGATGAGGTTTGGGATAGTAATGAACATGAATTATTATTCTATTTGTGTCATTTGCTGATTAGGACGTGCATCTCAATTTTAGTAGGAACAATAGAATCATATGCCATTTATCATACCCAAGTTAGAAGAAAACATGTCCCATACCATTTCATTTCCATGCCATTTCCATTATTACATATTTATTTGTCACTATCACATATCTTAGAAAATCACCTTATAACTTGGTGAAACCCTCTTACCATTTTATCCAAACCCATAATTATCCTATGCAAGACCATACCATTTTACCATACCATTCCTAGCTAGACCAAAGCTTGTTTTTATTTGTCCTACCTGATCCTATTTTAATCTTAATTCCTTTGGTTCTTCCTGCACTTTTCATAATGAGATTTCAATCAAGTTTCAACTCTTATCAAATCCATGTTTCAATTATAGTCTATGAAATTATTGTGATAGTTAATCTGGAAACATATATTTCATCTTCCATCCTATATCAAGTTAGTTTATGTGAGCCTGATTATAACTGCCTATGGGAAAATCATTGTTTCACTAGTCTTGCTACTAATTATAACTTCCTATGGGTAAATTATTATCATTGATCCATGCCATTATATCCTAGTTATAACCTCCTATGGGTAAACTATGGGTAATATTTATTTATCATGCATTGTCGTATCACCTTGCCATTATTGTTTTCATTTGACTAAGCCATTTATTGGATTTGATAACTTATTATTACCTGGTCAAGTTTTTCCTTGCCTTTTGTGTGGGAGGAATTATTATTAATTGAGGTAATTTTAGGACTATGTAGGTCATGATAAATTTATGTTGAGGTCACCTTAGTCTCCCTAATCCATTCTCTCACCATTTTGTGAACAACCTAAGCCACACTCTCATCATTTTTTGAGCAACCTAGGCCAAATTCTATTGTCATTTTATGAATAGGTATCTTGCAATTCTATAATGAGTTAAAATACCTTAAAATTCTAAAAAAATTCAAATATTTCAAAAATCCAAAAAAAAAAAAGTATCATGTCTAAGCCTAGTTAGTTATCCTTGATTTGCCCAACTGGGGAAAAGTCATTGTTAGGATGCTTTATTTTTATTTTATTTTCAAGATTTATATTTGTTTATTTATTTCAAGTTGTTTGTTTATTTATGTGCCTTTTTATTTGTTTTTTTTTTCACTTGCCCATTTATTTACTTTCATCACTATTGCCTTGACTCAACCTATATGTGTTCATTTGGTGATTCCTTGCCCACATTATTCTTGAGTCCATCCATATTCATACGTCAACATTATCATCGTGGTTTTTATCATTGGTGCACTATTTTTGAGTGTTTATTAGATCAATATTTAGTCCTTCTGCATATTTCAAGATAGTCTTCAAGATGTTCTATCATGATGCCTACCATCACATGCTATAGCAAAAATTAGCTTCAATAAGGTATACAATTAATAGAGCCACATAAGTTTCTCCTTAACACCTTGGCACATCCTTCCATCCACCCTTGATCAAATCAACCCAATGACAATTATAGTTTATCATTATTAATAAGTATGAGCATCTCCTCATTAGTAGGTACAACTAATTTTTTTTTATCAATCTTATTCTTATATTAATCTCTTTCATCACTTTATGCCCTCTCATCTTTAATCTATATTATAGGTTATATCCTTGAGTTATGCTTACTAATTAGCCCTAACTAGGGCATAATCATCTTTATATAAAAATCTAGATCCCCTTAATGATTATAACCACCTATGGGCAAATCATTATTTTGACTTTTATTCCTAATTATAACCAAATTTGAGCAAATAAATGCATGCAAGCATTTTTCTCATTTGGATTAATATCAATCATGGGTTAATTCCACCTTTCTTCTTGTTTCATTTTTGAGGGACCATCCATCAACAAATGTGATAGCCACTCCCTCGAAGGGGCATCATCATAGGCTTCCCAAACACTCTTTGGAGATTTTTCTTCAGCCATCATCTTATTTTTGACATATAGGTCATCTCTCATTATTTGAGAAGATATTGTTTTGACTATGGTTTATAACACCTTCCAAAATAGGGGTAAACTATAAACACCTAAATCTAGCAACCAATGACCATCAATCAAGATTTTGACCAATTTCCACCAAAATGCACAATTTGGCATAAAAACACTAAAACAAATTAAATGAGTTGAAATTGATATGTTCAAGTTATGATTTTGGCTAGAGTTTCATTAAATGGGGCAATGAAATTTATGAAATAACTAATTTTGATCAGATCATTTTGATTCAAAATGACATTTTCACACTTGGGTGCTCTGGATTGCTCTTTTCTATAAAATTTATTGTATAAGACATGTGCCTTTATTATTTTTCATTGGTAACATCCTAAATGGGATAATGGTTTCAATGCATCTAACATTGACTTCTAATTTCAATTCAGTCAAATTTTGATCCAATAATATGATATTTTGACCAATTTGATTAATTTGTGCACAAATTTCCAAGGTTTTACATCAAAGTTGACTAATCATGTTTAAGGCAAGTAAACCAAATCAAGAGATTAAGTTAATTTTATATGGAAATTTTTGAATATTTATTTTTAGAAATTGATATTAAATATCTTCATCATCAAATGACATCATTTCTTGGAATGACATCCCTTGGCCATAAATACATAAAATATCTCATCACGCCACCCCGTGCCTCATTAAGACCCTCCATGCCTAGTTAATGCCCCTCTATCCCAAATATTTATATTATTATTTATGAATTTTAATTACATAATTTAATTAATCCTTAGCCACACATGTTTATCTTGAGATGGATGGTTCAGGTTGATTCTAAACCATTCTAAAAATCTATAAATAGGAGGCCTTGCCTATTGAATTTTAAGCTCTTTTATGCTAAAATTATAATTCCAAAATGAATTTAAAATCATTTCATCTTAGTTTTATAATTCCCAAATGTTGAGCCATTCTAATCCATGTCAAAGCCAAATAAGGTACCAAGGAGAGATGGAGATAGCCACACTTCATTGATGCAAACTTCATGAGCACAAACTGAGCAAGCCACTATAAAAAGCATTTTGGAGAATACACACAAGGTGAAGGAAGGTATTTCTTTCATGTTTTAGTTGTGTTTTCCATTTTTTAAACTAATCTCCCCCTTTGAGCTAGGCTTAGGGTGTTATTTTAGTGTGTTGTTGATTGATTTATTTTATTTACTAACATACTACTAATCTCCCCTATTACAATCCTGTGTTCACAAGTTGATTAAATGATGTATCAATCATAAGATCACCACTATTTATTATCTTTAGTATTTTATACTTGAAATCTAAACAATGATATGTATTATGCCCATGTATTATATGAATATATAGGAGGTAGTTTGATCAACTTATTTCTAAGAATCTCTCAAAATATCACTTGAATTCTTATTATCCATTTACATAATTTTTGAATCACTTATTGTATATTTATTCTATTTTAACTTCGCATTTTTATATGAAATATTATTAGGCACAACATTGTTAAATGAATAAGAAAATACATGATTGACACTAACATAATCTAGATTCTATACTATGCAATCTAATTTTCCAATGATGTGATATTTGAACTGTAATACTAAGTTTCCTTTTTCAACTCTTTTATTAACTTTACCATATAAATGATTTTATATTTAAGGGATTCACAAGCATAACCCCTAGGTACTTCAGATTTAGCATACATATATATGCCATCAACAGAAGATGTGAGAGGTAGAGGGGCTTAAGGATGAATAGGTTGGTTATCTTATTTTGGCACTATAGGATGGGATACCTTACCTCTTAGGATAGTGATAGCATGGACCTAGTTAGAGGGTAAGTAGATATCATAACCTTGAGGGTTATGAGGATAAAGATAAACTTTTCTAGCAATTTTAGATTTTCCAAAGACTAAATAGAGAAAAAAAAAAGAGGAGAAACGTATTAATGCTAGCACACACTCCAACGTTATTAATAAATAATAATTTAATTTCAAACCCTAGGAGGGAGAAAGTTTATAAGAGAACCCTAAGGACAAGACTAGGTCTTGTAATATTAAATAAATAAAATGGGTTCACAAATATGTTTTATTAAATTTAGGAAAACAAGGAAATATGTAGATGAACCTAAGTGACAAACTAATATACAACATCATGAATAATAATACAATTATTAAATGTCGACTGATTTAAAACTTGATGAATCTAGTAACTTATTGAATGAGGAAAGTCCAATAAAAAACTAAGACTTAGCTAGAAAACATTTTTATCAGATGAATTTAAAGTTGAAACCTTTGAAGGTGGTTGGGTATGGAGACTATGAAACTATATCTATAAGTAAAATTAGACATAGATAATAACACCCTAATATGGATAGGAGAGGGTAGAACTCTCTTACTTTGTTATAATGTTATTACCTAATAAATAGTAAAGATATGGTATTTTTTGGTTCTATTCACCTTGTATGTTTATTCTATGTTTTGAGTAGGAGCTTTCAATCAGTTTTGAGGGATACTATATGATAATTTTTCTTTCAAAACCCTAGCTCCTTGACATGTGAATACTAATGAAAATTAATGGGAGAAAAAGGGGTTAGTGGTTTGAAGTTGGGCATGAACTCAATACCCATTTTGATGAGTTATGCCTGCATACCAATATTCTAAAGAGGGATCAAACTTCATGTAGTTCTCTCATGATATGGTGGTGTGCTAATAAATGGTACAAAGTGTTAGATGTTGGTGCAATATTGGTGTGATTAAGTTATTTAACCATGACTTGTGACCTTGTATATGTATTCATAATTTATCTTTGGGCTACTAGGGATGTATGTAACTAGAATTTGAAGAAATATGGAGTTTTCTCCCATGTGAAATTAGATTTCTAGTGTTTTTAAGTGTGAAAGTCTCTTGTGTAAAAAATGGTTTCAAATGTGTTTTTATATTTATATATTTAAAATTAATTAAAATTGGGATTATTAGGGACATAAGATGACGTTTTCATAATTTTGAAAACTTTAACTTAAATATTATTTGCTGGGAGGACAAGAGAGGGGGGTTAAACAATAGAGTGAGGCACTCCTATCGAATAGGGAGTTATTTTTGAATGGGGATAAACCATGATGTTGAGGGTATAGAATGGATTGGATTATATTTGAGGTTGATAACATGATGGATGGTTGCATTCTATGGTTGTTAATCATCTTATAAGATTGAGTCCCCCACATGCAAGGTCATTGAAAGTGATTAGAAGTGTCATAGGATATGTCTAGAGTTGTGTGTAAAGGAGTGACCAAAAGTGCACTATTTTAACATAAAGTTTACACATACCTCAACCACATTAACCACTTGATCATGTTCTTCCACATAGATATTAGCATTACAAATATGGCCCTATAAAATAGGATTATAAGAGTGTCATTGCCTAGTAATTCACTTGCTTAATATTTTTTGCATGCTCTCTATCATGAGAATGTAATATCCACATGGTTACTTGAACATGCATTAGTACCATGTCACATGACCTCAAGTGGAAAAATAATGGAGGATATTAGCCATACCATAACTCATCTATCTCATTATTTGGACTCTTGTCTTTAGGAATTGGTCAACATTCATAAGGCACTCTATGATAAGAATTGAGCATCCAACTTGTTTTCAAACTAAGCCAGTAATGATTACCAATGTGATAAGGAAAAGAGCACATAAAAAATATAATAATATAAATACTCATAAATATGTGTGTTATATAATAGGTTTTCAATAAAATGTATTGTACTAGAGTTTTTTTGTTAAAACATATCAAGGAGAAATAAGAAATTTATATCAAAATGTTTTGAACATGAGAATGGAGAAAAAAAAAATTCTTCAAATTAGGTTCACAATTTTACCAATTATTTATTCATTAAATAATAATGAATACAACACTTAAAATATATTCTAACAATCATCACTATAACTCTATTTATTTTATATGTCTATCATGTATATCCAAGAGGATGAGTTACCCTCCACAATCCTAGATAAGATAAAGATTATCAATTAAGCTCGACTACCACTAATTTTCTTAGTAACTCAAAAATTAGTAATTATTACAAAAGCTCAACTACCACTTATTACTTTAGGGGATAAACTACCAATAATTATTGTAGGGGCTCAAAATTCCACTATTTTTTATAGGACGAGATTGATATTGGCACAACTAATAAAAATGTCACACTTTCCAATTACTCCAAACCTGATTTCAAACTACCTTATATATGTATTTAGTAAATTTCCTTCCATCTAAATCTTTGGTCAAAGAATTAATTAGATTATCTTGATTTTTTACTTATAATAGTATCACCTCACCTAATTCTACTAATCATCTGATATAGTGGAATTTTACCATGACATGATTTTTTTTAAATATAAATTGGGACTCATTTTTAAGTCAATAACACTCTAATTATGACATCATAAGTGCAAAAATCCATGTTTGAAACCAATATCTTCACATAAAAATTATATTATTTGGAATATTCTATATTAGAAATGTATTATGCCTTTATATTATATTGGGAAATAATATGTTTCATTTTTCTCCTCTATCATATATTTCCTCTAAAAAGGGTAAAAATAAAGGAAATTTGGGATTTTCCCTTGTCAACATCACTACCAAAATCAAAGAAAACAAACCCATGTAATTGTAGCTTAATATTTGTATCTCCATGATAGCAAATAGAATAATATTTAGTACCCCATAGGTATCTTAAATATTGAGACCTATACAAATTTGTTACATGGAAATTACATAAACCTACTTATAAATCCCACTACATGAAATATGTGTGGTCGTGTGCATATCATTTCATACATGAGCTTTCAAATTTATATAGAATAAGTAACTCATGAAATTTATTCTTGGCATTGTTTACTCTTAGGACCTAAGAAATTAATTTATTTCACGTATTAATTGTCATACAATTATCCATCCTAAATATTATAATCATGTCATCAACATACTTTCTCTATCTAATCCAAAATTTTATATTCTTATGGTCTCTTCTCACCTCAATACCTAAATAATAATGCAATGGTCCAAGATCCTTCATGTAAAACTATCTTAACAATTCATTTTTGGTTTTCTTCACTACTTCTTTAAAATTACTAATTAACATAATATCATAAAAATATAAGACTATAGTTATGAAGTGATAATTTGGGGCCCAAGAGGAGATACAGTGGATAAGTTCACTTAACAAATGAATTATGTTTTTCTTTAACAGTATATTTAATTATAAATGATTAAGGATATATCAAATTGAAGTAAAACAAGGGAAAGATAAATTAATATGATGGACTCTAGAATAAAACTATAGTTATAACATTGTATTATGCAAATTTATGTATAATATCCACAAGGTCAGATGTGTGATGTATGCATACTTCCTAGTCTATCTCAATCTCAATAACTTATTATAAATAATAGAATAATGTATTAATATAAAATAGAGTAACATGAAGCATTAGTTGAACCATTATAAGAGATATAAATAATTTATTCATTATTAATCATTGTCTTTATTCTAGTAACATTTTTGTCACTTTTACCAACTATTGGAAAAATAGGGTTGTCATCTATAGAGGCAAGACTTTTTCTATCACCAAATAACTCATTACCTCTATCACTAGTCTCAACAGGGATGGTTTAAATTTATTCATAAATAAATTTGACAAGGTTTTAAAGGAGAAAATGATTTTGGAGGGTTCCATGGTTAACACCTTGGGATTTTTCAAAGCTGGGATTGTGTGTTCCTCTTTCCCTGCTACTTTTGGTGAGGTAGCTTGTATTTTGGTTAGGTATGTGAATTTGGAAGGTAGGTATAACACTCTATAATTTCATAATCTAGTCCTTTTGAACCATTTTCATAAGGGCCCAAGGGCTAGTATCCCATATTATATCTTGCAATCCATGGAAGCTTCATTCAATAATTTTAGGCACACAAACATGCCATGCCTCTTCATGAAGGGGTTATTTTTCCTTTGAATCAACACTACAATTTTATCTTTTTTAACATTCTAATTTGTAATATTCCTCCCCCTCCCCCATTTGAAACTTTTTTTTAGAGAATGATTAATACTAAGAATCCTATATTTCATTCCTCACATTCTCCTCCTCCCAAAAGGGTGCTTAGAAGTAGTGATAAAGGCAAGGGTCCAGATCCTATCTTTCACATGGGTAAGAAACTTTACATTGTAGAGATCCTCCTTAACATGGGACAAGATGTTATGGATTATGGTCTCTCGCAACACAATCTCAAGTAACCTAGGCTCAAAGCTCAAGTTATGTAGCTTGAATAAATGATCAATGAGTTTAGGAAGGAGGCCACACATCTTAACAAGATTATTAATAATGGAAAGAAGAAGGTGGATAAATCCTCCAATTATAAGACTAAGATGGAAGATATTTTCAAAATAATGAAATATTTGGAAGATACTATGGATCAAATAAGGGTAAATTTGATTGATCATATGGCCATACACCAGGCCATTCTAGAGTTCCTTGAGTTTCAAGCTAGGAAAGTTTGCACCCTTATCAACTTGTATCCAAGCTTGTGGAAGGGTGTCACTAAGAAGAATTATTATCTAACCACTATTGATATGACATACCCATCTCAAACTATTACTCTCAATCTATTTAATACATTGGAGTGACTCAATAATAGCTTCAACAAGCTCCTCTAGTGAAGCTTCCTTTTCTCTATTTTTCTACCGTGTTGTTGTTTTGGTGCTACTTAGATGTTGTGAAGTTGTTGTTGATTTGTTATTTTGGTGTTTTTATCTATCAAGATACTCCCTGTTGTTGCCCTTTTTGACTTTTCTAGTTTTTAAACATTTTTTGTAGTTAGGAGGTGGACCCCATTCTTTAAAAAAACCACTTTTGTACTCATGTTTTATCTAGATTTTGAGCCTTTTTTGGTTATGTTTTTCCTAGATTTATCTATCATTTGAGCCTTTTTGTTTTGGGTATGGTCCATTTCAAAACCATTTACCAATAATAATAATAAAACACCACTATAATGTTGTGAAATACAATACTGAAAATATATGAGTTGTGTGGTATTTGATAAGAGAATATATGATTTAAAGTTATTCATGTGCACTTTGGATGATTTTTAATGTGTTGATGAATATATAAAATGATGTAAAGTAACAACATGGTACCATGAATCAATTGAATTCATATATCCTCTTAGATTATTTTCCTCTCCTAAAAGACAAATCAACCCTATTATATGTTCTTTATAATACAAGATATGGTAAATGGTTTGAAATAATAATTTATATAAATCATTCTACCTTATAAGTTACTTAACCTCCATTGATGACTGAAAGAGCGGAATATCCCATATACCCTTATCTTTAACTCAAACAAAAATTGCTTGATATAATTTTTATAGTATGTTAAATTTAGGCTTGGTCTCTACTTTTTTAAGTGTATCTAATGTATACATATAATTCCCACCATTGTTGTATCAAAATTTCAAGTTAGAATGACTTCCCATAATAATGTACAAACTAGACCAAAACCCATCAAAACACCTAGATTCTATTATTCACTTGGTGTGCATCTTATAAAATGTATTGGTGCATCACTAATTGGGGAAATTCACTATACACAATAATCACAATCATTTGATTCATCTTGAGAAAAATTATGACCTGACAAATTGACATTTTTGACCATTTGTGCATGACAACTTATGACAAAATAAGAATCACGAAAAGGCTAATCATTATTACTTAAATAATAAAATATAATTAACAGGTTAAGTGAAAAATCCATGGAAAATTAATGAATATAAAATTTTATAAATTCATAAATTTAACAAAATATTTTAAAGTGACATTAGCATGACATCATCAGTCATAAAATTCATGAATCCAAAATATCAACATAAATTCAAAAAATATCTAAATTTAGAAGTCCATGTCTATTAATTGCTATATTAACTCCAAAATTGCATGCCTTTAGTCCACTAAATTTCACTCAACTTGGGCCATTTATTCTCATCTTCAAATGGATGTTCTTATCACTTTTCCAAGCCTATAAATACAAGGGCCATCATAAACGAAAATGAATATTTTTAGTGAAAATAAACTATGCATAAATACTTCTAAAAAGCTTCACCAATTATTCCAATTAATTTAAAAACCAATCCAATATTATTTAAGGAGATGTTGGAGGCACTAACTCAATAACATTACTAAATATTTCAAGTTCTCTATCTAGGCATGAACATGCTTATGGATCAAATTTGTTGGTAAAGTATATGGGGAATGTATAAATTATCTTGTTTATGTTTTATTATTTGTTTCTTTATCTCATTGACATTACCCAAATGAGTGAGTAGTCTTAGTATATTATTTCTTGATTTGAGTCATTAATGAATGGACTAACCTATTTTTTAATATTATTCTACATTTAGAATGCACAGTGAGACTATGTAGCCCATCAAACTTATTGGAAACCCTCCTAAGCTTTTAATTGTCAAATTTGATTATTATTTATAATTAATTTCCCCTTTTCAATTTCATGGTCCATTTACCAAATTGATGAATATTTATTATGCCCATGTACCAAAAAGTATATCAAGACCATCTATAAAATTCAACAAAAACTTAGAATATAAACCACTTTTACCGTGACATTCTCATTGATTTAGGGGTGAAAAGGTATCATACATCAAAGATTGAATTTTTTTATAGAAATTTGAGAGAAGGATAGAATTAAAATTCCACCATAATTAATTTAATTATTTAATAAATGATTAAATTTTTAATCCTATCAAAGGTGAGTATAAAAAAAGGACTCAGTGATTAGGCTATAAACCCATTTTAGTTTCTAATTTATGTTCATGATGCTTGATTTTTATATGAATAACTTATTTGTATTTAAAACAAAATGCAACAAATAAGTCAAGTCCAACACATAGTCCATACCACACTTACAAGATGAGGTGTTATCCTACCTAATTTTTGGATTGTCTTTACCCCATTTTAGTGTTATGTTAGCCAACTATATCATTATGATATTCACATAGCACCATTATATTGTATAATTAAAAACTATTCAAATCAATTCCATTTGGATCCAAATCTAGTTCAGAAAATATTGTTCACATTGGGTTGATTTTTACCCCATTCATATACCAAACCATTCCAATCTAAAACTAGTTTCATCTTGAACATGTACCAAACCAATTCGATGCCATATCGCATTAATTTTGAACTATATGAAAATCCAATTGAATTCAAATCTATTTCATCTTGAATTACATGCCAAACCATTCCAATTCTAATTTGGTTCACCTTGAACCATGTGCCAAACCATTTCAATCTTATTAGGTTTATCTTGAACCACATTTTATATTTTATTTAATTCATATTAAGCCACATGCAAAGCCATTCCAATCCAATAAGTTTAATATTTAACCAAGTTATAATTTTTATTAAAAATTCATTCAACTTTGACCAAAGTTAGCTTCAAATCTAAAAAATTAGAATAATGTCAAATCAAGTCTATATTGACCAAGTCCAATTATTCTAAGTCCATTGCATGCCAATTCAAACCACTTCTAGTATTTACATTCAATCTCTCACACCTTTTATTTGGGAATGATGAATTCATGTTATTCATAATTTCTTTCATTTTAATCACATCATGTCATTCTACCCTTTTTAGGCCAAGCCAACATAAGCCAATTAAGTTGGATAAAAACTATCCTCTTTGGGCCCATTTTATCTATAATAATAATGCACTCTTTGGGCCTATTATATAAAAGACCAAGACCACCATCTTTGGGGTATTAATTTGGACCAATACCAGCATATTTGGGATAGTTTTAATGACTAATACCAAGACCAAACTATTTAGAAAATTTCTACCAAGCCAATTCTTCCCTCTTTGGGATAATTTCATTCAAGACCAATTCCCTTGCATGAATCATTGCTTGTTCATGTATTTTATTCCATATTTTAACATGGAATTAAAATTTGATATGGATAAAACCTTATTAAATCAATATAAAAATGAAATCATTTTGTATCTCATAGTAAATGGAACCAAACTCTTCCCTAACTTCCTCTAGACTGATTACATACCCTAGTTCAAAAAGAAGAAATACATGTGTTGAAAAGGATAAATTGTAGACCCACCCAAACATAACCATGTCATCACTTCTCAAGTACAATAGGATGTTTAAATATTTTTTAACCGTTCATGTTTACTTTATATACCTCTCTAACTACTACTTTATTTGAATATTCTCTATCTACTTATCCCTATCCAATCTAGTCTAAGAGCCACAACAAAGATATAAATTATCCCTTTAAGGGACATTATCTATTAAAGGCCAAAGTATGTCCAAGTGTAATAATTACTTGATCAAAATATGTCATGATCCCAATTCTAATCATGATTATATAAATCCACTTCCAAACCAAGGTCAAGATAATCAACCAATCTTTGCATTTTTGTCGAATCACCCATCCTTGACCAAATCGATACCATTGTTGTTCCACCTTTATTTAAAGAATTATATCTGTTTAAAGAAGGACCCATTTTCAATGAACCTATAATTAAAGAACCCATTATTATTTAGATATAACCCATTATTCATCCATTGCTAAACATTCACCATTTTAAAAAAATTCTTTATACCATAGCCTTCATTTCCAAGTGGAAGGTGAACAAGGTACTTATGGAAAAAACATTTCAATAAGACCTTTTGTGGCTACATTTACATCATAAGAAAGTTACCCTTTATATCCAAATTTTTTATCAACATCAACATCTAAATTATAATTAGGTCTTATCTTAGGACCAATATATCAATGGGTTTCCATTCTGAAACCAATATTTAACATCAGAAGTAGGATCAACATCAGTATCAACATTAGATTTATATCCCCTTGAGTCTTAATCAATTTTATAAGTATAATACATTAATGGATACCAAAACATTATATACACACTTATACCAAATCCACTTAAATTCAAGTCTTCATATTCAACATGCCTTAATAGTTATTTTGATATTAGATACATACTCCTTGAAGATTAGATTGAATATATTTGTGATCCTTCCATGATTTTTGATTACATTTCCTTTGAAATCAAAGCAAGTAATCCTAGTAACATATATGATGATTATTTTACCATTTACCCTTGATGTTACACATGCCTTTGCCATTACCCATCCTATGCATTATGTTGGCATGACACTACCCATAATCATTGATTGGGATCGATAGAATCACATATTATTGAAATCCTTCCATGGAAACATTTTAGTGGTATAATTTTTGGGGATACAAGACAAAATTAAATTATAAAAATAATCTCATAATGAAACCTTATTTGAGGTGCTAAGGGATAATAAAATTCTAAAATCAACAAATTCTAACTCAACATCTCTAGTGAAACCTTGTTTGAGTTGCTAAGGGATAATCAAAGTATAAATTCAACATCATTTAGTGAAACCTTGCTTAAATAACTAAGGGAAAATAAAAATGAATTAACAACATACCTTATTGTAACTTTATTCAAATTTCTATTAGACAATCCAAATCAGAATAGTCAATAAGAATTGGTTGGTGAAAACCTATTTGAGGTGCTAATAGATAAGCTAATTAGTTCCTCATTGATTTATGAAGACATTATTGAATTCACAATTACTAAAATCAAATAAATTTTGGAATCATAAATAATGTGTGTGACTGAAAGTCCAAATATTCATCTATCCTTTAACCACTATACATTCCATTATGATCTATTACTCATTCAATTTCTATATTACATCACCAAATCAGACCATTTATCCCATGCCTGCCCTTATTTACCCTTCCTAGTATCACTCTTTTTTAAATAGGTTATGAATACACTTTTTTTAGAGGTTTGGAAGAAGCATAATTTATGACCAATGAAGATCATGATAATAACAACATAGTTCACATTAGTATCAATATTTTGATAAAGCATCTATTTGGAATAGGTATTGGTTATATAGCGAAGGGTCTACATTATGCATCCCAAATCCTCCATTGAATTGAGGTGTTAAAATATTAAAAAATAAAAAACAATTAAAAGATAAATAATTTGTCCAATGGTTAAAACCATGATTATGGTGCATTGGGTAAGTACCATGATGAAAACTAGGTTTTTGGCATCATGTATAAATAATGTTTTGTCTACAAATACCTTTACACTTTGGGGCATACTCATTTTCATTAAATACCATTTTTACCATTTTTTACATTTAATCCTATTCATCTGAACCGATCTTACTGTGACCATTAGTCTTCCTATCTTAAACTTGTCATGGAAATGAAATGTATATTGAGACATGTTTTGGGAAACCTTTTGTCATATTACCCGAATGATAGTTTGATGACTAGAGACATTTGGTTCTCGTGTTACATGGTGCCTAGAGACACTTATTCCTTTCTCTCATTATCATCCATTATTATCTAGTGTTATCCATTAGTCCTTCATTCATTATTATTTCCCATTTTTTAGGTTGAACTACATTGACTTGAGGTCCATTTAGACTATATATGAAGTGCTTAGATTCTTATCACAACTCAGTCAATACTTATATCACACTATCATAAATTTTTTAGTATTATAATCCATGCTCTCATTATTTTTTGAGCATTCTAAGCCAACTCTCATCACTTTTTGAGAATTATAAGCCATGCTCTCACTATTTTGAGAGTATTGTAAGCCAAATTGCACCATTTTTTTAGTATTTTAAGACATGATATCATTGTTTTATGAGCATCCTAAGCCATATTATTTCCATTTTTATGATTTAAAATTCTCACACTCTCATTGTTTTATAATCATTCTAAGCCAACACTTACCATTTTACGAGTCTTCTACAACACACTCTTGACATTTTTTGAGAATTCTAGGCCACACTAACCATTCTATGAGTTACCATTCTCACATTATCATCATTTTATGTGTTAAAAAATTATGAATATATGAATCCTCCATTGAGTGGAGATGCCAAAATCCCAAAAACATTCAGAATAATCTAAAAAACATAAATATTAGAACAAGACTTACAATATCCATGAGAGATATAAAGATACAAAATCCTAAAGATTTTAAAAAGGCTTAAATTTTCCATGATAGATATAAATCCAAAAAATTAAAAAGCATTTGTCTTGTCCTAAATCCAATAATTATTAGTTATTGATCATTAAGAAAGTCATGTTATCAACCATTGGGATGTGTCCTTCCTAAATATACCCTAATGTGGTCTATTCATTATTAGTTCCAATAATTTTAGTCACCTTGGGATGTGTCCTTCTATTTCATGTATACATTCTTTGGATCACTATTATATTACCATTATCATTGATCCTATAGAGTGTATTTTGACTTGGTTAATGACAAGATGATTTCTATTTCTTTTTATTTTCCTATTCATGTGTTTGCTTGTTTTCCTATTTATTTACTTTTGTTGTTGTTTCTTTAGATCAATCCATTGTGATAGATTATGTCATAATCATGGTGATTATTATAATTTACTTTTAATTGAGTCTATCATTGACATATATTAACATTATCATCACAGTTTTTATCATTGGTGTGTTTTTTCCTTATATCTATTAGATCAGGAGTTAGTCCTTATGCATGTTATGGCCAAGTCATCATGGTGTTTTATATCATGATGTATGTCATCACTTGATACATTAAAAATCATTGAGGCTTATATATGATTTTATATTATTCTATTAATATCTCCATATGAAAAACCATTCACTATATAATCAAATCATTTTCAGTCATCTTTGACCTCATCACATTATCCCATTTTCCTTGATCAAATCAACATAATTAAACATTTTAGATAAATATGTTCATCAAGATGTTCATATCCAAATGATCATATAAAAATAGTGTCATACACATGGTTCTATCAAATATTTTAATCTTCCTCATCCATTTTCTCCCATCTTGGGAGAACTACATTGGCCTAAGGTCCACTTAGACTATGTAGGCAATGCTCAGTACCAACTAGTTTATGTGGTTAGCTTGACCACACTTTTCCATTATTATTAACATCCATATTATTCCAATATAAACTCATTAATATTAAATAATTATTGTGTTATTCCAATCATTTGTTTCATTACCTTTGAGCATTATTATGTACCTAGTTTTTATGGCTTATTAATTATTTGAAAATTCATTTTACCATTGCACCTACATTTGTTTTATTCATATCATTTTTAATATATGAAATAATTTATATCCTATATCTTTGTTTTCTAATCAATAAATAAAATTTATTAGATTTATAAATAATCACAATGACCCTATTGGGGAAAATAATTTAAATAAACAATCAAATCCACCCTACTAAGGTAAATCATTAGTCAATTAATATATCTTTGTTCTAATTCCAATCTCTACAACTTTCACCTTCTTTGGTAAAATCAAAGTTTGTAACTCTTTTATGGATTGATCATGCCCTAAACCCATAGCTTTCTCTGTATTTTTGGTATGTCAAAGTGTGATGCTTATTTTGGGATGCATCCTTCCCATTTCCCCTACCTTGGGGCCAATTTAATTATATTATTTATCGTCATTGGAAATAAATGTGTGTAAACATTGGATCATATGGATTAATCTTATCCATAGGTTGATTTCACTTTTATTCTTATCCATTTTATTCCTTTTTAGATCCTATACATAAATCTTATTTTTTAGCCACTCCCTTGAGGGGGCATCATGGGCATTTCCAAACATTGTTTGGGGTTTCCTTGAGGACTCATTTTCAATAAATTAAATAAGGTTTGACAAAAGTGGAAATGAAATAATTTAATCCAATTATGATAATTTCAAGAAAAAAAATTAGTATTTGAATTTTTTTTCTTCATATAAATGTATTTCCACATCCTTTCAAATAATATCAAAATTTAGACATCCAATTTTCAACATTATCATTTCAAAGTTGCAAGTCATAATGACTACCTATAATAACACACAAACTAGACCAAAAACCACTGAAATGCCCAAATTATGTTGCACATTGATGTGTATCTTATAAAATGTATTGGTGCATCACTAATTGGGTAAATTCACTATATTTAATCATCACCTTCCTTTGATTCATGTTCATTCAAATTACAATCTAGTAAATTGACATTTTTGACCATTTGTGCATGATAATTTATCAAATTCTAATAATTTCAAAAGGATAATCAACATTACTTAACTAATCAAATATAATTAAATTTTTAAGTGAAAAATACATTATAAATAAATGAATTATAATTTTACAGATTCATAAATTTAACAAAATATCTGAAAGTGACATTAACATGACATCATCAAACACAAAAGTCATGATCAAAAATATCAACATAAATGAAGCAAATATCTAAATTTGGAAAGTCATGCCTATTAATTGAAATATTAACTCCAAAATTTATTATATTTTTTCCACAAAATTTGAATCATCTTATGACATTGGATCTCATCTTAAGATGGATGATCCTTATCACTTTGCCAATTTTGTATATACAAGGGCCACCATAAACCAAAATGAATATTTTTAGTACAAAGAAACTATGTATAAATCCTTCAAAAAGATCAACTCATTCTTATAATTAATTCACAAACCAATCTAATATTTATTGAGGGTATCTTTTAGGCACTAACTCAATGACATTACTAAATATTTTAAGTTCTATATCTGGGAACGAACACGCTTGTGGACTACATTTGATGGTAAAGTATATGGATAAGATATAACATGTCTTGTTTATGATTTATTATTTATTTATTTATCTCTTATGCCTTTCCCAACTGAGGGAGTAGGCTTAGTGTGTTGGTTTTTGATGTTTTTTCTTTATTTTTGTCATTAAAAAATGGACTAATGTATTATGTAATCTTATTATACATTTATAACATCTAAAATGTCTAGAAAAGGAAAAAAACAATGATGCAATAATCTTATGTTGAATATTTGATTCATCCCAAGATAATAATTAATATTAAGCTAAAAATATATCTCTCCTACTTGCTTAGTGATGATATAGGGCTTCTACTAAAGTGGACAATTATTGCAATAATATCCCATGAGGCTTTCCTTCTACATGTGAATAAATACTTGATCACCAGTTTGTATGCAGTGAAATGTTTGATGTTAATAATGACACTAATTTCATGTATATATCTCCTATTTCATACTCATTTTCACTTGTCATTTAATGTGATTAATGAACTCAACATTTTTCAACGTCCTTTTGAGCTAAAGAAGTTTCTATTGTTAATGGTGGTATAGAATAAGCTATGTCAATGAGTGCCAAAGGTTAGAAACCTAAGTAAACATGAAAATTTTGTGTTTAATGGAGTTATATAGAGATCTTTTGTATTTTTTTTGAATGAGAGGAATAATTTCACCCCATGTGAATTTATTTTATGAATATTATATTCTTATAAGGTGCACTATAATTTTGTTTACCACTTATGCCCATCCATAAATCTGAAGATGGAATGTGATATGTTTATTCAAATTTTTAACATAGACAAAAGAATTTTCCAAAAAAATATCAAAAATAATGTATCTTTATCAAACATGATAGTTCAAGTTTTTCTAAAGTGGTTCCAGACATGTTGAAAATATAATTAAGTTGTTTATGGAGTTGAGATTCTTTTAATACAAGGTAAAAATATTACACCTTTGAGAATATATCAACTACTACATAAACACAATCATTACTATGCTTAGTATTAGGGTATCCTAAGAGAAAATTCATGGAAATGTAATCTCGTAGTCTCATCAAAAATAATTTAGCATATATACCTTGTTAATTATTAAATGTTTTGGAAATTTCACATGTCGTACAAAACCTGATGTATGTGACAACATAATACATGATGTGTTACAAAAATAAGTACTTATGTAACATCAGAAGGGTATTTTCAACTCCAAAATGTCCTAAAACCTTGTTTAAATGAGATTCACATGTTATTTTTTTTATCCCTCCATTTCTTGGTACACACATGTGCACAAGATGATATATAAGACCATATTCTAAGTATATAAATTTTGAATATATTTTCCATAAATAAATTTATAATATATTTATACAAAGTCTAATTCATATGGATAGAATTTTGACTATGTTTACTTCATGTCCACATGCATCAATAAAAATGAGGATAGATTAAACCATAGGTTAACTTGTTTAAAGTAAAAAGTAATATGGGGGTGATTAGTTGCATAATAATAACCATTCAATTCCATTCATCATTTCATGAAGCATACATTCACATAAGAGATCAATGCATAAGTAAATAACTACACAAGAATATCACAAGATAACACAAGAGATATGTGGGAAACTATCTTAGGGGATAAAACCCATTGAACCATGAATATCTAATATATTCCTATAATCTCAAGATCCAAAGTTTATTGAAGCACTAACTTCACAAGGAGCTCTAACCCCTACATAGTTGAACACCCACCCAACTAGTCTTCTATAAGCTCCAACTTGTAAGGAGGATCTAACCCACTATTAAACCAACCAAAAACATAAATACCTATTATAACACCTATTTATAATATTCAACTGATGATTACCTCCTTTATTTTCACTCTTTCTCCTTCACTCTCACTCAACCAGCCTTTTAGGCCTTCTCACTCAATTAGCCTCTTCTAAGCTCATTAGGTCCATTGACCTATGTATCCACCTACATATAATTGATTATATATTTATAAATTATCCTATGATACCTATTATATTCCTTAAATACTCCTTATATTTCAATGTCTCTCTCCTTTGCTTGTATCTTATCTTCTCTAACTAGCCCAAATAAGGCCAATTAGGCCTTGCCTTTATATCACACTCTTAGTCTCATCCATCTTGGTCAGCCAAGATACTTAAACCACTTGTATTATAATTTTAATAAATCCTAATAAATGTTTTACAAAATAAAAAATCATTCTAAATGTTGGTTATAAGCCACAAAGGCCAAAACACCATTAGCCCTAGTTGAGACCTAAAGTAATTAGGTCTTTTTCAAGACACACATTACATTTGAACACTTTTAAACATATTTAAATTTTAAAAATTATTGAAAGACATAATAAATTTGAAATATACCATTTACCACTCCCACATATGTCCACACCATCTATAACTCCAACTCACCACTTGAGCTAAGCCATTTACCTTACTCACCATTAGGCCTTAAAATACATAAAAGTCCATCTCATGAAACTGAAGTACATAGTCAATTTTATCATTAAAAAAAAAAAACATACTAATAAATCATTTATGACATTAAAAAAAAATTATTTCCATTTGACATCTTCACACAAACCAAAAGGCCTAAAACCAACTCTAGAAAAATGACCATTGAGGATGGTCAAATACTATCAAAGTATAGTCAAGTAACTTTGACTAAAAAAACATTATTAAGAATAAAAACACCTTTAAATTTACCTTTTAGACTTATATAATATCTTAAAACTCATTATTTTCTATATCTCAATCCAAACAACCTCAAACTCACCTCTTTAAAGTGATCACTCAAACTACTTGTAGCTCCCAAAAGTACAACCATGTAGAAGTTCATGTTTAGTACTTATAAAAGTGATTCCAAGACATCTTTTATATATATATATATATATATATATATATATATATATATATATATATATATATATATATATATATATATATATATATATATATATATATACCTCCTTTATTTTCACTCTTTCTCCTTCACTCTCACTCAACCAGCCTTTTAGGCCTTCTCACTCAATTATCCTCTTCTAAGCTCATTAGGTCCATTGACCTATGTATCCACCTCCATATAATTGATTATATATTTATAAATTATCCTATGATACCTATTATATTCCTTAAATACTCCTTATCTTTCAATGTCTCTCTCCTTTGCTTGTATCTTCTCTTCTCTAACTAGCACAAATAAGGCCAATTAGGCCTTGCCTTTATATCACACTCTTAGTCTCATCCATCTTGGTCAGCCAAGATACTTAAACCACTTGTATTATAATTTTAATAAATCCTAATAAATGTTTTACACAATAAAAAATCATTCTAAAGGTTGGTTATAAGCCACAAAGGCCAAAACACCATTAGCCCTAGTTGAGACCTAAAGTAATTAGGTCTTTTTCAAGACACACATTACATTTGAACTCTTTTAAACATATTTAAATTTTAAAAATTCTTAAAAGACATATAATAAATTTAAAATATACCATTTACCACTCCCACTTATGTCCACACCATCTATAAATCCAACTCACCACTTGAACTAAGCCATTTAGCTTACTCACCATTAGGCCTTAAAATACATAAAAGTCCATCTCATGAAACTCAAGCACATAGTCAATTTTATCATAAAAAATAAAAATAAAAACATACTAATAAATCATTTATGACATTAAAAAAAATTATTTCCATTTGACATCTTCACACAAACCAAAAGGCCTAAAACCAACTCTAGAAAAATGACCATTGAGGATAGACAAATACTGTCAAAGTATAGTCAAGTAACATTGACTAAAAACACATATATATGGACTTATTAAGAATAAAAACACCTTTAAATTTACCTTTTAGACTTATATAATATCTTAAAACTCATTATTTTCTATATCTCAATCCAAACAACCTCAAACTCACCTCTTTAAAGTGATCACTCAAACTACTTGTAGCTCCCAAAAGTACAACCATGTAGAAGTTCATGTTTAGTACTTATAAAAGTGATTCCAAGACATCTTATCAACATATATATATATATATATATATATATATATATATATATATATATATATATATATATATATATATATATATATATATCCTATGTGATCTATATTAAATAATATAATATATGTATCATTGATTCTGGGATCAATCATTGGTCTTACAAACCAATCTCTTAGGCCTCTAGCTTACTATCTTAACACAGCTGGACAAGCCATCTTGGCTTCCACATATTAACACCTATAACTATATTTTAATATTATTATTAATCATATACATATCATTTATTTCTAAAATCACAACAATAAATTCATTTTATGTATCAAATTTTGTCATAAGGGCTCACACTTCTTCATTCTCATGGCAGACCTAGAACAATCAATCTAGCTCAAAACATAATCATGGTGAACATGAATTATCACACATATAAGGACACTTTATTAAACTTAAAATTAATTAATTATATCATTATACAACATATCAATTCCAATATCAAATTTATGGAGTTCTAATTATAAATATAGAACAAATAGATCAATCACTAAACCTCACTCCTTCATTATTCAACTCCATTTAGACAAGCTATCTTGAGAGCACTAGTTTCAACATATAAAATGAATTAAAATAATATAATAAACATTTAAAATAGTTATTTGTATTTTAAAAATACCCCAAATAATTTGATTCATCCCTAGTCACCTAAAACTCATCCTTAAACACATTTTCACACTTACCTAGTTTTTCTCACTATTTTCACTATCTGGAAGATTAGCAATAGGTCATATTTCATGAAAAAAATATTTGAAAAATAAAATTTTAATCACATAAAAAAATCCACGGAATTTAATAACAAATATTTACCTTCATCTTCAAATAACTTACATGTGTTGACCTAGTCAACTCTACCTATAACATCAAATTCCTCAAGAACAAGCACTTTTTTGTACCTTCTACTCACTTCATTGACAAAATAAGACAACATGAGGATTATTTGGGAATCATATACAACATAAAATCATAAAAAAATATTTTCCAATCCATTTTGTTCACTTTATATCAAGTTCTCTCCAATCAGGTCACTATAAGGGTTTTGGGAGGGTTTTGGACTAGTTTACATTCTTAACAAATGTTCATAAATATTTATACCTAAAATCATTTAAAATTATTTTAAAACCTTCTTAGGACCATTTTATATCTCTCCAAAAATTATGAGGACACCATTCAAAGTCTATACATTCCAATGAGCACCTAAACTTCCTTTTCAAGCTCTCATCTCTTCATTCTACATGCACAGGAGACATTCCAATGTGGTTTCTTGATTTATATTTCAATCCAAGACCTAAAAATTGTTAAAAATATTTGATAAAAAATATGCAACCTTATTAAATTCTCATATTTTCTTTATCACCTTGAAAACTCAACTTGGCCCTCCATTTAAACCATCTAGGTCTCTATTCATGCTAGGTCTAAAGCCACCAATCATACTTGGATCTTGAAATCACTAATAAACCTATTGTATTTATATCAATAAATCATAAAAATTTAAAATACATTTATTCCATGCTCATACAATTACTCTTACCTTGGAAACTGATCCTCATCCTCCATTTGGCCTCACTAGGTGTCTTGGCACATTAGGCCTTCAACCGCAAGTCACCTTAGGTCTGGAGTTTGACCTTATCACCACTGTAGATGCTCTTAAAAACCTCATACACATATAAAATTTACTCATTCCATACTCTGAATTTTCCATCCATGTTTACATAGGCCACATACTTCTTACCTCAACAAGCTACCAAGCTTGTGCCTTCACACTAGGTTTCTCATGCCAGGACTTGATCTCAAACCTTACCTTATTGCTACTATAGATGTACTTTATACCTCAATCATATTATTCAATATCTTCACTAATCTTATATAAATCCCTCAAATCATTATATATCACCTCATAATAATGCACTCATACCATAGCTTTTCATCATCATCAAACTAGCCTCTTTTTCATTAATGCATCTAGGACCAAGTCAACCTAAGACATCAATGAAAATAAATGACACTAATGAACACATTAAAATAATCTACCCCTTTTCCATTCATGGAAAACTACTTCTAAAAATGGAATTCCCCTAATCTGGTCTTCTTCCCCTTTGCCATTAATGACAAAGTGTCATACAAACTCTTACAAGATCATCCACACATATACTTCTTAATCTAAAACATCTCACATATGATCCCCCTCACTCTAGGCATACCTTTCATTTTATTAATGAACATACCTCAATATAAACTTCTAAAATTTATTTTATGAAACACAAGGCTCCTTTAACCACTTGATTGCAACCAAGAACAACAACTTTGACTTTTCATGACTGATATGACCTTATCAATAGTATTGAACTTCAAGTTGACTTGGACCAATGACTCACATAACTACTCATTAACTCATCTCATACAAAAAAACATTCCATACTTCACATTCTTCTCAATGGACCTGAGTCAGATCCCACTAACTCCATACTCCTCCTAATCACACCACTCATGGGAACACCAATATGTCTCACCCCTTCATTAAGTCTTATGTATATTTAATTCAATAAGGTCTATTTTTATAACAAATAATCAATGAGACTTTATGGCCCATCTAACCATACCAATGATCTAAAACTTGTCAAACACTTCATTTCTAATCTCCATAAGCCTCTTCCATGCTTTATACAACTCAAATCATTCACTTTCACTATGAAGACTCATTAGACCTTATGTTATTAATGTCCCATGGAGACCTAAATACAAATAAGTTTACTCCTTCTCACTTACCTATGTATTCTTGCATCAACTTGAACATCTAAAATAGGCATGGAAAATTCTCATATATGTCTCATTAAAACAAACAACTACCCTTTAACATCCACAAGACATCATGACTTACAACACTTTATGACATATTCAGGGAAACATATAGTCATACAACTCTGTGAGCAAAAACTTCAGTATAGCAGACCTTTTGATGCAACCTATCTTCTTTATGATCTTAAAATAGGATCAAACCAAGATGTTTACAATCATTCAATGATCCTTAGATCATTCTACCTCTCATGGAACAAATCATATTATTGGCAAATCACAATAACCATCTATGTTTGTCAATATTCCTCAAGCTCTAGAAATGAACAAACAAGACTCTTATAAGAAACTCAAAAAAAAATTCATACTCAGGTCACTTAATAACTTATTCAAGACATATAAAACAATATTATTGTCCCATTGTGAACTTAAGGTCATCTTGATGCATCTAGAATAGTTCAACCTCCAAGATACTCTTCAATTTTACCAAAGAAACAACTTTGTACACTCACAATCGGAATTTGCTTATGATGACATAAAAATTTTCACCTTAATAACACTAATGATATTATTTATGAACCTTTAAATAATTCAACACACTCTTATATGACATTTTTATGTTATCATGATAGTAATGAATCAAAACTTCTCAAAACTCACCCTTTAAGAACACTACAGTAGCTTTCTCCATACTTATAAGAAACTTTTCATACTAAATCAACATGATCAATTTCAGTCATTTTTATAATATTTAAAAATAATAAGAAACAATATATATCACTCATTTAAAAATCTAAAAACCATAAAACTTAAGGAAAACAAATCTGACAAGACTACCAATGGTCTCATAGACCTTCTTCAACTCACCCATTCCACTGTTTTGAATCTTGATTTTTGCACATCATCTGGAGCTCACACATGCATTATAATCATCATAAAAAATTAGGGAATCATTACACATAATTCACCTAATTTTCACTAATCCTTCACAAATTATAACATATTCATTTGCTTCAAGGTCACACACCTTAGGGTTTACAATCATATAATGACTTAAAACCCTCATGTCATTAAATTACATATATTAGGATAATTATTCACATATAGGGCCAAAATAACCATAATAAAATCATATAAAGTATATCCATGACATTAGGAACATCTTAAAACACTTTTTACAAACACCTTGAGAGTCTAAGGTCACTATACAACTCATCAAGTCATACTAGTCTACCATTTAGAAGACCTTGAGACATAGTCAACTTCCATGGAGCTTATATTAAATAAATTCACACTTTAATATATATTTATGATGATATATATCACTTCATATCATCTTATATCAAGTTTAAAATAATATTATGAAGTCTCAATTTGATTGACCACCTAAACCAAGCAACATCTTCCTAATATCATGTTAGTTGACCAAGTAGACCACCTTAGAATATCTTGACCTGTACTTCTTAATATGTATTTAGTGTCATTATAGAATGTAAATATTAGGTTTGATCTTTGAATTATCTTCTTTATATTCATTCTAATCTTCCAAATGGTACCTTTTACATTCTATCAACTCTTTAGACAACTCTGCAAGCATCATCACTACAAACAAGATGAACATTGTCCTCATTATATTTTTTACTACTTAGGATCACCTATAGGATATTAAGCCTATTATAAAGGTATATATATGATTAAAAAAAATCATGTAGATAATAAGATTGGGGGGTGAATCATTTTCATAATAATAACCATTCAATTCCATTCATTATTTCATGAAGCATACATTCACATAAGAGATCAATACATAAGCAAACAACTACCCAAGCATATCATAAGATAACACAAGAGATTTTGGGAAACCCTATTGGGGGATAAAAATTACTTAACCATGAATATTTACTATAATCATATAATGTCAATATCCAAATTTTAGTGAAGCATTAACTTCACAAGGAGTTCCAATCCCTACCTAGTTGAGCACCCACCCAACTAATTTTCTACAAGCTCTAACTTGAAAGGAGGTTCCAACCCACTGGGAAACCAAGAAAAATCTCATATAAATTGAAATATTATCATATTATAACACCTATTTATAGTATTTGACTGATGATGACATACTTTTTTCTTAGTCTTTCCTCTTCACTCTCACTCCAGCATCCTTTCAGGCCTTTTCACTCAATTAGCCTCTTCTAGGCTCATTAGATATATTGACCTATGTATCCACATAAATAAAATTTATTATATATTCATGAATTATCTGATGTTACTTAATTACTTGATACTTCTCTTTCAAATTCTCTCTCCTTCATTTGTATCCTCTCTTCTCTAACTAGCCCAAATATGCCAATTAGGCCTTGCCTTTATATCACACTCTTGATTAGAAAATATGCTTAAGCCACTTATATTACAATTATAATATATCATAATACACTTTTCACACAAGAAAAAATAATTTCATAGGTTTCCTATAACCTATAGAAGCCAAAACTCCATTAGGCCTAGTTGAGACCTAAAGCAATTAGGTCTTCTTCAAGGCACATGTTACATTTGAACTCCTTGGGCCATATTGAATTTTTTTTAAATTATTTAAACACATATTATACATTTAAAATTTAAATTTCATCACTCCCATATAGTTACACACTATATAGAACTCTGACTCACCACTTGAACCAAGCCATTTAGCCTACTCGCCATTAGGCCTTAAAACATAGAAAAGTTTGTCTCATGAAACTAAAGCACACAGTCAATTTTATCATATAAAACACTAAAAAAACATATTAATAGATAATTTATGATATAAAAAACCTATATATGTCTATTTTACATCTTCACATAATCCAAAAGGCCTAAAATTAACTATAGCAAAATGACCACTTAGGTTGGTCAAATACTTTCAAAGTATAATCAAGAAACTTTGACTACCAACACCTGCATATGGACTTATATGAATTTAAAAAAAAAATTAAATTTACCTTTAAGACTTATATAATAACTAAAAATTCATTGTTTTCTCTATCTCAGTCAAAACAACCTCAAACTCACCTTTGTGAAGTGATCACTCAAACTACCTATAGCCTTCGAAAGTATAGTCATGTAGAAGTTCATGTTTGTTAATTTTAAGAGTGATTAAAAGACATATTATGCATATAAATAGATCATATATGATATATATGACATCATATAATATATTTATCACTAATTTTAGTATCAATCATTGGTCATACAGACCAATCTCTCAAGCCTCTAGCTTACTGTCTTAACATAATTGGACAAGCTATCTTGGCTTCCACATCTCAACACCTAAAAATATATTTAAATATTATTATTAATCATAAACATATAATTTATGTCTCAAAACAAAAAAAATATTCATTTTATGTATCAAATTTTGTCATAAAGGTTCACACTTCTTCATTTCTCATGGCAGACCTGAAACAGTCAATCTAGCTCAAAACATAATCATGGTGAACATGACTTCTCACACCTATAGGGAAACTTTATTTAACATAAAATTAATTAATTATATCATTATACATATTCAAATTACATATATTAACAAATTTATGGAGGTTTGATATCAAATATAGAACAAATGGATCAATAATTAAACCTTACTCCTTCACTGTTCATCTCCATTCAAAGAAGCCATCTTGAGAGCACTATTTTCACCATATCAATGAATTAAAATAATATAATAAAAATTTAAAATATGTATTGGTCTTTAAAAAATACCCAATATAATTCAATTCATCCCTAGTCACCTAATACGCATCCTTAAACACATTTTCACACTTACCTAGTTTTTCTCACTATTTTCACTGTCTGGTAGATTAGCGATAGGAAATTTTACATTACCAAAATATTTCAAACATATAATTTAACTCACATAAAAAATTCCATGTAAATTAATAAAAAATCTTTAACTTCATGTTACAATAATTTCCATGCATTGACCTAGTCAACTTTGCTTGTAGCATCAAATTCTTCAAGAATAAGCATTTTTATATACCTTTTGCTCTTTACCCTTATAAACTAAGACCACTTGGGGATTCCTAGAGGATTAATATACAAAATAAAATAATAAAAAAATATTTTCCAATACATTCTTGGCACTTTCTAATTATTTATCTCCAATTGGGTCATTTTAAGGGTTTTGTGAGGCTTTCGGAATAGTTTACACTCTTAACAAATGTTCATAAGATTTATACCTAAAACCACTTATAAATTATTGGAAAAAAATTTAATGAAAATTTTACATCTCTCCCAAAATTTTAAAGACACAATATTAAGTCTATACATGCCAATTAGCACCTAAACTTCCTTCTCGATCTCCCATCTCTTCATTTTACATGCACAAGAGACCCTCCAACATGTTTTCATGCTTTCTATTTAGATACAAGACATAAATTTTTTTTAACATATTTAAAAAAAAATTTAAAACCTTATTCCATTATCATATGTTCTATATCACATTAACAACTCAACTTGACCCTCCATTTGGACCACAATAGGTCTTTATGCATGTTAGGTCTAGAGCCACGAGTCATACTTGGATGTTGAAATCTCTTGAAAAATAATTTAATTATCTTAATACATCATAAAAATTTTAAATACCTTCATACCATTCTCATACAAGCACTCTTACCTTGTAAACATATCCTCATCCTCTATTTGGCCTCACTAGGTGTCTTGGCACATTAGGTCTTTAGCTGCAAGTCACCTTAGGTCTAGAGTATGACCTTATCACCATTTTAGATGATATTAAACAAATCATCAAAATCTTAAATACACTCATTTAATGCTCTCAAGTTTCCATCTATGTTCACATAGGCCACATACTTCTTACCTCAATAAGATACCATGTTTGTGCCTTCACATGAGGTCTTTCATACTAGGACTAGATCTCAAACCTGACCTTGCTTCCACTATAGATAAAATTTATAACTAAATAAGATGATTTAAAAAATTAACTAAACATATATAACACCCTAAAACAATTCTCTAACACCTCATAGTACTAAACTCATGCCATAACTTCTCATCATCATCAAACTAGCCTCTTTTTAATTAATGCATCTAAGAACCAATTCAACCTAAGACATCAATGATAACACATGACACCAATGAAAACCTTCCAAAAAAACTCATATAATCTATTGTTGGATTGATACTTCTCTTGTTGTGCTTGATTTTTATATGTAATTATTGAAGATAAAAAGACCTTTTTAATTTTTCTCTTTTTGTAGCTTATTTTAAAAAGTCTAAAATAGCTAAAGTAAGTTATGATATATGTCAATTTCAATCTCATTTACAAATATGTAATGTCTAAAATTCTTACATGCATGAATAATGGCATAAATATCATGGTCATATGAATGATAGTTCTTTACTAACATAGTGAATGTTTCACTATAGTAAGATATTGATATAGAATTGTAATAACATAGGAATGAAACCAAAATAATATGTGATAATTGTTAACTACATAGAGATCCAAATATATAAGTAACAAAATCCTATAAAAAATGAGGTTAGTACAAAAAACACACAACAATAAATAATAATAAACTTACTCATGAAACAACCAAATGAATATGGTTGCAATAATATAACCACATGCAATAATAAGCTAAATAAGTTTATAACACTAATTATTCTAATGCCATCCCTTAATGACTAAATGGCATGTTTTATTCATTATTAAAATAATATAATTAAGTCCATACATGAACTTAACCAGAGTATAGTTTTGATACCACTACAATAATGTATTCAAATGTCCCTATTATTGCCAATCCATCCTACTGAAGTACATGAGCAATGATCCATTCTAACCATCAAGTGGAGTAAGAAATGGTGATGAATATTGGGTTCAATAGATTATGTTATTTCTTAAATTATTATCATGTCTTGGATGTGTCATGCTTTACCTATTTTTTAGAGTGATCAAGTTTGATAAAAAAGTTTAGAATATACATCAAGACTAAACAACATAGCATATCTCTTAAGATATGTCTGTGTTAATTTATAAAAAACCTAATGCCTATTACTTTCCATTTTTGAATAACTTTGGGACATTTACTATTCAAAACACTATTGTACTTTTTTTATATGCCACTTCCTCTTTCACCAAACTTCATGGAAAACATCCATTTTCATTTGACTTTGGTCTTCAAACTTGTGTTAGGTTTAAATACATGTGAAAAGTATTAAGATCAAAATTTACTTGCTCTTCACCTTGTACTTCCTATTTTATTGACCTTGTAGATTTTCCTTCTAACAAATAAAGCAATTCATCTTTTCTTACATCGTTAATTGTGCTTTGGTACCACTTAGGCATTTTATGTTGGTTTTCTTGATATGAATCTGAAAAGTGAGAAAAACTTTTATCACCACTAGAACTTGGCACTTTAAATTTTTTTCATTTGTGAACCTTGTTCAAATTTAGTACCAAAACTTGTTCCAGAAACATGATTGGTATGTAGCAATACATTACTATTAGTAGATTTACCATTATTAGAAAAGAATGGTACATTTTCATCTACATCAACATCTTTACTAATCACAATTAAATATGTAGATACATCTAGTAATATGTATGAATTTATTTTCTCATAATAAATAACAAACATGAATACTTTTCCAAATATAAAAGCAGTAGATCCAAAAAAATGAATATTGCTTACATCTAGTGTTTTATTTGACCATGATTCTTCTGGTGTTACATTTTTAAAGGCTTGTGTGGGACTTTTATTGAGAGTGTACATTATTATATTCACAACTTCTACCTAGTATTGATATGGTATATTATATATATCCACCATACGCTATGCCATCTCCATCACTATCATGTTCTACCTTTCCATTAAGTCATTTTATTGTATATAGTATTGCTTAGTTATACCTTCTTTCTTTCATAATTCCATGAATTTATTAGAGATAAATTCATCCCCATTTATTTATCTAAGAGATTTTACATGTTTCCCTCCCTATTTCTCTACCATAGCCTTCCAAGCAACAAAGTTAGAGAAAAATTCTAACTTTCTATGCAAAAAATAAACCCACATTTTCCTAAAAACATCATTCATAAGCAACAAATAATAGAAAGCTCTTGATATTGAAGATGTCTATGTTGGACCATGTAAACCAACATGTACCAAATCTAATGCCTACTTATCACTTTTTTCCTTACCAATTTCAAATTAATTTCAAATTGGTTTATCTATTTGACATCTTGAACATACATTATGATTATTTTGAATATAAGACATTATGTTCACCATGTTGGTGTGACTTAATGAATGAAACCTTTTCATAACCAATGTGACCATACTTCTTATGCCATACCTTACTAGTGATTTCAATCATTTCTAGTGCATGATATTTTATTATTTTGGTATAAATACCAATACTAATGACTTTATTTGTATGAAGATTACTGACAATGCATCTGTTTCCTTTAAAATCCATACAAAGGTTAGGATTCATAGTTATTCATCTTATGGAAAGAATATTTTTGTTCATGTTAGGAATAAATCAAAAATTATAAAAACTTTAACTAATATAATTCAAACAAATACGAACATATCCATACCCTTTCACATAGTGAACCCAACCATCACCTAAGGAAACTAATTCATTGTAATTATCATCTTCTACAAAGTCTACATACTAGTCTTTATGGCATATATAGTGTCTTGATCCACTTGAGTAAAGATACCGTATTATTGACTCTATTGACTAATCCTATGTTTTCATAAATGTAAACTCACCTAATGAATTGTGCTCATCTTCTTTAGCCACATTTGCAGTTTGTGACTTCTTTCTATGATTTTCTAAATCATATTGTCTCTTATGATAATATTTCTTCATAAGACCAGGTTTGTTATATAAAAAATCTTTCATTTAGATATAAAAGTACATTTTCCTTGTTTCCTTTCCATGAGTACACTTTTTTTATACTTTGATGTTGAAGTAATGGAATATTCCTCCCACCTTTCCCTCTGTATGAGAAGATTTGAAAATTGATTGAAGTCTAATGTTTGTGTTTTTGTAATCATGTATAATTATTATCTAAAAGAATAATAATAATATGGTAAATTATAAATAACAAGAACAATTGATAATCTATAGGTTTTCCCACTATCTTCAACTGGTCATAAATGTCCTTCAACTACAATAAATATTCAAAAATAGAATTGCCTTCTTATATACTACTAGTAAATGAAAGTTTTTTCTAGTACAAAATTATGATGGATTTAGATGACTAATTTTTTTTTCTTAAGGTGTTTCAACAAATCTAGTGTATTATCATCATTTCTAACTTATAGAATTAAATTGTCTACAATAAATAGTTTTAATAACTTGAGGGCCTCATGATGACATTTATCATAGTCATCCAATTGATCAGTTGGTCTAAACATTTTACCAAGGAAAATTTGGTTAATGTTAATATACTCACTTATCATAAGTATCCTATGACTCCACAAGATGAAGTATTTTACATTCAATTTCTAAAAATCTGGCAACAACAGATGCTACAAATTAGCTATTTTTACCTAGTTTTTCAAAAAAAAATTAAATCAAAAAACTATAATGAATTTTACAAATATTTTTTTTGAAATTGAATCCAACCTAAAATTAGACAATTTTACTATTTTTTTGCAAAAAATTCCTTATAGTTTGTGAAATTTTAAAGTTTCTATCTTTTAAAAAATTGCTCTAAAATGACAAAAACATTTACATCTAGATTTTTACCACTCCATTTTAAAAAATTATTTTTCCATGCAAAACAGGAAACAAAATTTTTAATTTTGGGAAAATTTTATGAGTTTTTAATCTATGTTTTGATCCCAATGGAATTAACCATGGTTTTTTAGGCTAGTCTAGGTTAAAAAAAAGGTTTTCTAAAGTTTTGATAAGAAATTATTTTTTTCACTTTTTAATTAAATAAATTTCACCTTATTTTTTATTGGATGATTTAAAAATTTAGACTAAAATTTTCATAAGCCAATTTACCAATAGAAAAACACCTATACATGCATTTCTAAATGGTAGATTTCTTCACTATGGTGTCTTGTTTGGCCTAATTTTTACTGATTTATGTATAGAAATTTTACAACTAAATATAGAAATGGATCTTCTTGCTTTGAAAATATTTATTTTCTATTAATGGACCCACTTTTTTGATCATTTTTCTCATAAACACATTCAAACGTTTTTTTTAAATAGCCCACAAAACTAGAATTTTATGCCTAGATTGTAAGCTTTACCTTCTTGCTCAAGTGCACGATGCCTTCATTTTTTATGTTTAGAACATATATATATATATATATATATATATATATATATATATATATATATATATATATAATTTTACCTTAGGAAATAAAATTACTTCATTAATATTAGGATATTACACCTCTCTTTTCAAATTCTTTCCTTTCTCTGATACTATTCCACCTCTATTTTTCAATGCCTTCCTCCTTTGGTACACCACAAGAAGTCAATATTTCAACTACTCATTAAATCTTCTACCATGCCTTATCTCAACTAGATGTTATAAATGCCATTTCATATTATTTAAAGATAATATCCACCATATGATTGGATATTTGAGGTACTTTATCAAACTCATTAATGAATAAAAGTATTTTAGGAGTGTATTCTAATTCTGGTTGATCTTCTAAGGAGAAAAGAGGGTTATAAACTAAATATGAATGAGGAGTCCCATAATTTGTAGTCAAATTGGACATATGCACATTTATTTTATCTAAAGTGGAATCCACATGTTTTTTATGGGGAAACCTATTTGAATTGGTAAAAATCATCATATCTATTGAGTTCAACTCTATGTTGTCTTCAAATAGGGAGTTCATGATGAAATAAAGGAGCTAAAGGGAATGATGCAAAGATAAAATCAAGAAATAGGGTACAGATTCAAACTAGTTGACTATGTTCTATAACCTAGGGAACTAAATATAAAGATAAGGATACATAATCCTATAGGTTGACTTTGTATTGTATGCAAGAAGGCTAAAATAGGATGATAAGGATACACAATCATGTAGGTTGATTGTGTAATACTAAATAGAGCACTGAAAGGGAGATAAGAATACATAGTCATGTAGGTCAATTATGTATTATAGGTAGGAAGGTGAAATAGTCTGTAAGATAATGTATAAACCAAGATGATAGTGTGTTGAGATAAGGGAAAAAAATTCAAGATAATTTGAAGAAATAATGAAAGCAAACACACAAACAGTTGGATCAATGTGATTGTTCCAATTGGAACACATAGCATAAGCCTTAAATCAACACTATCCAATTCAAGTTTTACAATACAACACACAATGATCAAAGATCAATCAACAACTAGAAAGTAAATGCTAACTAGTTGGTCAGCCTAAGTGTTATTAAGTTATAATAAAGTGTAATTTTAATGTGATAGGAAAATTGGTTAAAAAAAGGAACTATAAAATAATCTAATAATGGTTTTAGGATGTTTAAGTCAAAAGGAATATATTTAGTGATGGTACTAGCTTGATATTGGCTCCTACCCCCTCACTTCATAATATTATAGTGATAAGGGTGTCAGGTGCTTTGCTAATATATACCATCAACCATGTATTTATACCTTAATATAAAACCAAGTTGGCTTCCCCTTTGGTGATGAAATCCAAGTAGGTAGGCTTTGGGAAGACAAATATTTAACATTTTTTGAATATAGAGTGATTTAGTAGTGTTTGTAAAAGAGTAAAACAATGTACCTAAAATGATAATTTGAAAAACCACCTATTTAAGATATGTGAGTTACTCTAACATGCAAACAACTAAAAAGGAAATGTCAATTAATTATTAACAAATAGATTAATTCCTTAATTGGTAATAGTACAGAGTCATTTCAAGTGACACTATATACAAACAATATAAAATTGAGTTGAATGGGTCGCTATTATTCTATAAAAGTAAGGTCTTTAAGAAAAAATTTGGATAGGTCGACTATGTCTCTTAGACAAAAGATAGACTATAGAACTAAGTCGGCTAGGTCAACCTAGTTAGTTGTAAGATTGTAGTTTTGTAGATTTTAATCTTACATTACCCTTTTTCTAGAAAAATTGTGTTGTTTTTTGATGCTCAATGTTTCAAATCTTCTTCCATGATCCTTCATCAAGATCATTTTCAAAAATCAAAGTTAAGAGAAGCCCTTGACATCATGAAACACCCATCTAATTTAAATAGAGATGAAGGACTTGGAATAAGTCATGCATGGAAGCCTCTCATGCACAAGTGTTAGTATTTTATTACTTAAACTATTTTGGTTGTTTATTTTCTTTATCTTGATTTGTCTTTTTTTATCATTAAGTGTTTTTTAGTGGGTCTTGATGATAATAATCTATAATTTAGTTATAACTAATTATCTGGTAATTATTAGTACTTAGATATAGTTGTGTGTTTTTTAATGTTCTTTAATTTATTTTTATTTTTATTATTTATTTATTTAGTTTTTTTATTCTTTTTAGAATCTTTTAACAATGGCTAATTTTTAATTTTTAATTTAGAAACTTTTTACAATGGTTATTTTTCTCTTTCTTTTAAGAACTAATAGGTCCTACTATTCCACATTAATCTTTTCTCTTGATAAAGGATCATGGAAGAAGATCTGAAACATTGAGCATCAAAAACCAACACAATTTTTCTAGAAAAAAGGTAATGTAATGTTATGGACTATGAAAGCATAACATCTTTGATTTGTACCCTTCATGGGAGGGATATTTATTCTAAAACTAAGCTTCTCAAGAAGCTTCAGATTAAATTGTCTAAGTGAACAACAAACCTAGCTTTCTTAAAACATTTTAGGGATAAAAAAGTCTTTCCTTCTTGGATTTGTATTAAACATTTTTTTTGAAATTCTGGTAATAAGAACATTTTTGACAGAGCAAACTTATCTCTACTCAGACATGTGCTTAGCAAGACAAGGGCTTATATGGCCAGCATGTCAAATGATTTGTATAAGTTACATATAGATATTGCCACTATTCTTAGGGAAAACATTTGGAATAAGTTTTATTTCTTGTCCCATTCTAATGCCTTAAATTCCCTCAACAAAGCATTTAGACAAAAGAATAATTTTTTGGTGCAAAGTGGTTGACATGAAAAAATAGTTAATTGGAAGCAACTTGATTTTTTGCATAACGTAAGGTATTATTGGGGGATGTTGGTTCGAAGAAGTTTTTTAGGTAAGTAAATCTCAAACTTCCTTTAAACAGCATTCAAAGGATAAGATTGTAACACCTATTTTTTAGGTATGTAATCCTCAATCCTCCTTTGTTAAAGATTCAAATGGTAGAATCATGATGCATATCAAATATCAAGTTAATAAAAATGAAGGTGGATCATTTAATGAGTTTAATGCTTATGTTCTTATAGAACTAAATTCTCCCAGACCTCATCATAGTTTTAATTGAGACATGTTACTCAACTTCAGGTACAACATCGATCCCTTGGCTCTGCATGTCAAACTAGTGAATTAAGGATGGAATTGTATTTTTTCAAATGCTAAGATTTTTGTTATTAATTATACCAATAATTTCACTATTTCCATTGTTGATAAGATGCCCTTAACTAGTAAAGTAACTTTCCCTGATTTAGAAAAATTGGTAGCAACTTCCATGAAAATGGGCAGAATGTTAGATACATCTCCAATAAAAAATGTAGAGTCCTATCAATCTCCATTAATAGATTTTGGTTCATGAGATGAGTGTGATTTTATTCTGTCATCTTCTCTTTTGTTTAACTCGACATGCAAAAAACTTGGTTTACAGGCTGTTGATGATGATGATGATGATGATGATGATGATGATGATGATGATGATGATGATGATGATGATGATGATGATGATGATAATGATGATGATGATGATGATGATGATGATGATGATGATGATGATGATGATGATGATGATGATGATGATGATGATGATAATAATAATAATAATAATAATAATAGCTTTTATGATAGTAAAAACTTGGTTTATTTGGTTAATAATGATAATAATATTATCGTGAATTCTAATTTTATTAATACGGATCAATTTTTGAATGAAAATAATAAAAGAGATTTAGAATTTAATAATAATAATAATAAAATTTATTATATTAATAATATGAATGATGATAATTATAATAATATTTATAATATTAACAATAAAAATAGTAATGTAAAAATTAAAAACAGGGTTAATATAAATAATTCTAATAATAATAACAATGATGATGATGATGATGATGATGATGATGACGACGATGATGATGATGATGATGATGATGATGATGATGATGATGATGATGATGATGATGATGATAATAATAATAATAATAATAATAATAATGGTTTCTAGGAGGTATGAACAATTTAAAAATAAAGATGGCATAAACATTTGTGGTTCTAATAATAATAATATTGGAAACCATTTAGACAATAATTTCATTCCAAATTGGGAAGATAAGCTAGTAGTTAATCTCTCTAGTTTTCATCTTGACAAACCTTCTTCCAATGTTCTAAAAAAAGGTTTAGGTTTTGTGATAGATCCTCATAGAATTCCTATAGAAGACTTTATTTTAGGTATTGATAGTGCTCTTAAACACTTACCTTTCAACTTAGCTAAAGAAGTCAGACAAGATTGCGTTGTTGTTATACATAAGGATAAACCACCACCTTGTAATATTTCTAAAGTAGAATGGGAGGCCATTAAGAATCTTATGAATAACAAAGACATTGTTATCCTTAAAGAAAATAAGGGGAATGGAATGGTTGGTTAAAATCATATAGACTACAATGCTAAAATGATTGATCACCTTCACAATAGTGGCAGTTATAAAAAACTCAACCATAACCCTATTGGCCACATTATTAAAAATGTAAAAAAAATATTAAAATTTACTTCATTAGATGATTTGACTAATAAAAAACTAATTCCTACAAAAAGAGGTGACCCCTAAATCCTATGAGGCCCCAAAAATTCACAAAGCAAGTATTCCTTTAAGACCTATTGTTGACACAACTGATTCCCCTATGTACAACCTTGTTGCTTACATAGTGAACAAATTGAAATCTCTTATGGGTAAAACACCCTCCTTCATTTACAACTCTAGAGATTTTGTAGATTTTATTAGATAAACAAGTTGATTATGATGACTTATTAGTCAGTTTTGATGTAGTTTCACTCTACACTAAAGTTCCTATTAAAGAAGTAGTAGAAGTAGTTCTTAATCTCACTAACTTAGAAATAGAAAATCTAGTCTCTTTATGCCTGAATTCAAATTTCTTCACCTTCAAAGGTATTATCTATGAATAATGTGAAGGCATGAAAATGGGATCTCCTTTGTCCCTAGTTTTCATCAACCTTTTCATGGAAAATTTTGAAGAATGTGCTCTTTACTCCTTTCCTTTGAAACCTAAATGGTGGAAAAGATATGTAGATGCCATAAATTTGTGTTGGAAGCATGGTATAAAAATCCTAGAAGAATTCCATTCCCACCTCAACAGTGTTTTTTGTAGCATATAGTTCACCAAAGAACTTGAGACAAAAGGTAGTCTACCTTTTTTGGATGTCCTCATTTCAAGGAAAGATGATGGCACTTTAGCTAGAAAGGTTTATAGAAAAGGCACACAAACAAACCTTTACCTTCATGCTTCTTCCCACCTCCACCCAACTCAGAAAATGGGGGTTCTCAAAACTCTGATCATGAGGGATTTCAAAATTTGTGAGAAGAATAAAATTGATCAAGCAATTGGTCATTTAAAAGAGGTTTTCAAGTTCAATGGATTTTTAGGAAAATAAATAGCTAAAGCTATTAAACAATAAAAGAAATTTTCAATAGAACTAAAATTGAGGTTACCTTAATTGAAGGACCTAGGGACTATCTACCTTATGTTGAAGGCATTTCTAATAAGTTAACTAAAATTCTAAAATGCTAAAATATTAACTCTACTTTCCTTCCAATGAAAAAATTACATATGAATTTAAGGTTGGTGAAGGACCATATAGACTCTAACCTCCATAGTGGAGTATATATTATTAAATTCTATTGTGGAATCCCTTACATAGGTGAAACAAGAAGGTTAGTTTGTACTCAGTTAAAGAGCACGCATCAAACATTCATCTTGAAAGGAAAGAGAAATCAGCTCAGGCTGAACATTCTTGCAAGACTAAACATGTTATCAATATAAAAGAGGATAAGGTCATCACTACTGAAGATCATTTTTAGAAATGAAAGTTAAGAGAAGCCCTTGAAATCTTGAAACACCCATCCAATTTAAATAGAGATGAAGCGTTTGGAATAAGTCATGCATGGAAGCCTCTCATGTATAGGTGTTATTATTTTCTTACTTAGACTACTTTGGTTGTTTATTTTCTTTATCTTGATTTGTATTTTTTTATCATCAAGTTTTTTTAGTAGGTCTTGATGATAATAATCTATAATTTAATTATAATTAATTATCTAGTAATTGTTAGTACTTATATTAATTGTGTGTTTTTTAATGTTCTTTAATTTATTTTTATTTTTATTATTTATTTATTTATTATTTACTTTTTTTATTCTTTTTATAATATTTTAACAATGACTAATTTTTAATTTAGAAACTTTTTAAAACGGCTATTTTTCTATTGCTTTTAAGAACTGATAGGTCATGTTGTTCCACATTAATCTTTTCTCTTGATGAAGGACCGCAGAAGAAGATCTGAAATGCTAAGCATCAAAAGTCAACATAGTTTTTCTATTAAAAAAATTAATGTAATGTTATGGACTATGAAAGCATAAAATCTTTGATTGTAAACTTGTGAAAAATAATACTGAAGGAAGAATTGAAATGACAGAGAGAGAAATAAAGGAACATATTGACCATTTTGACCACAAGTCAAAATGGGTCAACCCCTTATATTAAAAAATTTATATAGGGGTTTAATATAATGTCATATTGTGTTTCGTAGTTAATTATATTCTATTTTATGTAACTTTAGCCTTGGTCATGATCTAATTAGTCTTTATGTTATTTTGAGTGACTTAGGGGTCATAAATGAGCATTAAATGCAAGTGGTAAGATTTAAGTAGTGTCCATATGTTCAAAAATATTAATCATAGTCCAGTATGTCAATACTTATCAGACATGTTAGTATATAACTGAAAACTTTCATGTGATAATTGAAAACAAATAAAACAAGTGCAAAAAGGGGGGTTTCAAAGGGTGTATGACCTATGAGAGATAATGGCATATGGGAGAATATTTTGGTATAGATCACAAAATTAATAAATCTTTTTTCCATACTTTAAATTCTTTCAAAGTTATAAAATTGAGCTAAATCCATTATGCTCCTCCATTGCTCCACCATGCACATAAAACTAGTCAACAAGTTTTTGGTTGGTACAGTCAGTAGGAAAACTTTTAGATCAAATTAATTTGGGGGGTGTTAGTAAACTTTTTAAGATTAAATTTAATACTTGTATTTTAATTAATTATGGCTTATACTTTATGAACCATCTCTAACAAGTTGACTATGTTTTTATGTTTACTGTTTCCCACACCCTATAGGTTTTACTCTTGTTTAAATTGGTCTATATAATTCGGATACTAAAATTGATTATAAAGGATTTTTAATCTCCCCTCTCATGATTACCATTCTTATTTTCATGTTTGAAAATTATTTTATGAGCTAAACAACTCAAGTTGTAGGAAAGTGTCACCAAAGAGGTCTTAGTCAAGTTTCACTACTTGCAAAAGGTTTGGTTCTATGCAAGAGTTTCATGTGGATGGGATATGATGTGTTTCATGTTTCCATGTCATAAAAACCACTTCCTTTCCATTTTTTGTCTTACAACATCATCTTTTTATTTAGAAACATAGTCATATGAAAATACAATCAGCTTTCTTCTTGTTTCCAAATGAAGTCATGGTGTTTGAGTGTGAAAACATAAATAGAAGGTAATTAAGTGTTAAAATAGTTTGTATATTTTCTCAAAATCATTAAAAATCAAGATAAACCCATATAAGTGACACAATAAGGACTATTATAGTCAGTTCCCCATATATGCATGGTCATAAACTATTGGCATGCACCTACAAGTGCTAATAAGGAGATTGATCACATGTGTTTAAATATTTAAATCTAGTAACTATCCCCATGAGGTAGAGAAGTTTCATTTGAGTAATTCATGGATATATTGATTTAGTAAGAGTAAAAAATATCATATACACATACTACATTCTACCATCTCTACCCAGTTGTTACTATATATCCATTTGTAAACTCTCACAAGGAATTGAGGTGGTTGTATAGGGATGTTTTAACATGTTTCAAATTATCCATTAGGTTATAATATTATTAACATATCTTTGGAATAAATTATGAATTCATTTACCATGCTTACCTCCCATAGTCTTGTTCACTGTCTATAAACATGTAAATGCACACTTACATGTGGCTTTCACAGGGGTCTGAGAATGTGATCTAGATGTGTATGGCATGTATTGAGAGCCCCATGAGGGTTTTAGAGGTCAAGGATATATTGAAAATCATGAATGAATAAATAGATTGGTAGGCAATGTTAGGAATTACTTCAAGAGTTAATGACTATGAACTTAGGGACAAAATTGCTAAAACATAAAAATAAAGAACTTAACACTTTTGGGGTCAATGTATAGTGATGTAAAATGGGGTTTTGACCAACCCAAATGCACTCATCTTATATCTCCCATATATGGGAAGATATTTTAAAAATTAGGAGGGTGTATGATTAGTGAAAAGTAGTTTTTGGAGGGCTCCAATATGTACATGTGTTCACTAAGGATTAACAATGATATATATAGGTTTAGAACTTTAAATGTCCTTCACACCCAAAGTTGTAATACAATGGAATCTATCACCATGAAAAATGGTTATATGTAGTTAAGGATCATATGTGTGTTTCAAAGAATACCAATTAAGGTGGAACACTAGGTTTTTAGTCTAATAGGCATCCCTATAGGTGTACCTTGGTCCAAAAAGGCCACCTACAGCTAATTATGGGTATACACAGCCTCATCATACAAACATAGACATGGAAAACCAATGAATAGTGACACATAAAATTTGAAAATACTTCAAAAATGTTATAAGGGAATAATAATCTATGTGGTACATGTTTCAAGAATAATGTCCACCTATAATACCCCTACATGGTCAACTATAGTTGACTATGATAGGTAGAGGGAAGGAGAGTTAGGGTTCTTGATGTTTGGATATACCAAAAATGATATGAATAAGTAAAAATAATTTTAAAATGACCTTGGAAAGCTTCAATAAGGATTAGAGATTATTTTAAATTTCTAGCCTATGAAAGGTCACCTACAGGTGCCTCTTCCAAACACACATACATAGTTAACAGTCTAGTCAAGTTGAAAGGCAAGGCATGTGTGAGGAGTTTAGAAACTTTTAGAAGGTAATTATAATTTAAAAACCTTGATAGTGATGTTTTAAACTATAAAATACTCCCACAACATGTAATCAATGCAGAACAAGGGCTCTAACCAAGCATCTTATAGTCAGTATATAGGACCCTGTACATGGTTCACTTTTCCAAGCATTTGTCTTAGGTTTTGAAGAATTTAAAGGGTATAATGATGTGATAAAGGGTTTAAATTTTACATATACCATATCCATCACTTTTATAACCTTTTTTAACATTAACCTTATCTAATAAAATATGGAAAGTTCCTTTTGTTTTGTCTTAAATAGAGGGCACTCCCTTTGTATGCAAACTGGCAAGTTTTGAGGAAAGAGGGTGATAAGGTGAGCTAATGGTTGGTGAGACACTATAATAATATTTTAAAGGATGGTTCACATAGGTTAAAACATGACAAACCATTCATATATACTTGAAACACAACATATTGGTTTAAAATCACCAAGAGGCAGGTAGACCTTTTTACCCTAATTTGTGCCTAAAGCCCAAGTGAGGGGTCAGTAACACTTTGTACATTATATAAGAATTATATTCAATGGAGACATATTTTTATGGATTTATCAGGTATTTATTTTCTTTATAAGTGCAATTAAAACCACAATAAATCCATTTTTTAGGTTAAAACTAAATTAGGCCTTTACAAAATGAAGAACCAAGCTTGATAGGGTAACTTTGAATGCTTTCACCTACAGGGATACTTTGAATTTGAGATTATGTATCTAATAAAAGTTATATAGTGTCTTTGTTAATCATTTTTTGGAAATGTTTCTAGATTTTAATGTCACAACTCTATCAACATAGGTTAAGAGCGAAAAGAGCCTAAAACCATCTAAAACCCTTGGAAATAATCTAATTGGAAGAAAAAAAGGAGGAGATAAATCCTAATGGAATATTATTATATTTAAATTGGTTTGATTTTGTATAGGAATCACTATTTCTTCTCCCCATCAACTTGAGTGTTGCCTTACTTGTACGTATAGGGGGGAAATAAGGTTTTCTTGATTGTTTTTTATGTTTTGTAGGTTATAGGAGGTTTCAAGAGATGAAACAAACTTTGGTATATATTTTAGGACTTAATATAACTCAATATTATCATTTAATGATTCATAAAAACTCCTAAGTGTTTATTCAAGTAGCTTTATCTTAGCCAGTCAAAACTAACATAGTGAGCAAGCTAGTGAGAGAGTGAAAACTCTAAGTGTGAGTCCATTTATGTTTTACCTTATAAATATAATTATATTTTAGGAATTGAGATGTGTCATTGACTCTTTTTTATATATTTAACTAGAAAAATAAATCCAAATTTGAGTCCAAGTGTGAGGGGTGAGTGAAAGAAGAGTTATTTGGACTGTATGTAGTGATAAATCATCTCCAAAAGAATCCTAATTATTTGGGGTATAACCAATTAATTTTAAATGAAGTATAAAATCCCTACATATTATTACAATAATTATACCTATCCCTAGTTAGTTATGGGATGTTCTAAAAGGTCCAAATGATGGAGGCAGTTTTTTGAGCAAATAATGAGGAGTCATACACCACATTTCAAGAGTTTCATGCATTTGAGGGTAATGTATCCTATCACACCTTGAATGATATATCTAAAAATAATTTTCACACATTTATAACTAATTTTATCATCATGAAACATGTCATATTGACTCTCGGACTTCATTCTCTTCTCCTCTCTCTCAAATTCTATAAGTGGTGGCCATTTTAGCTCTTGTAGACTAATACCACACCATGTATGGTAAAGCCCAAATAGAAAGACATTGTAGTTTTCCTTTTAGCATTAAAAAAAGTATTTTTTTGATTTCATGAACAATTTTATAATTTTTAAAAGTGATGTATGCTGATGCAAAGTGATAATATTATATCATTTCTTCCCTTATCCTCTCATGTTTATGCAAGAGTTACTATTATAATAGGTCATATACAGTGCAGTCAAGTGCATTAGTCTCATTTCAAGTGTTAAATTTTTCTTGGAGTATTAATTATACCCTATGTTTCATTTAACTTATGTTTCTTCATACATCTCACCTCTATGTTAAAACACTCATGTTAGAATCTTCTTGGACTTGAAGGTTGGTTTATAAGTCTTATTTCATTATGATATAAGTATAATGGTCTCATGAAAATAATATTGGTGTATCACCCCCTTATATTAGGTTAATTTCATACAAACTTATAACTCTTTTCAAAAAATAAATCACTAGTTTAGGTGGCAAGCATTGCAAGATACATTCAGGGAACTAACACTTAAATCTAGAGGTTTCTTCCACCATAGGTACACCCACATATCTAGAAGTATTCCCATGTTTCCAAAATATAGAAGAGGATTTAACATCCTCTTATATGGTGAAATATTTTTTGATAATAGTTTTGCAATGCCTGGTGGGATCTATTATCTTCAAGACATCTTATCAATGTGAATGTTGGTTTTGACAACATCACCTACAAATTAGTGTGATAATTAGCATTTGGAAACACCATTCAAGGAAAAATTAGGTTCAAGGCCATTATTTTTTTATATACTTACTCTCATGATTCATTTTTGTTACTAGGTCATCATCTAGTAGAGTTTTAAACCCCATTAATCCACTTATTCAGCCTAGAATTCCTCTTGAAGTTTAATACCCTCATCTTAATCCACCTTTTGAAAAACAAGAATATTTTGATATCCAAGGAAGTGAAGAGGTGGAATAAATTTAATATATTAAATAAAATATGGATAGGCCTCATTCATTTCCTACCTTTAATACTTCAAATCTAATTCACCTTTAAGAATATGATGCCACTCCTCCTAATGTTATATAGAGTGTGCCCACTTTCAATGGTGAGATTCATGTTACACCTAGTGAACATATCATGGATATATCTAACTTTTATAGTTTCCACAACGTCACATAAGAAAACATTAACATTATACTCCTTTCCATGTATATTAGAGGTAAATATTTTGATTTTTATAGGACTTTAGGCACTATATGAATCACATCATGGGATGACTTTAGAGTATTGTTGACTTATAGATTTGAAGATGAAAGTAACCATACCTTTCTCCTCCATTAGATCAATGTGATAAAAAAATGCCTTGAGGAAATAATTCATTACTTAAATGAGAGGTTTCAAAATAATTTTTTTATATTTTATCCTCCCATGAGGTTACATGCTATTTTTGTGTTCCCTACCTACTTGAGAGACATTGGTAGGGAAATTGCTATCATGCTTCAATCCATGGCTGGTTCCACTCTTCCCAAAGCATATGAACCTTCTATATAATCTTAAATTTGTCTTATTAAATTTTGGAAACTACATCCTAAAGTTTTTATGCCTTTGTTGTCTTATACTTTTGTTAATACTCCAAGTGTGGCCTAAGTTCCCAATGCTAATGCCAAACCTAGGATTGATCCTAAGAAGGTAGATGAACATGATCCATATACAAGAATTAAATCCTTAGAATATGATCTTAGGAAATAAATAATTAAAAATCATTCCTATCAAAATCATTACCCATATCAATAATAATATGACCAACAATTTGGGAGAGGAATAGATCAAGGGAAGCCTAACTTAAACAAGCCTGCCAATGTCTATAATCCAAACTCCACCACCAATGCAAGGGAGATGGTACCAATGCATAGTAACTTTTTTCAAGGAGAATATTTAAAAAAAATAAAATTTATTAATGCTAATGATCTTTTATATTGATCTTTTTTTTCTCAAGGAAGGGTCACTCCTCTCCTATCAGCTAAAAATGAGATCATGATGCAAGCAAATTAGGATTGGTAGCCTCATGGAGAAACTTTCACCAACTTCTTGGTGGAAGACACTTTTGTATTCAATCAAAGATCTTCTATTTTATATAATACAATGTATAATAGTAATGATTTATGATGTGAAAATATCATGCCTACAAGTTTACCTAATCTCCTTCTGAGGTATAAAAGTATGGTTACAAGAAAAGTATCTCCAAGCACACCTACACCTCCTCCAAGTCAAAATGTGGTAAGATCTACTCAATATATATCAATTACTCAATTTACAATCAATACTTTACATCTAACAACTAAAGATAAGGTGAGTAATACTTCCTTAAACATAGTGTATTCTTTGAAAAGTGCCAAAGCATCTATCTCCTTGTGAGATGTTCTTCACATGCCTAGCCCAAAGGAGCTATTAAAAAAAATTCCACTATCCCTACTAGTATTTCACCTTCAACTCAAATTCATAGTCATTTTTTCCTCGAAAATGTTCCTAATACCATTTTTTAACCATCTCCTAAATTTGAGAAACCTCCACCATTCTACCTCACTCTCATAGTAGGTGAAAAATTGGTACACAATTGCATATTTGATAGTGGAGCCTCTACTTTAGTCATGCCCAAAGTTGTAGCTGATAAGCTAGGATTAAAATTTTAACCTCATAAAAAATGAGTGCTCCAAATTGATGGTACACCTACTAATATAATAGGGATAATCAAAATTTTAAAGGTATTCTTTCATTTTTCTCTTAGTTTTCCCATTCTCCAAGACATAATTGTTGTTGTTGACCTCTTAGCTCACTTTGAAATCTACCTTTCTAGAGACTTTATAGCCAAGATAGGTGGATATATCTCAAATAACTAGTACTTATCACTTAAGACAAGGTATGAAACCATATTAACCATAAGAACTCAACCTCTTTCAAGGTTGCACATTGATCCCTACATTGAAACAAGTTCTAACTTGAATTATGTTGTCCATGAGAATGAGGAATCTAATGTGGATGATGGTGATTCTAAACTTGAGGGCATTTTTTATTTGTTCTTGGATGAGTATGTTTTATATGCATATTAGCATGATTTATATGCATATTTTGAGTAAAATAACCTTGGTACTTATATCATACATGAAGAACCATTTGAAGGTGCTAAGGTAAGTGTCAAACGTTCTCATACTGCTGAAGGTTACTACATGATTCATGAGTATGATGATAATAGGTTGATGAATCTAATTGAGAACCATAGTGGAAATAATGATGTCTTTATTATTACTATTAATGAGAATGTCTTAGATGATGACACTCATGAGGTATATGAGAATGACTTATAGAAAAGGTTTCATGTCATATGTCAAGAGTTTGATCAGCTTGGTAATGCTAATTTTACCCTAAAAAATTCTACATCTTGTTTGGTTAATGTCTCTAACAAATAGGATTTTTACTTTCTCACCAAGTATGGAGAAGAGTTTCATTTTATGAATGAATAATAACTATGGCAAAGGCTCAATTCCATATGTAAGGAATTCAACAAGTTGGGTAAATCTCATTTTTCCCCAAGAGATTAAATATCTAATGTTGATATTTCTAATGAGACTAATGATCATATTGTCAAGTGTCCTATAAAAAATGAAGTTTAATGTCTTTCTACTAATCAAGAACTTGTAGTAATGAAAGAGATTGATGTATTTTTTCTTAAGGAATTATGAATGTCTAGAATGGGGTCAAGGCAGAAGTTGTTATGACTCAAGGATAGTCAATAGCTCTATTAGATGTTGATCTAAATTTAGAGGTATTTGGAAATAAAGGATAAGATCTTTATACTCCTAAATATCAAGCACATTCTATCCTATAAGAGCATAAGGTTGAGAAGGATATCATACACTCTAATCTGTATTTTTATGGAGAGCATCCAATGGATTTGATAGAGATCATCATAATTGTATATCCAATCAAGGATCTTAGAGAGAAATAAATATCACTCATGAAGGTTTCACATAATATAGTTGCAATCATAAGTGTAGACACCTAAAACTGGCCACCAATAACCTCCAATCAGGGTTTTGACTAATTTTCACCTAAAATACACAATTTGGCCTAAATACACAAAAAAATAATAAATGATGTGAAACTAACATATTAAAGTGCCAATTTTGTCTAGGGTATCCCTAAATGGGGTAATGTAACTTATGGGCTAGCTAACTTTGATCAGATCATTATGAGTCAAAATGCCAATTTTGCACCTATATGCTCTGGATTGCTCTTTCCTATCAAATATCTTACACAAGATACATTCCTTTGTTATTTTTCATTGGAAACATACTAAATGGAAATATAGATCCGATGCATCTGAAATCACCTTCTAATTCTAATCTAATCAAATTATGGACCAATAATAAGACATTCTGATCAATTCGAGTAATTTGTGCACAAAGTGCTTAAACATGCTTAAGAGATAATTACTCCAAGTTAGAGCCTAGTCAATAATTCAATGGAAACATATTGAATACTTGTTTTTAGAAATGAGTATTGAATATTAGCCTCATCAGGTGACCTCATTTCTTGGGAAGACATCCCTAGGCCATAAATGCCACAAATATTAGGATCCATGCCTCTCATTCCTCATCAAAGCCCTCCATGCCTCTTAATTTCCCTTTTTCCAATGTCATGATGAGGATAATTAAAAAATAATTAAAAAAATTGAATTTATCCTCAACCACACATCTCAATCTCAGGATGCATGGTTCAGGTTGATTCTAGACATTTACAAAAATCTATAAATAGGAGGCCTCACCACATCATTTTGAAGACTTGAGAATGCAAAGTTATAATGCAAGATTGGTTCCAAAATCTTTATGTAACTATTTTTACCATGCCAAATTGATTCCAAACCAAGCCAAGCCATAATCCAAAGGTGCCAAGGAGATATGGAGGTAGCCAAGCTTCCATTATCAAGGACTTAATGAGCATAAAATCGAGCAAGCCACTACTGCAAAGGCATTTGGAGCATCCAAAGAAGGTGAAGGAATTATTGTGTTTTATTCCATACTTTTTAGTTGTGTTTGTCATTTATTTTTATTAACTAATCTCTCCCTAGTGTCTAGGCCTAGAGATGTGCTATTAGTGTGTTTCTTTCATTTTGTTTTCATTTTGGAACTAACACCATACTAACCATCCTCTCTTGAGTCAAATTCATAGATCACATTATGGCACACCTTGTGGGACTAGATGCATCTCACACCTGAATAAGATAATTTTACAACTTTAAAATATTTAATTGTACCTTTAAAACTCTTGCGAATTGATTTTTTAACTTTATATTATCATTTTTGTTTGCCATAATTTTTACACAATAATCGATGTCGGCAAGTAAGACCAACATCGATTGCATATCTTAACCGATGTCAGTTAGTAAAATTGACATCAATTATATACCTATCACAGGTCACATTAGTATAACTGATGTCAATTGGATAACTTATATCAATTAGAAAATGTCACCATAGTCTGTTATAGAAATTGACATCGGTCTCTCTATTTTTCTTAAAACATAAACCTGAGAGATATTTTTCTAAAGTTTATTATTTCAAACCAGAAAGAGATACAAATATAAAGGATATGATAACATTTTTAATATAGGACCAAGCTTGAAATTTTGCTAAAAACATGTTTAGATAACCTTTTTCATGCTTAAAAATCAATTAGGAACCTTGTTTTGGTGTTTAATAAAGATTTTTTTTTAGATGTTTATGGTGAATGTTTTTAAATTTTGAAACTAAGACCAAGGGGTCAAATGAACACCCCAAAATATTTCATTTGGTCTTAAAATTGAACACACTTGTCAATTGTTGCTTGCAAGAGTTGTTTAGATTAAATCTTTATTTGTCAAAAAGAGGAATGTTGTGTGTATGCTCTTCCATTTGTCCCCTATAGGGAACCCTTGGAATTAAAAGTGTCATTCCTATTGCAAGTAGCCTATTCCAAGGATTATAAATAAATTCATCTAAATCATTCCCCAAAAACTCATCTAAGTTTGGGTAACATTGAAAATGACCCTAAAGTCTTTCTACTTTCATTCTTTCTTTATTTTTATGCAAACTTGGCTTGTGACGGGGAATTCATCACCTCATATGAGTTATTTAGGGAAGTTTTGACCTGGGGTTTCACCTCTTGTCATTGAATTCATTTGGGTCCTAATTGTAGTTTCACATGAGACATAGTGGCACTTTAGACATCACACTAAACTAAAAAAATAACAAGAGGTAGTGGTTGCAAAAATGACTAGACCTTTTTGCAACAAGCAGAGTGATATAGACCCAAAATCTATGCTTTTATTTTGCATTGTTTGACATGAAAGTCATTTTGCAATTGATTTCCCTAGATCATTTAGAAACTTGTTAGATCTTGGACAAATCCCCACTTGCTGCACAAGTATTGTTGGTGCAAGGTGTGCCTCAAGGTCCATGTTATAGTACTATCATTTGAGAGAAGGGGGGTGTAAAAAGCCTACTATATAATACACATTTATTTTTGTATGAACACTTAAAATCCTCTCAAATGATGTATATTGATAGATTCTAACAATACCAAGCAATCTTGTCAGTTTAGGATCTAAGAGTGATTAATTAATTGGTCTTGTCCTAGATTAAAGTCTTATTTGGAGTCAAAACTTGGTGTAAACAAACAATCCAAACCAAACACATAGTCCAAATTTTCATTTTAAAAAAGAGGCATTATTCTACCCATGTAAAATCATCAATTTCCCCTATTCAAAGTTCATTAAAATATTGAGAGTCATATCATCAACTTTGGTGTAGTTATGCTACCCAATGGAGTCTATACCTTTACCAAAGTTGCTTAAGTCCTTCACTTATAATCTAAATTAGGAATTGCACCTTTATAAGTTCATAGGGTTGATGTGTTGAGTGGGTTCACCATTTGCACTAAACTTGAGGGAACTTAGGTTTAATTTCTAATTTGGGATGAAGGATGTTCAAGACTCATAATCATTGCCATCAGTTGATAGAATTAAGACATTTTTTGCTAAACACTTGCACTTTGAGTCTATGCACTGTAACATTTTGAGTTAAGAAAGATATTTTTATGCTATCAAAATTTTAGGAAAATGTCTTTGCCGTAGAGAGTTTTTGAAATAAACCTTTTTGTCACACCTTTTGGGTAGTATAATGTCATTATATTACCCAAAAAAATTTGAATATTGTTTCATAGACCCTCTTGCATAGGGTTGAAATTTATTCCTACATTTTCAGACCAATCCAAGTGTAATTTTGTGATCTTTTGCCTAAAATAGTTATCCAATTCACTTTTATCTAGTTTTTTTAATCAAAAGAGCCAATTTTTATACCCTTTTTTGTGAGAAAATAAACTATTTCTAAAGTGTTTTTTATTTCATGCCCCTATACCTAGTTGATCAAGTTCATGTCCAAGAATCAAATTCCTAGTGTTTATTAGAAGTGTTTCAAATCCATTAGATTAAAACTTTCATCTATTTCAAAGTCTAGCTTTTGACATCATTTGGCCAAGAGTCCTAGTGTATGCCTTGTTTGAGCCTAGATTTTGACACCGCATTTGGCCAAAAGACCTAGCAACTTTTAAATTCCTAGATTAGATTGGTTTGAAACACTTCAACCTTAGATTTTGGCATTTTGATTTTAGGTCCATTTACTTGCTTATCTTTGTGTGAATAGTGAAATGTTAGGTACTTCATGCTAGTTTGTTTCCTCATAAATCTTTGCATAAAACTTTTGATCCTTTTGACAAATCTATACCAAGTTGGAACATCATCTATTTTAGACATTGTCCTTTTTAGATTTTGTAGAAATCTTTGACATTTTATCACAAAATCATTGATTACGGATCCTAACATGTATTCCTATACTCATAGTGGACTCATGTACAATCCAGGGATTAGTAATGTAGTTGTACAGGAAGAAATGGTGCAACAAGCCTATGGGGATAATATTGCTTATGAGATGGATTTTTATCCCTCTTATAATACTCAATCAGGGGCACAAAGCTAAGATCCATTGGCTAACTATCTGGTTAACACACCACCTTATTCAAAACAAGACCAAGAGCAAACCACATAATACCTAGCTATAATACATGTGATGGATGAACCAGCACTTCAACGGTCATATTTTAATAATACACCTTCCATGTATGATCCATTTTTTTTAGAAACATTTTTTAGAGAATAAAGATGAGATTTTAGTTAGATCCATAGAGGTATGGGCCAAGTTTCTAGCATACTTCCCCCATGAAAATTTACCAAGTCCAGTAAGAGTGCCCCACAATATCATTTACGATCAATATGCTTAGTTTAGCAATCCTATGCCTCTAGTTCAAACAACATACCAAGATCTTAATATATCTAATTGAGGAAAAAAACATCATGGAAGATCACTTTAACCAAATTTAGATAGCATATCAAACCTACCTAAATCTAGCACATGATTTCAATCAGATAAACATGGGAAGTAAGCCTATTATTGATCTAGTTCCTTCAATAGGAGTGTTGATAGATTTGATGGGGCAAGAGACTTCAAATTCTGACCCATTCATACAAACAGATTCAATAGATAACTTGATGCATATGATCATTATCAAAGAACTTTCTTCATCATCTACACAAAATAATGAACCAAATGTAGTGGATAATGTGTAAATAATGTCCAATCCTAATCAAAGTTGTATTAATGCACAAAAACTAGCCAACAACATGTTCCTATAGTTAATCTTATGAATAGGTCATCATACTAGGGAGTAGGAGTTTCTACACCCTAACCTCAATAAGTTAATTCTTCAAGTGTATAACATATGGGATTAGGTAATCAAACAATGGCTAATGTCATGCCTTAATGATAGAATATGGTGAACCCTACTCCTCCTCAATAGGTAACGAGTATTACTCCATAATAGCAGTCATAATCTAGTGTATCAACACAATAAAGGACAAATATATTACCACATCAATTAGGGGCAACTCATGTTCCATCTCACTAGGTAATGACAAACATACCTCTTCAGTCATAGACTAATATGCCAATCTAAAATCAAGCAATAACTAGTCAACAATGTGAAAATATTGGTTAGTGATAGATGCCAAATTTACAACCCGCTTTCACTTCCTCATAGGGATTCATGTAATAAGGTATTCCCCATGTTTCTCAGGTATCTACTAGATAACTATTGGTTCAAAATATTCCACAAATATAGAGATAGGGTCTTGGTCCACAAGTTTCCACTTAACAGTAAGGTTTGATTAGTCAATAGCATGTCCCTTTTCAACCAAAGTAGGCATGGTATAGTTATATCCCTCCATCCCAACCATAGACTCCTTTGAGTCAAACCTTTATCACCAAGCCAAACTAGAATATCACACAACCAATTGTGCAATTTTGAGTACATCATAATCCATGTATGCATATTCCTGGTCCATTCCCCAACCAAACTAATGTACCCCAACAAATATCTCCATCCTACCTTAGTCAAAGTGTCCCACTTATGACCTCCCAACCATCTACCCAAATTATCCCTCAAACCAATATTTCTTCCAGTTTCCTATCCCAAGAATTACAATAGATGAAGGATGCAATTGCTAATATTCAAAATAGTAAACAAGCTAAGAATTTCAAATTGGATAATGTATTTTTAGATACCATTTCCTCCAGGATATGAACCATTGAAATTTGATAAATATAAAGGGAAAGGTGACCCTAAGGCTCATTTGACTAAATTATTTGTCACATGTCAACCTGTGGCATATAGTGACATATACCTTTTGTTGTTATTTAACAAGGAGCTTGGCTAGACAAGCCTTGGAGTGGTTTTTAAAGTTGCTTAAAAATTTAGTAATGGATTTTGATGATCTTTTTGGTAATTTATGTATCACTTTTCCTATAATATCAAGCATGATATTTCATTGATGGACTTAAGACAAGCAAATCAAAAAGATGGTGAGAGTTTTGAAAGTTATTTATGGTGATGGAGAGCCCTTGCTAGCCATTTTACCCATAATTTACCAGATAAACAATTAGTTGTTGTGTTTACCAAAAATTTGTATAGTGAGATAGTTTATTATTTGGAACTTTAATGTGTGCATACTTTCAAGAAAATCATCGATAAAGGCTTGTTGATTGAGTGGGCACTCATCAATAAAGGAGTTATCAAGCTTAATTCAACTAATTAAAATCAAGGTATTGATCAAATAAATGACCAACATCCCATTCAAGTGAAAGCCTCATAACTGGCATAAGATAATAATCAAGAAAGACTGAAGCAATTCAACCATAATAGGAATGTTATGGGAAATGGAGTAACCAAATCCCATCATGTCCAAATTATGAAAACATCATCTTCACCACATTTTCAGCTTACTCCTACCCAACAACCTCTATAACCAATACCACAAGCATAACAACCAAGACCTGCACAACAAATACAATAGCTTTTACCATTACAAACTCCTCCTCCTAGGAAAAACATGCCTGCACATCATGTCTTTAGTGACCTAGTAGAACCTATTGAGTCTGTATTTCACAATATTATTACTACTAATTTGATTAGTTGGCCTATACCAAAGCATTATCTGTAAGGCATTCCTTATCTTGATTGGTATCATGAAAATGAATTCTATGATTATCATCAAGTTAATGGGCATAATCTATGAAGATGTGTCCAAATCAAACATTTAATTGAGAATATGTTGGAGAATGGGGAGATAACATTAGATAATGGTGCTTCTACTTCTAATCAAACACTTAGGATTTATCAAAACCCCTTTCTCTAACATAACAATCAGTAGAATCAACATAATCAACAACAATGATAATGGTCAGTGCAACAACAAAATCAATAGTATCAAAATCAAAGGTTGAACCAGTAGAATCAACAAAATCAGTAGTAAAACCCATAATGATAGAAAAATGGACAAAACCAAGGTCATAATGGTAACAACCAATAAACCTACCATGTAATTTCACATGAATACAATAGGGTTATACGTCATATTTTAGGGGGTAGCATTAATACCATCTCCATTAATCCTATACCAAGCACTAATCAGCCTAGATAATTTCTAAACAACAACATTTAGCCAAATTACATGGATAATCCTTCTATGACCTGGGAATGCATATAGGCAAACCAACAAACTAGGACTTCCCCTTTTGAACCTTATATCGATAACTCATCCTTGCCACATAACCACATGTGAGTGCACCAACAACTGAGACTTGTCATGATTGGTCCCACATCATTCCCAATATTAATTATAAATAATTGTCTAATATTTAATCTTTATTATGTAATCACAACTCAGCAGTTGAAAATTACTATCTCAAGCCCAGAACCATCTGCCACTTTGCCTATCATTCAACCAACCATTCAACCTTAAAATAAACCATTCACTCCTGACTAAGATAAGAAGTTTGATATTATGGAACAATTACCAAAGACACCACAAATTTTTATTTTATATTTTATATGAATGTCAATAATTCATAAGAAAATCTTAAATGAGTTTTTGACCCAATCCAATATTGCTAATGATATATCACCTAATAAATTTTAAGCTTTGGTTGGACACCTAGCTCCAGCCCAACATGTCACATTCAACCAAAGCAATATGTCTTCCCTTGGCCTACTCTATAATAATAAATTATATATAGAATTTTATATAAAATGACATAAAGTGAAACATGTCCTTATAAATAATGGATCTAGCCTCAACATAGTGTCTCCCTAGCTCATTAAGCTTCTTGGGTACATAATGGTAAATCTCTAGCTAGAAACAATTACCATCAAAGCCTATGATAATCAGGAAAGAGAATCACAAGGCACCATTAGTTTGACAGTTATCATTGAGCCTTTGACCCATGATACACTTTTCCATGTACTTTATCTTGAGTTATCATACAATATGCTTCTAGGAAGGCCTTGGCTACATGAGATTCATGCAGTCCCATCAATGCTGCACCAATGTATCAAGTTTTCCCACTCAAGGATGGAAGTGAATTTTCTAGGAGATTTACACCCATATGAACACTGCAAGCATATCAAGGCTAAATTTCAAATCTAAAATTATCAATACAACATGAATCCAAGCTCCAAGAAAGATATAATAAAAGATATACTTATTGATCCCTCACTAGATAATTGTATAGATCCTAATACCTTGGATTCCCTTTCCCACATGATACCTCCTAAAGCTTCTAATCCTTTCACCATTTTAGATAATGGATTGAGAGAGTATATGGCCCATGATACATTTCATATTGCCAATCTTCTTCAGAATCTAAAAACCTTTAGGTGACCTAAAGTCACCCCACATATGCATTGGCAACAAAGGAACAAAGATAAGATACCTATCACATTTGTACCATCATCTAGCCTAAGACCTGACCCTTTTCAAGGGGATGAATCATGGTTATACAATGAAAACCAAGTTGATTTTTATCAAAATGCAAAGTATCATATTCCTAATAAGATCATGGAGTGTCAAAACTATGAAGGAAGATGCCTCAAATTGAATCAACAAGGAATCATCGAGCCAATTTCCATGACTAAATATGAATGACCTTATGGACTTGGATTTAAATTACTTAGGGGTGAGCCCACATATCTTATTCAAACTCCATCAGCAATGACTAGTGATGATGATACTGATAATGAAATAGAGTTTGATCATAGCCTCACCTTTGATAACCTAGATAAAACCAACTTATTTGATAGTAATGCTATTTTTACCCTTACCTTGGCCATTCATTATAACCCTTTACCATTATATTATCCCCAACTGATATATTGGGACCAATAAGAATTTAGTCTACTGATTGATGAGTTCTAAAATGATGAGGCATTCTATGACATTTTAGGCCTTAGAGACAACATTTTGTTGGGGGATCATAAATCAAGATTCTTAAGCACATTGGATCCTGCAACCTATTTTATAGAATGAGTGAACACCCTTAGCCAAAAACAAATAAGTAAAACATTGAGGTCCCAAAGTGAAAACCTCTTTGAGGCACTTTCTGACTAGGGAAAAAGTAAATGTAAAGGCCAGTCTAGTGGTGAAACCCTATTTCAGGTGTCGTTAGATGGGGGTGTTCATTCTTCTTTGAATTTAGACTAAGAAACCACCAATGATGAAATTGTCTATGGATCTGAGTTTATATTTGAGCAAAACCAAGTATTTGATCAAATTCCTTAAGAATTTCCAAAAAAAATTATCGCATGGCTATATCTCCCATTTGGGGACTCAGATTCATCATGCCTAGGAGAAGTATAAGAGCGAGTCCTAATGGAGGACCCTGACATAATTCAATATTTAAAGTCTATGCTTACTATCCGAGAAGATGGTTTAACCCTTATAGTTGAAGATATAATAGAGGTAAATATTGAGACTCCATCAGACCTAAAATGGATAAAATTAGGAGCATCCCTCACTGAGGAGGAACATGACATCTTTAAAGCTCTATTAAGGGAATTTGTGATATCTTTTCATGGGCCTATTTTGGCATGCTAGGCTTAGACCCCACCTTGGTTATGCACCACCTTGTGGTTAATCTTGACACCAAACCAGTAAAATAAAATTTATGTAAGATGCATCTTCATATTTTTGTATTGGTAAAGAAAGATTTGGAAAAATCTTAGAAGCAAGATACATCCAATCCGTTGACTACTCAGAATGGATCTTTAATGTGGTACATGTTAGTAAAAATCTTGAAGGGATCATAATTTATACTAATTTTTAAGACATTAACAAAGCTTGTCCTAAAGATGATTTTCCCTTTCCTAATATCGACATGATAGTCAACTCCATGACTAGTTATGAAATGCTTTCACTCATGGATGGCTTTTCAAGATACAACCAAATTAGAATAGCATCAGAATACCAACATAAAATAGCATTCACCACTCCATGGGGAACATTTTTTTATTAGGTAATGCCATTTGGCCTTAAAAATATTGGAGCTACATATCAAAGGGTCATGACTATCGTATTCCATGATATGATGCATGATATTATCGAAGACTATGTCAATGACATATTAAGAAAATCTAAAACTAGGGTTGACCATCTAACACTGTTGCATAATATATTTGAAATATTATTAGAGTAAAAATTCAAAATCAATCCAAATAAATGTGTGTTCAATGTAACTTCAGGCAAACTACTTGGCTTCATCATGTCTTATAGAGGTATTGAAGTTGATCTGGCCAAAGTCTATGTTATAACTGAGATGCTATCACCAACCAATTTAAAGCAACTCTATAGTTTTTAGGGTAAGATCTAGTCAATTTGACACTTCATCTCTCAATTAGAAGATAAGTGTCATCCATTTACACACCTTTTAAATAAGGGAGTTACATTTCACTAGGATGATCACTTCTAAATATCTTTTTAATAACTCAAAGACTATCATGTTAATCCACCTAATCTATTACCTCATATTCCAGACAAGCCATTCTTTTTATACCATCAGCTACAGGCCATGCTCTAGGGGAACTCTTGGCTCAACTTGATGATGATGGAAAATAGCATGTTGTGTACTACCTAATCCATACCTTGGTTACATATGAACATAACTATGTACCTATTGAAAAATCTTGTCTATCCATGGTCTTCATAGCTTAGAAACTATGCCATTACATGTTGAATAATAAGACCATGGTCATTTCAAAGGTATATCTACTCAAGTATCTACTATCTAAAATATATTTACAAGGTATAATGGCTAAATGGATCATTCTTCTCATTGATTTTGACATAGAATATACCAATCAAAAGGCAATCAAGGGACAAGTTCTTATAGAACAACTTGTTGAAGCACCTCTCACAGACACATAGCCACTCACGTTTCAATTTATTGATGAATCTATAATGACCATCATTGACACACCCCTTGAGGAGAAGCCTTGGAAGATATATTTTTATGGTTCACTTACTACACATGGATCATGGGTAGGCCTATTGTTTATTACACCATAGGGGGATATAATCCCTAAATCATTCAGAATCAGCTTTCTGTGTATAAATAACATGGCCAAGAATGAAGCACTTGTTTTAGGACTTTGACAAGTAGCGCATTAGAATATATCTCACCTCCAAGTTTATGGTGATTCTAAGTTAATCAATAATTAGGTCATAGATCATTTTTAGACCAAAGATGACAAGTTGGTTCCATATAAAGCCATGGTTGACACTCTTAAGTGACAAATTGCCAATATTTAGTTTGAGTACATACCAAGGGCTAGTAATAGAAATATAGATGCCATGGCTACTATTAGCTCTCTAATTTGACAAATAGATAAGGCTAGAGAGTATTAGTTCCTCATCAAGAATTTGTTAGCACCAACTCATAAACCTTTAATCATTGCCATGATTTATGATATTATTGGTCTTGATTCTATTTGGGACCTAGATCTTTATAATGACCTTCATAACCAATTTCTACCACATAACTTATCTAGAAAAAAAACCAAAACCTTCATTCATCATTCCACTTATTATACTCTACTTGGATCCACCCTTTACCATCATAGTTTTGATGAACTTTGCTTCATTGTTTAACTTTGGTAGAGTCTACACTAGCATTAAGAAAAGTTCATGTAGTATGTGGAACTCATTCTAGTGGGGCAGTCCTATCCAAAAAGCTTTTGTATATAGGTTATTATTGACCTAAAATGAATGTAGATGTTACTACATATGTAAAAAAAGAAATAAATGTCAATGGTATGCTAATTTGATTCATGCCCTAGAAAAAACTCTAAAACTGATGTTGACACCATAGCCATTTTCTACATGGGGACTTGACCTCACTCAAAAGATTAGCCCCACTTCATCTAATAGCAATAAACATATCCTTACCAGCACTAAGTATTTCAATAAGTGGTTTGAATTTATACCCCTCACTTACATGACTAGAAATAAAATTTCCAAATTCATTTTCAACCATCTCATTTACCGCTATGGTATCCCCTCTAACATTATATCTGATAATGGAGGATCATTAAAGAACAAGGATATAAACCAATTATGTACTAAATAAAACATCACACAACATTTTCCTATAGCGTATTACCCTCAAGGTAATGGCCAAGCTAAGTCATCCAACAAAACCATTATCAGTATTCTTAAAAATATTGTCAATGATGTTGGTCATAATTGGCACCTCTAGATGTTCCCTACCCTTTGGGCCTATCATACAAATCATCATACTCCCATAGGAGCCACTCTATACTCACTTGTTTATGGTATTTAATCCATCCTTCCCATTGAGGTTGAATTGCCTTCACTATGTATCTCTTTCAAGTATGTCCTGGATGATCATGACTATTGAGTAGTTCACATGTAAGAGCTAGACCTACTTGATGATAAATGCACAATAGTGCTCAATAATATTTAATCATATCAAAATTGACTCAAAGTCCACTATAATCAATGCATTAAGTATAGAACATTTAAACTTGGTGATCTTGTTTGTAAAGAAAACCAAAAGAATACCATGGCTGAGAAAAAGCATAAAGGGAAATTCAAACCAAACTCGATAGGGACTTTCATCATTACTGTAGATTATGGATCAGGAGCATACAGGCTCACCACACTAAATGGTGATGAACTTCTAGAGCCGATGAATATTATTCATCTCAAGTGGTACTATACTTAAGCGCTAAGGTATCTTGTCTATACGGACCATTTTAGTTATGTCATTTTATCACTATTCCTCTTTGTACAAATACCATCCTTATCTATCCTCTTCACCGTATCCACTTTCTACTTCCATTCTATCAATCCAATGTGTTCTAAAGTCTAGCTCATTTGACCTTGGTTTTTGACATTCTTTATGTAATTTTAGCATCGAGGTATTTGATCAATTTCATTAGTTAGTTCAAGTACTTCAAATAGAGATCATATTTTGGGATAGTTTGATAGAAGTTTCAATAGTTACATCCTTCATTTGTTATTATTTTATTCCCACGAATCTTGCTATTAATTATAACTACATTTTGGAAAATTAGTACCATTGATCTATGTCATTGTGTCTTTTTTATAACCACCTATGAGAAAACTAGGGGTAAAATTAAGCCTTGACGTACTAACTTGCCACTTACATCGTACTATGCCATTTCACCACCTATGCCTATTTTGTTTGAATCTACTACTACACTAGTCGAATTCCTTCACTGTAAGGATATAACTACAATGACTTGAGGTCCTACTCTAGGACTATTTAGGTAGCACTTGATACTTGTTGAGGTCAACTCAGTCAATCTAAGCCATGCTCTCACCATTTTATGAGTAACCTAAACCATGATCTCATCATTTTGTGAGCAACCTTAGTTTAAATTTTCTCATCATTTTGCGAGCTTGAACCATTTAAGTGTCTCATCATTCTTGATCAAGTTGAGATACTTCAAAAATTTCCAAAAACATTTGAAAAATCATTAGAAGAGAATAGAAACATTGACCACTTCTTTGCCTCAATGATTTTGGAAACCCTTACTAAGTTACAAGTGAATCACTTGTCATTTAGTTTCCCCATCCTTTTTGGCCTTTATCTCATGCACTTGTCATTTTGTAAGACCATTCTTATTCTTCTATCACAACCATTCTATTTTTTTCATTAGTTATCACATTCTTCCCATTCCCTAGGAGAACTACATTTGGCCTAAACTTTTTATTAGATACTACATCCATGGAACTATGTAGGCAACATCCACTTACCTAGTGCATATGGAGATAGGTTAACTACCCCCTTATTTTTCTTCTATTCCCCCATTTTGTTTTTTTGTTAATTTTTAACCTATTTTTTAGGGGAAATGTTCATAGGGTTTCTATTGAGTGTTTCTTTATTGTTTGTTTTTCTATCTATTTGTTTTCTTTTAGCATTATTGCCTTGATTCAGTTTATGTGTGTTCATTGGGTGATTCCTTTCCCACACCTACACTTCAATTCATCCATATTCATATGTTTACATTATCATCATGGTTTATATCATTGATGCTTCACTTTCCATTGAGTATTGGATTATGGGAGTCAATATTTATGCATATTTCAGCCAAGTCCTCATGATATTATATCATGATTCCTACCAACATGTGCTAAAACAAACCTCAACTTCAAGAAGTATATTCAGTAATGGTGGCATCTCTTCAGCCCCAAAATCTTGATTCCACTCCCAATCATATCCCAAACAGAGTAATTAACCACAAAATAATTTCAAGATTTATTAGCTAAAATGATCATTTCCCTACTAGTAGGTTATTCCAATTCATCATTACCCTTTGTGTTAAGCTATCATCATCTTCAACCAAGTTTATCATGTTTTCCATAATAAGGGTCCAATAATTATAACCACTTATGGACAAATCATTACACACCATCCCACCTATATTTCTTAATAATTATAACCACCTTTGGGCAAATCATTATGTTGTTACCACTTCCCATTTTATGCCCATATGGGGGCCTATTATTATATTGTTTGTATGTCCTAATAGGGGTAGCTCCATCTTCTCAATGATTATAATTGCCTTTGGGTAAATCATTGTGTTATCATACCACATTTCCACTATTAGGGTACAATGTTTATAAACACCTTTGGGCAAACCATTATACACCATATCACTTGCATTCTTAATGATTTTGACTAATTTTTTTATTATCATTATGTTTTCACCCCATCATTTTTCCTTATCTTTGGTCCCCTCATTTTACTTCTTTCTTTTCGAGGGATAGTTTGCCGACTTACTTATGCCAACTGTTCCCTCGAGGGGGCATCATATAGCTAGTTTATCATCATTATATTTATAGGCATACAAGACCTTTTCATTATTTGAGAATAAATTACCATGATTATATCTTGCAATGCCTTCCCAAATAAGGGCAAACTGTAGACACCTAAAACTAGCCACCAATAACCTCTAATCAGGCTTTTGACCAATTTTCACCTAAAATGCACAATAGGGCCTAAAAACACTAAAACATGATAAATGATGTGAAACTAACATATTCAAGTGCCTATTTTGGCTACGGTATCCCTAAATGAATTAATGCAATTTATGGGCTAGCTAACTTTGATCAAATCATTCTGAGTCAAAATGCCAATTTTGCACTTACGTGTTCTTGATTGTCTTTCATATAAAATATATTACACAAGATATATGCCTTTGTTATTTTATATTGTTAATATCCTAAATGGGAATATGGATCCAATGCATTTTAAATCACCTTCTAATTCTAATCCAGTCAAATTTTAGACTAATAACAAGGCAATCCGATCAATTTGAGTAATTTGTGCACAAAGTGCTTAAACATGCTTAAGATCTAATTAATCCAAATTATATCTTAATCAAGAATTCCATGTAAAATTGTTGGATACTTGTTTTTATAAATGAATATTTAATATCTACATCATCAGGTGACATCATTTCTTGGGAAGACATCCCTAGGCCATAAATGCCACAAATATCAGGATTCATGCCTCCCATGCCTCTTGATTACCCCTTTTTCCAATGTCATGATGAAGATAATTATAAACTTAATTCCAAAAATTTAATTAATATTGAACCACACAACTCAATCTTATGATGGATGGTTCAATTTTATTCTAGACATTTGTAAAAATCTATAAATAAGAGGTCTCACCACATCATTTTGAAGACTTGAGAATGCAAAGTTATAATGTAGGATTGGTTCTAAAAGCTTCATGCGGCTAGTGATACCATGCCAAATTGATTCCAAACCAAGCCAATCCACAAGCCAAAGGTGCCAATGAGAGATGGAAGTATCCAATCTTCCATTGTCAAAGACTTCATGAGCACAAAACTGAGTAAGCCACTACTACAAAAGCATTTGGAGCATCCAAGGAAGGTGAAGGAATTCTTGTGTTTTATTCCTTATTTTTTATTTGTGTTTGTCATTTTTTTTTGTTAACTAAGCTCTCCCTAGTGTCTACGCATAGAGATGTTATGCTATTAGTGTGTTTCTTTCATTTTGTTTTCATTTTGAAACTAACACCATACTAACCATCCTCTCTTGAGTAAAATTCCTAGATCATAATAAGAATGTCCAAAGGTGATAGGATTCTTGATCACATACATATGCAACTGATTGGTGATAAGTATGCTCTTCATACTAGGCTACCTTCATGGAGTGAAAAAGATGTAAGGGGGATTAATTTTGATCTTGGTTAAGGTATGATCATATTTTTTACTTCAAGATTTAGGGTTGTTAGTAGTATAATAGGTGTGCATCTTTCTTTCAATTGAGTTATGTTTCATAAGTGTTTTAGGTGAACACATGTATGTTTATTTTTAATATGTCTTGTTTTGTGTGCCTTTATTTTATTTTTAGTGTGTTTTTAAAGGAAATTTTTGTGTCAATTTAGTGTATAGGTGACTCCATGGCCCAATAGATAGGACTAGGCAACTGACCATGGTATAGCAAGCATACCACCCTTGGCAAATCATAAATAATGTTGTCTATTTTGACCACAAGTCAAAATGGGTCAACCCCCTATAGTCAAAAACTTATATAGGTGTCTAATATAGTGTCATAGGGTGTTTCATAGTTAATTAAATGTGATTTTATGTATTTTTATTCTTGGTCATGGTCTAATTAGTCCTTATGTCATTTTGAATCACTTAGGGGTCATAAATGAGCATTAAATGCAATTTGTATGGTTTTGAGTTGTGTCTATGTTTTCTAAACTCCTCCAAAATTACCAATATGTCAATCCATATCAAACATGTTAGTTTATAGCTAAAAACTTGTAGGTGATAACTAAAAACCAAGAAAATATGTGCAAAAAGGGGGGTTTCAAAGGGTGTACGACCTATGATAGAGAATGGAAGATGGGATAATATTTTAGGACAGATATTAAAATTTATTAGACTCTTTTCCATGCTTTAAATTCTTTCTAAGTGCCAAAATTGAGCTAAAACCATTCTACTCCTCGATCACTCCACCATGCACATGAAACTGGTCAACAAGTATTTGGTTCATATGACAAATAGGAGAAATGATAAATAAAATTAATTTTGGGGGTATTATTAATAAATTTAAACTTGAATTTAATTATTATATTTTAATTAATTATGGATTATACTTTATGAACAATCTCTAGCAAGCTGATTGTGTTTTTTTGCTTACTATTTTCCACACCCTATAGGTTTTGCTCTTGTTTGAGATAGTCTATACAAATAAGTTGTTAAACTTGATTTCATATGATTATTAATCTCACCTATCATTCTTCCCATATGTATTTTCATGTTTTTAGATTATTTCATGAGCTAAACAACTCAAGTTGTAGGAAAGTGTCACCATGGAGGTTTTAGTCAAGTTTCACTACTTACAAAAGGTTTTATTATTTGAAAGAGTTTCATGTGGATGTGATATGATTTTATCCATTTTTAAATGTCATAACAATAAATTAATTTCCTTTTTTGGTCTGACAACATCATCCTTTGATTCAAACACATAGTCATATGAAAATACAGTCAGCTTTCTACTTGTTTCCAAATGTAGTCATGGTGTTTTGAGTGTGAAAATGTCAATAAAATGTAATGAAGTGTTAAAATAGTTTTTATACCTTATCATAATAATTAAAAATAAATATAAACCAATATAAGTGACACAATAATGACTATGATAGTTAGTTCCCCATATATGCACGATCATAAACTATTGGCATACACCTACAAGTGTTAATAAGGAGATTGATCATGTGTGTTTTAATATTTCAACATAGTTTGAATCCCCATGAGGAGGATAAGTTTAATTTGAGTAATTTATGGATATATTTAGTTATTAAGAGTAACATATATCATATGCACATCCTACATTCTACCATCTCTGCCTAGTTGTTACTATATATGCATCTACAGACTCTCAAAGAGAGTTGAGGTGGTTGTATAGGGATGTTTTAAAAACAATTAAATTATCCATTAGGTTGGAATAATATTAAAATATCTTGGGAATAAATTATTAATTCATTTACCATGCTTACTTCCCATAGTCTTTCTCACTGCCTATTGACATGTAAATGCATACCTATAGATGGCTTATACAAAGATCTAAGAATGTTATCAAGAGGTTTATGGTATGTCTTGAGAGCCCATGGTGTTTATAAAGGTAAAGGATATATTTAAAGTCATGAATGAATAAATATATTGGTAGGAAAGGTTAAGAGTTACTTCAAAAGGTGATGACTATGAACTCAGGGACAAAATCCCTAAAACATAAAAACATAGCACCTAACACTTTTGGGGTCAATTTATAGTGACGTAAAATAGGTTTTTAACCAACCCAAATGCACTTACCTTGTATACCCACCATAGGGTAATATCCTTAAAAAATTAGTGGGGTGTATGATTAGTGTAAATTAGTTATTTTAGGACTCTAATATGTACATGTGTTCACTGAGGATTAACAGTGATATCAATAGGTTTGGAAATTTAAATGTCCTTCATACCCAAAGTTGAAATACAAGGGCATATATCACAATGAAAAATGGTTATAGGTAGTTAATCATCTTATGTGTGTTTCAAATAACATTAATGAAGGTGGAAAAAGAGGTTTTTGGCCTAATAAGCATCCCTACAAGGGTATATTGGTCTAAAAAGACCACCTATAGCTGACTATAGGTATACATAGCCTCATCATACAAACCTAGACATGTAAAACCAATGAATAAAGACACATACATGTTTTAAATACTTCTCAAAGGTCATAAATTAATAATATGTTATGTGTCACATGTTTTAAAGATGATACCCACCTATAAGACCCCTACATAGTCAACTATAGCTGACTATGATGGGCAAAAAGTAAGAGAGTTAGCGTTCTTAATGTTGGCATATCCCAAAAATGAGATTAATAGGTCCAAATAATTGTCAAATAACCTTGAAAAGCTTAAATAAGTCTTATACATTGTTTTCAATGTCTATTCCATGCAAGGTCACCTATAAGGGCCTTTTCCAAACACACATACACAATCAATAGTCCAGTCAAGTTGAAAGGCAAGGCATATGTGAGGATTTTCAAAATGTTAGGATGGTAAATATCATGGAAACACCTTCACAGTGGTGTTTGACACTTTAAAATAATCCCACAACATGTAAGTAATGTATAATAAGGGCTCTAACTAAGCAACCTACAGTCAATATATAGATTCTTGTACATAGTCCACTTTCCCAAGGGTCTATCTTAGGTTTTGAATAATTTAAAGGGTATAATGATGTGATAAAGGGTTGAAATTTTTCATATACCATCTCTATCACTTGGATAACCTTATCCAACATCCACCTTATTTTATAAAATATGGAAAGTGCCCTCTATTTTGTCTCAGATAGTAGACACTCCCTTTGTATGTAAACTGGCAGGTTTTGAAGAAAGAGGGTGATAAGGTGACCTAAGGGTTGGTGAGATCCTACAAGAATATTTTAAAATTTGGGTCAAATATGGGAAAACATTACAAGCCATTCATAAATACTTGAAACATAGCATAGTGGTTTAAAATAACCAAGAGGTAGGCAAACCTTCTTAGCCTGGTTTAGGCCTAAAGCCTAAGTGAGGGGTCAGCAACACTTTGTGTATTAGATGATAATTATAATCCATGGAAACATGTTTGTATGGATGTATCAGGTATGTCTAAGATCTAGGAGTGTAATTTAAACCATAAAAAAGCCTTTTTTGGGCTTGAACTAAATTAGGCCTATGTAAAAAGAAGAACCAAGCTTGATAGGGTAACTTTGAATACTTGAACCTATAAGGATACTTAAATTGGAGCTCAAGAAGTTATGAAAATTTATAAAGTGTCATGGTCAAGCAATTTATGTAATTGGTTCTTGATTTCAATGTCATAACTCTATGAATAAAGGTTAAGAGTGAAAAGAGCCAAAAACCCTCTAAAACCCTTGGAAATTACTTGATTGACAAAAAAGGAAAGAGATAAATCTTAATGGATTATAATGTAATTTTAATTGGTTTGAGTTTGTATAATAATCACTAAGTCTTCTCCCCATCAACTTGAGTGTCGCCCTACTTGTACGGATAGGGGGAAATAAGGTTTTCTTGACTATTTTTGATGTTTTACAAGTTCTAGGAGGTTTCAAGAGATGAAAAAAACTTTGGGAGATATATTGGGACATAATATAACTAAATATGATCATTTAAGTCTTCATAAAAATTCCTAAGTGTTTTTACAAGTAGATTCATCTCAGCCAATCAGAATTAGCATAGTGACCAAAATAGTGGGAGAGTGAAAGCTCTAAGTGTGAGTCCATTTATGGTCTACCTAATGAAAATAATTATATTGAAGGTATTTAAATGTATCATTCACTCATATATTTTTATTTTCATGGAAAACTGAAGCCAAGTTTGAGGCCAAGTGTGAGGGGTGAGTGAACTAAGAGTTATTTGGACTACAGGTAGTGATAGCTCATCTCTATAAGAATCTTGATGATTAGTGGTAAAACTAACACATTTTAAAGCATGTATACAACCCCTCCCTCTCATTTTAATCATGATATCTATCTCTAGTTAGTTTTGGGACATTCTAAAAGGGTTGAATGATGGAGGTAGGTTTTTACCAAATAATGAGTCCTATGCCACATTTCAGGTGTTTAATGCATTTGAGGGCCATTTATCTTATTATAACTTGCATGTTCTATCTCACACTCATTATATTTAATTTTTAACTCATTTATCATCATGACATATTTCCTAATGACTCTTGGACTTCATTCTCTTCTCCTCTCTCTCAAATTTTATAAATACTGGCCATTTTGGCTCTTGTAGACTAATAACACACCATGTATGGTGAAGCCCTTCTATAATGACTTTTTTTTTGCCTTTAAAAATTAATAAAAGTCTATTTTTGAGTTCATGAAAATTTTTATAAGTGTTTAAATTGATGTATGGTGATGCAAAGTGATAAGAGTGTAGTCAAGTGTGTTAGGCTACTTTCAAGTGTGCAATTTTTTTTAGAGTGTGCATTCTACCGTTTGGTTTATTTACCTTGTGTTTATTAATACATCTCACCTCTATGTTGAAACACTCATGTTAAAATCATATATGAATTAAATGTTGGTTTGTAAGTCTTGTTTCATTGTGATAAAATGATGATGGTCTCATGAAAATCATCTTGGTGTATCACCCCCTTAGATTAGGATTATTTTATGAGAATTTTTTACTCTTTTCCCAAAATCAAGAACTATTTTAGGTGATAATAATTTCAAGATACATTTAGGTAGCTAGCCCTTAAATCTATAGGCTTACATCCACCATAGGTATACCCATATACCTATAAATATTCCCATGTTGCCCAAATATGGAAGAGGCTTGAACACAATCTTATAGGGTGCAATATTTGGTGACAATAGAAGCTTGGTGGTCTTGAAGATGATTTAAATTATAATTTTTTATGCTAGGATGTTAAAATTGTGATTTTAAATTCTACCAACTAGGTCATCTAGTTTGACCATGTTTGTAAATCCCTATGTTCTAAAGAAGAGATAATTAATAGAATCAAACTACTCAATTACCTATAAGTTTATAGAAGAAAATATCAGATAGATTTGAGTTATTCAACTATATATGCTAATATGAAACTAATAATGAATATTGTGTCAAAATAATTGATCTAATAACATGTAATTGATGAATACATGCACATATAGAACATATTTATTTTGAAGTGATTATGTGTTAAACCTATGCATATAAATTTAGATCTATACTGACTAGTTTGATATAGTACTATAAAAATATAAAATAATAATATGGTGATAAAAATGATGGCATGAAATAAAACCTACAAGGGGTAGATTCATGTCAAGTTCACTAGAATGTATGCAAAGTAAAATACAACTAATCTATAAATCAATCCTAGCTCAGAGAAGATAAATCCTAATTATACTTCCAATTGTTTATACATTAGAGATTTAAGGTCATGACTAGGATGGTTCCACTAGACCTAATCAAGGGAATTCTTACCATAATAATATCACTGGGAGGGTTTCAAAGCTTCAGTTAAGTAAAACTATGTAATAACCCTAACTATGTCCTATGTTTTCATATTCACAAAATTAAATGATAAAATCAAAGTAAAATCCAATCTATTGCTCATCAAATATTGTGACACAAATCAGGGTTAATAAACATGAAAATTAAACATGCATAGAAGACATATACCCATGTCAATGTATATGGAATCCTAATCATGGGAGATAAGTGCAAATACAAATCTATCTACTCTTACAAAGGAGGAACAAAGATAGGAATAATTACCTTTGAAAATGAACATGTTGATCCTCAACCTCTCCCTTGGCCAAGGTGATTCACAAGAGGTTATTGTGGTATGTAACGATGAAAAGGATAAATTAGATCTAGGCTACATAACCTATTTATGCATTCAAAATACTTCTCTAAAAGACAAGATTTGTATCTCTAAATAAATTATTAAAACCCTAAGTTATGCCACACAAGTAGAATGGTGGATAAGCTGATGCACAATATACATCTCTTATTCTTCTCTTATCTAATAAATGAAGAAATAAGTGTGTTTATATAGTTGTATTGAACCCTAGTCCTTTCTAAAAGTTTAGTTAATAGGGTCAACCCAATCAAATTTATATCTTTATTAAAAAAAACAAATTAGGTCTTGGTCTAGGCCTATCAAAGGCCAACTTGGACCCTAAATGACTTTTTGCAATTAGAGTATAGGGTCCATGGGGCTGACATTGTATCATAAAATATCAAAAAGGAGTTTAGGCTAGGGAAGGGCTAAAAAAGGTAAAGAATGACTATAAGAGGATGAAAAAGAGGAGGCATAACTTAAGGGAATGTTTTTATGAGATGGTTGTGTAGATAGCAAGTGGTATTAAAGGGAAAACAATCCTAAAAAGTACCAATGGTCTTTCCACCCCTTTCATGGTGCACCCCTTAAGACATGCACTTAGAGAGATTGATACTCGATGAGTTCCTACAAAAGAGAAAGCATCAATAATTGATAAAGTTTGAAAATATTGTGTGTATACAATCTCCATCAGGTATGCTCTCTCCCTGATGAGATATTTTTACAAATAATTCCTCCTCATAGTATTACTAACCATCATATCTATTACCATGTAGAATTGTAATAACACATGAATGAATCTAAAAGAATAACTGATAATTATTAATGACAAAGATAGCCTAATATATAAGCAAGTAACAAGCTCCTATAAAAAGGAGGTTGGTACAAAAAACACACAATGGGAAGTAATAATAGACTTACCCATGAAACAAACAAATTAATGTGGTTAAGAAAATATAAACACACATAATAATAAGCTAAATAAACTTATAACACTAATTATTATAATAATTGAGTGACCATGTTAAGTGAATACTACTCCAAGTACATAGTTAGATTCATCAATATATATCTCAAATGGTTGTTGAAGATGTAGTAATATGATTATTATCATATAACAAGGTCTCCATTTATTTTCTTTAATTTATTTATATTGTGAAATTGAGAAAATAAAACTTTATTTGGTGCCCCATTTTTTAACTTCGTTAAGAGTCCAATTCATATGAGAGAAACCAAGTATAAATATGTTATATGAATTTTTTAATCCCAAGAAGTTGTAAATCTCTATGTGATTATTTGGTGTTGTTCATTCCTAAATGACTTGAATATTATTTGAATCCACATGAAATTATTATGTTCTTGCAATGTGTCCTAGATATTATAACTCCTATATGGAAAATGAAAATTTCTCCATGTTAAAATACATCTTGTGTTGCTATAAAGTTTTAAACACTTGTTCAATATGTCATAAATGTGTAACCCTTATTTTTTAAAGATTATGATGTCATCAATTCATATTAAAACAAATGAAATAGTGAAAGGCCTGAGGATATCATTCATCATTCACATGAATTTCAAAAGTGTATTAGTTAAATTCAAGGGATAATCAATCTTTTAAATAATCCCTCCTTTTATTTGAATTTTTTTTCTAGATGTCTATAGGTTACATATAAATATAATGATTCTTAAACTTAAGATCGATTTCTATGAAGAACTTAGAACTGTAAAGCTAGTCTAGTTTATCCTCAATTCTTATAATTGGAAAATAGTTATTAATTATGTTAGTATTGAGAGATATATAATAAATTCACAACCTCCATGTGCCATCCTTATTTGGTACAAGAATAATTAGGGTACCATGAGGCAATGGGTTTATTGGGCCTAAAGTGTCATTTATCCATATGTTTAGGGATTTTTGAATTCATCTCTTCATTTTTTGAAAGTGATAATTTTTATAATGAAGCATTAGGTATAGGTATTCTTGGAATTAAAATAATAATATGATTTATTACATAATGTATAGGAAATTTTTAGGTGAATAAAATATATCCTCATAATCCCTAAACATGTTGTTTAACTATTTTTTTATGGTGATATTAGATTAACTATGTTATGAATTGCCACCACAAAGACATTATTACATTTAGGTCTCAGAATCAAAAGTACAAAGTTATTACTATAAATGTCTAGCTTCTTACATTGTTTGGTTCTAATGAAGGAAAGATTATGAACTACTTGAATTTTATGGTATCATATATCACCAACATATATAACAATAGGCATAGGATTTTATTCATAAATTACTTGTTAATGTTAAATATACATTTGTAAAAAAAACATCACGTACCTATAATGGTGTGGCATTACAAAGGATTGATTATTTAAAATGTTTGATTTTTACCTCTAGGTGGCATGTTCCTCAAAGCCCAAACTATACCATATAATAGAGTATGGTTTTTGGTGAAGAATTACTATACTGTTAAAAATATTTTAATTTATTTAAGATAAATCAAGTTCTTCTGACTTAGATTGTTAACTATGAAGTGTATCAACTAACCATTAGTCCACATTTTAGAATGGAATAATATTTTTTACTCATTTAAATATATATTGGAATAATAATTGATGTTTGAAATACATACCATAACATTTGGTTCAAAATCCATGATATAATTACCTTTTTATAGTGTTATAATGTTGGAATCCATAATTGATCATCATCTTAGAATGTGGGAAATGTTTGTTGTTGATCATGAAACTACTTTTACTTAGCATTTTCTTACTGCATAATGGTTTTCACTTATTGTTGAATGTGCTCAATGAACTTAAAAACTTTGTAAACATATTTTTGATCTTAGAGAAATGATAATATTGATAGTGGTATAAGATAAACTACATCAATGAGTTCTAAATATTTTAAACCCAAGCAAACTTGAAAATTTTGTATACAACATAGATGTACAAAGCTCTATTGGAGCTATGTTAAATGTAAGGAAGACTTTCATCCTATGTGTGTTGATTTTTAATTATATATTCTTAGAATGTGTGTGATTTAATCTTTAGGGTTTTACATGTGTAATTACCTATGTTTGGCTAAGGAGATAAGATGCCAAAATTAGTTAAATAAATTTTAGTAATTAACCTATTGATTTTTTATGACCTTTGACTTATTTGAGTTTCTATAAATAGTAAACAAATAGGGAGAAATAGAGACAACTAAAAATAGACTGTCATATATGATCTAAGTTCTAAAACTTGAGATCTGAGTAGTTCTGATTATCGCAAGAAAGATTTTGATATTCATATATTGATAGGAAAGTAGTGCCTAATTTGGATAGTGATACCATATATGTGTAGTGTCCTCAATGTGGTGCTAATGTCCTTTTTATGGGATTATTCCTATTTTTAAGGAGTACTTGTGCATATGTCTATATGTTCTATTATTATATGATTGGAGCCTGTAACTATGTATTATACTTAGAAACCCTAATTTTATGTGAAAACCATAGTTTTATTTGTATGTATGATATGATAAACAATTGAGTGTGTTATTAGGATGGACTAGACATCCTCAACACCCCACTATGTAGAGATTTGCCTACATGCCAATACTCTGAAGAGGGATCGAGTTTGATGTAGTTCTCCCACCTAGAGTTTGATGTATGTGAAATTTAATGCTATAATGAAAATGGCCTTGGATGCCTTGAATGTGATTGAGGTTTGGAATGCTTGAAAACTAGACTTACAATTTTTGTAGATGGTAGTATGCAAAAAGTAGGGCAGAATATAGATAATATACCTTAATTTCTCATAACTTTGTCTTTGGTTTGAATATATTTTTGCATATATTTTCCATATAGTTAATAGAGGTGGATTAGACTTGTGTTTATATGGGTTTTTTTCTTATGAAGATAATAAAAATATCTTAGGCCAACCTTATGAGGAGCACACATTTGAAAAAGTATCCATTAGGAAGAGTTAGGGCTAAGGATAGGAACACCCAATTAGAGACACTATCACCATGTGACTATAGTTTCCAAAATGTGGTGCTAATGTCTTTTTGGTAGATTGCTAAGAATGTTGGATTGGTGTCAGAGGTATTAGTTCAAGGACTATGTTTTGAATGGTTGTAATTAAATAAGGTTTATTTAATGGATATAAATGCAAATCTAAGTATATATAATAGGTCTATGGTGAGCCTATGGATAGGGTAACTCAAGTGACATTATTAGCATCCAATTACCACTTTTAGGTGATTACATTTGCCCCACATTTATGCTAGTAATGAAATAAAGTGAAATGACTAGTATAAATGAAAAATAAGTATACTGAAACTTACCTTAGGAGTGAAGCCTATGTAGCTGAGCTTGAACATGTGAATCTAGGTCTACGTATGTGAAACATGATCAAAATAAATTTCCAACAATGAAATATGAAAAAATTAGTCCTTACTAATGTGATAATCAAAAGAAAAATGCTATGTTGAAATGAAATAACTAAGTAAAGAGAGAGGAAAAGAATGAATACACCTCATTGGGTATGTGAACCAATGCATGAACCTAGAAATAACCTATGTATGTGAATGTGAATAGTGATCATAACATTGAATAACTTAAACTAAGTTGATGGCTTAGTCAATACTCATTTGGGTGACTCAAGAATTCAATCTAATTTTGACATCATCATTGTCCACCCCTACTTGGTGGATCCTAATCTCTATGAATAGCTTAGATAAGACTTTAAGTGTGTCAAACCCTCTCATGTAGGTAGCTCACTTAAGTAGTCCATGATTCCATCATTTCCCCTATGTGAGGTAGATGAATATGTAACTATATTTCACAAACTACTAAAAGTATCTAACTGAGTAATATAACTATGTATTTAGCTCTATGACCATTAAGGTATATTAGGTAGCTCTAATTCACTCAAAAATGTTAACCACTATAAATTTATTAAGGCATGAATATGGTGATAACTTAGAATGTGATATCAAGTGTATATATGTAGAGCATGACATGGAGTTTTTCATTCCATCTAATTAACATATCTAAACCTAAGTACATAGAAACTAATGTGTCACACACATTCCCCTAATCTTGTATCTAATTATACTAAATTTGAAACAAGTGTGTACTAGCTAAATCTATATAACTTATCTAAATGTATGAGTGATCATGCCATGCATGATGCCTCCAAACTAATTAATTGACATGAATATAAATTAAAATGACTAAATTTGAGATAAATATAAACATAAATTCCAAACTTGTGACTATATCTATACAAACTTGTATTATTCTAGTATACTATTCTAAATGATCTTGACTATCCTGATGCTAGGGATACTAGAAAGTAGTACCTTGTAGTGGACATTAGTACCCTATGGTGTTAGTGTCACAATATAGCTACTAATGACTACCTGGTAAGATCTTTGCATGGTCTAAATTGATTGATGAACCTTCAATCTATTATGTGTCTACCCTATGTTTGATCTTTTTAATTTAGCCTATATGCTAAAATATATCTATGAAAATTAAAATAAGAGCTTGATCTCTGTGACAACCCTTGTAGATTCCCCTTATTTTGAGGTTAGTTCTGAAACCTATGTAATAACTATCCTCTAAATAAGTGTCTCTAAAAAATGTGTTAGCTAGAGCATGTGCATGATATTCCAATATAATGTACAAACATAACATTAAAATGTAAATGTATCTAAGCAATAGTATAAAATGTAAGATGTATGTTTTAATCTAACATTAGACAAGGGTGTCAAGATAGATGTAATAAATTTATATTAGTAGTAAATCTAATTAAATACCTAGGGGGATGGGGCATGATATCCATCAAGGCTCTTGAGTAGGATATGTAGATGCATGAAATCTCTCATGGCATTGAAAACTAGTATGTGTGTGTAATAAATAAATACAAGTGTCATGGTGTAGAAAGATACAAGGAAGTAAACATATAATCGCATGAGGCACACAAAAATAAGGCCAAGGGGCCAAAATACAAGGGACATGGTAACATTTCACTAAATCTAAGAATAAAGACATACAAGGACATGTTCAAATGTCCACATACATAAATAAAAAGCAATTTGGTGTAGAGCCACATAGAAGGACATTTTCAAATATCTGTATATAGAGGCATGAAAGAGCACACACAAGGGACATGGGCACATGTCCAATCCATATAAAAATATAAGTGGTGTAGAAGTCAAAGAACAATGGCATATTCAAATGCCCTTGACTATGGAAGAAGCATAGTAAATACAATCTAATCTAATCTTGGAACTAGAAATGAAAGCATGTATAAATTTGTAATTAAAATCTATGTAGATGCTAGGATACATATATACTGAGTCTAACTAGTAATAGTCAGAAAAAATCTAAGTAATGAATAGAAATGATCAATATGAAGATAAATCAATTCATAAACTGGATTGTATAATATGTAAAGATAAAACTTGGTTATAACAACTATGTAAGAGATGCCCCCAAGTGGAAAGATGTAGTAATGTATAAGCCTGGATTGGTGTAAATTCCCCCAATAGATAGGTGATAAATTATTTAGATCAGTATAGTGATCTAGAATTTGTAAGCACTCGATAAGAATAAGTGAAGCATATGTGTATGATAAAACTAAATATATTAAGATAGATAACAATATACAATATCTAGTAATTACTATAAATATAAATGTAGCAATGCATACAATCTATAAAATTTTATATTTTTGAAATATTTGAAAGTTTTCATATTTTGACATTTTTTATTATTTTTATGTTTTTTGAGTATAAGATATGTAAAATCATATAAAAATAAACTATATACACAAAGTGAGAGAGAGAAGGAATTATGTAAAATATTAAGAACCATATTAACCAATGAATCTCATGGGAGACTCACTATCATTGTAGCCTATGTCAAAAATAGGATTGGCAATCTCTTGTGTTGTGTGATTGCTATGTTGTAGTTGAATGTTGTTGTAGTAGAAATCTAAGTATTATTCATCATCATAATCATAATATTTTTCCACATAATAATCATAATAACTTGGTATGTTGAAGGGAATTGTCTAATACTTATGGATTTGACCCTTATAAATTGTGTTTTGGCATATTTATTTTGATCTTTCCCTTTAAAATTGTGTTTATCATATAAATACTATGTTTTGGAGGCTATTTTACTAGAAAACCTATTTTGAGAATGTTGTTTGGTTGATCATGATTTTGACTTTGTAACTTAGGATATGGGTCTTTCTATAACATTTCATGTGTATGTGGATATTTTTCCTTGATAAAATTCATATGTGACTCATGTGCCTTATGATGTTCAATAAATACCAAACCTTATTGACCAATATTATCAACTTCTAGAATAAGAGTATTGATGCCTTGGTCCTTCTTACCCAAACCTTGACAATGATAATCATACTATTGTAGATAATTTTGATCAAATCCATATCATATTAAATGTTTAGCCTCCTTTTGGAGAGGTAGATTTATTTAAATTATATGTGATTGTTGTAGTATTTTTTGATTTGATAGTGCTTTTAGAACCTTTTTGTTATTCTGAGTTATGCTTTGGTAAGCATTTTTGTATTTCTTTGGAATGTGGCCCTTTTTGAATTGTTATGTGTTTCATTATATTTTGTGTGGATGATGTGTCACTATGTGAGTCATTTGTATCCATTATCTATTATATTTTCATTTTTAATTCTAAACATGAATATTTTTTGTGCTTATGCATTCTATAATATGCACAAAAATATATGGATATCCTTATTGGGTGTAGAGGATGTAGGTGGATTAACTTAGATTTAATCATGTCCTTAAATATCTCACTAGAGCTCTTATTTGATATTTGAATGATTGTTGAATCACTAGTTGTAGATGTACTTTGTTGTGATTTCATATCTCAAAGGAATGATAGCATGAACTTGGTTAGAGAGAAAGTAGCTATCACCCTCATGGAGATGAGGAGGAGAAGGACATTCTTTCATGTGCATAAGATATGACATTAAAACTTGAAATATAGTGGTTAGTTTATTTGTTAAATCCTCTATGTGTGTATGGGTTTGATTGTTAATGTAATTTCATATAAGAGAAAGATAACATGCAAAATAAATAATATAACATGAAATATATTTTAGTTGATTTTAAACATCGTGTATGCATATGTATATGTGATAAAATAATAATGTCTTAGTTATTTTTCAAAAAGAAGAAAAATAACATGTTATGGAAAGAATGCAACATGAAAGATATTTTAGTTTATTTGAAACATCATGTACACATATGTCTATGTGATTAAATAATATTGTCTTAATTATTTTGCACATATAAGAAAGATAACATGCTATTGAATATGATGAATATTTTATTTTATAGTAAGCATCATCTATACATGTATTGATGTCTTTTCTTAGTTCATTTCAAATTAAATAGAATAAGTATGCAAACTAAATTATGAAACTTTGCAATAAAATGTAATTTATTTCCTCTATCATTATCATCATGATGATATGAATTATAAGATATGTGAATATAAAATCCAATTTTTGGAAATAAAATGTAATTATAAATATAAAAGGATACAAACCCCAAGTGTGTCTAGGGTTAGGGTTTTTTAATCTAGGGTTTCTTTGCAACAATTTAAATTAAATGTAAAATAAATTGAAACCCTAATGTAAATTTGATTTTAGTTGTCTATGTTGTCTAAATAAAATTAGAAAATTAGAAGTAGGCAACCTTAAATTTATTGCAAAAAATTTGGATTAATGCAACATAGGGTTTGAATCAATATTCGAAGTAAGACAGGTTCACCAAATGATTTAACCTTTAAGGTTTTACATGTGTAATTACCTATGTTTATTTAAGGGGATGAGATGCTTAAATCAGTTTAATAAATTGTAGTAATTAACATACCAATTTTTTATGACCTTTGAATTATTTGACTTTCTATAAATAGAAAAAAATAGGGTGAAATAGAGACTTAGCTAAAAATAGACTATCATGGATGATATGAGTTTTGAAACTTAAGATCTAAGTAGTTATGAGTATCACATGCAGGATTTTGATATTCATCTATTTACAGGATAGTAGTACCTAGTTTGGATATTAGTGTCATCCATGTGTCATGTCCTCAATGTGGTACTAATGTCCTCTTTGAGGGATTGTTCCTATTTTTATGGAGCACCTGTGCTTGTGTCTATATTTTTTGTTCCTATATGACCATAGTTTGTAGTTGTGTATTGTACCTAGAAAGCCTAATTTTTCATGAAAATCCTACTTATATTTAAAAGTATGATATGAACAAGAATTGAGTGTGTTATTGGGATGGAATATACATCCTCAACACCCCTCTATGTTGATAGTCTTGTACATACCAATAATCTAAAGAGGGATCAATTCTGATGTAGTTTTCCCACCTAGTTCTTGATGTATGTGCAAGTGAATGCTAAAATGAGAGTGACCTTGGATGTCTTGAATTTTCTTGAGAATTTAAATTCTTAAAAACTAGACTTAGGGTTGTTATATATTGTATTATTATTCATAAAGTAGGTTATAACATGGACAATGTACCTTGATTTTGCATAACTTTCTCTTTTGTTTGAATAACTTTTTGCATCTATTTTCCATCTAGTCAATAGAGGTGGGTTAGACTTGTATTTATAGGGTTTTTTTCTTATGAAGATAAGAAAATGAGCTTATGTAGACCTTATGAGGGTTACACATTTGAAAAATTATTCATTGGGAAGAGCTGGGGCTAAGGATAGTAGTGTCCAGTTAGGGACACTAACACCATGTGGCTATAGTGTCCCAAATATGATGCTAATGTCTTTTTGGTAGACTACTAAGAATGTTGGATTGGGGTTAGAGGTATCAATTTAAGGACTATGTCTTGACTGGTTTTAATTAAATAAGGTCTATTGGATGGTTGAAAATACAAGTCTAAGGTTCTAGAATAGGTCTATGGCAAGCCTAGGGATAGGGTAACTTAAGCAACATTCTTAGCATCTAATTACCACGTTTAGGTGATTACTATGTGTTATCATTATTTTTACCACCTATGTCAAGCCATCATTATAAGTATTGAATGAAGTAAACATTTTTTGAAAAAATTATAACATAATCTAAATTACTTTCTAAAAAAAGTCATAAAAACCTTGTATATTTATCAAAGGTGATAGTTTATGGTATAGAAAATTAAATCCAAACATGTTGAAAATAGAATTGAGTTTTTTTAAGACCTAATATTTAATTTCTTCATGATGTAAGGATTTCTTAATTTGATAATCTATTAACTAATACATAAACATAATCATTACCATACTTAGTAGGTTAGCCTAAAATAAAATACATGGAATTAGATTCCAAAAGTATTATCAGAAGCAACAAAGGAGTATACATATCATGATTCTTGTTGAATAGTTTATAAAATTCATATGTAGTACATGACCTACTGTATTTGACAACCTATGACATGAGGTGTTTTAACAATAAATATCTATGTAACATTGAAAGTGTATTTTTAACTCCACAAATTCCTAAAATCTTATTAAAATGAGTTCCACATGTTAGTTTTTATCTCTAACTCATGTCGTACAACAAGTGCATAGACAATATAATAGTACATATCTCAAGTAGAAATTTGGAATTAAATTTTGACAAATAAAATTCTAAAATATGTTATGACCTTAACCTATAATGCATCTAGGGATATGTGTGGTCGACTTATGGCTTACACACCTTCATATTAGCTTGTTTCATTTCTCGATGTTCTTAGTATGGTCAGCCTATGGAATAACCATGTATAAGTAGAGGATATATAAGAGGTAGTGGTTAGTTTTATATCATCATATTGTGAATTCTATTATTATTGCATTATTGTGGAGTGTGTCCCCTCAAAGTGGCTCAGTCAAAATATTCAAGTATTATGCTCTTTCACCAATTATTATTGTGGATTTACGTATTCTTCTCTTAATTTTGCATTATATAATTCTATTATTTCAATTCGTCTAAGTAATTTCAATACAAGTGGTATTAGAGCTTTGATTTGGGCAAGTTTTTGAGATGTAATTTTTTCAAAGCACTAGTAGGATGAAAAAACATAACTTTGTAAAAATTAGCAGTCATTAGATTCATCTCTTCAAGATAATGACAACAGTATATTCTACCATACACTTTTTTTGGCCAAAATTTTCACACTTGTGCACAATATTATTAGTTGGATTCATCTCGATGAGATGATCATAATGGTGTATTCCATTGATACACCTTTTTTAGGGATGAAACCTTCCTAGGGTTTTTTCATGGCTATTCCAAACACTTGATGATGAAAGTGTTATGATCTTGATGGGTAGATTTCACTAACACCTCAGGGTTTTGGTGTAGCAATTCATTACATGTTGTATCAAAGCTTTGATTTGGGAAAGTTTTCTATGGCAATTTTTTTTTAGATCTGGTAAGGCGTGGCTTCTAGGAATAGTGAAAGTGAAAAAACATAACTTGTAATCTAAAAAGAATTAAGTTTTTTCATCAGTGCAGTATTGCTCAAAATGCTTTTTTGAAAAAAAAATATTTAAAAAAAAATAAGTCTAAAAAAAATTTCCCCTTGCACACTTACAGTCATTGGATTCATCTTAGTGATATGATCGTAATGGTGTATTTTATTGGTACACTTTTTTGGGGGGGCTCAAAACCCTCCTATGGTTTGTTTATGGTAGGTCTTTCAACTTGGGGAAGAGAAGGGGCACCAAAAACTCCTAAGATTCATACCAATGACATGGAATCTAGAACTTTAGATTTGATTATTTCTTAGCTTCAAGAGGACATAAAAAACTTGGTGAGGCATGATGACTTTGATGCATTCCAAGTTAATTTTTCAAGGATATGCAAAGAGATTAATGGAGTTCACATTTAATTGCAACATATCACTACATAATTGGTTGCCCTCACATCTCAGTTTTAGCCTAACAATCCTCCAATTTATCATTCAAATCCTCCTCTCAACAACTCCCATACTGGTATGAAACTAATGTTTCCAAAAGTGGACATGTATAAGTTTGATGGTAAGGATCCTCTCACTTAGATTAACCAAATTGAGATTTTATTTGAGCTACATCAAACCCCTAGTTCTTATAGGGTGATGGTGGCATCCTTGTATATGGAACTTGAGAAATATATTTGGTATCACCGGTTATGTGCTCAAAAGAAAAAAATGGTGCTTTTGTTACATGGACTATTTTTACTAAGGAGTTGACAACTCATTATCAAAATAATGTCTCTAAGAACTATTTTATCCAATTATCCAAGCTACAGTAAATAGGACTTGTGAAGGATTATATTCATCAATTTTAGAATCTCTCTTTAAGGGTGGAAAATATCACTAAGAGAAATTTGATAGATATATTTTTGGGTGGCCTCAAATATAGCATCCAATACAAAGTTTGAATGTTTATCCCATAATCTATATCAAAATATATCCTTAAGGCATGTTTGATAGAGAAAAATAGATGGTCAAAAGGAAAATTTTCACTATTGGTCATGATCACAACTTTCTAGCACCATCATTTCCACAACCCACCAGATTAACACAATGACAAATTGAGGATAAGGGAGCTAAAGGGTTGTGTTATTGTTTTGATAGACAATTGATCAAAGACCATCATTGTGCTGAGAAGAATCTATTTTACATTGAAAGTGATAATGATGATGAAGAGGATGTAGAAGTACATGATGCAGATACAAAAGCTCCTAAGGAAGAATCTAAAGACTCATAGCCTACTATTTCATGCCACACCCTATCAGGTATTAGTACTCCCTAAACTCTTAAGGTGATGGGTTTACTTAATAAATAGAAGGTCACTATCTTAATTGATTATAGGAGCACACACAACTTCATCTACAGTAAGTTGGTTGCTCGTTTGAACTGTTTCATTTATCTAGCTCTAGAATTTTAGGTTATGCTTGCAAATGGTGGCATTGTCAGTTGTTCAATAAAATTTCATAGTTTTAAGTTGGACATGGGAGACTACTTATTGGATTATCTTATGTTTGTTATTCTGATGGGTGGAGCTGATATTAATCTAGGAGTCTAGTGGCTCACCATTTTGGGCACTATTGAGATGAATTTTCAAGAATTATTCATGTGTTTTCATTCATAAGAAAGTACATTTGAGATAAGAGGATTAAAGGCTAAATCTCCCTAACTTGTTAGCTCCCATCAAATGACAAAGATTCTCTGTAAGGGTGCTAAGGAATTTGTAGCTCACTTGTTTTTTATAGAAGTATAACAAACTCAACCATCTCCACCTCTTGATATGTAACAAATAATTGATTCTCATTATATTATTTTTGGAGACATGCCAAAAGGACTTCCACCTAGCTGCATACATGATCATGCTATCACACTTATTCTCGGTAGTACACCACCAAAAATAAAGCCATACAAGTATCCCTATGCCCAAAAAAGTGAAATTGAAAATATGTTACAAGAGATGTTGGATGCAAGAATCATTCATCATAGCCAAAGAAAATACTCGTCACCAGTTGTCATGGTGAGAAAGAAAGATGACACTTGGAAGATGTGCCCTAACTATAGAGAATTCAACAAGTACACTATCAAAGATAAGTTTCTAATTCTTGTCATTGATGATTTTCTAGATGAATTGAATGGTGCTCTTTATTTTACCAAGTTATATATGTGTTTTGGGTATCATCAAATTAGGATTTGTGATGAAGACATACCCAAAACTACTTTTAAGACTCATGAGGGCCATTATGAGATTTTGGTTATACCTTTTGGCCTAACAAATGCACCATCTACTTTTTAGAGTTTGATGAATACTATTTTTAATCCATTTTTTTTGGAAATTTTTTTTGGTATTCTTTTATGATATCCTCATTTATAGTAAAAATTGGGTAGACCATTTGCAACATGTGAAATAGGTACTCTCCATTTTGGAGCAAAATCAATTATATGCCAAACCTTCCAAATGTACTTTTTGGGCTAGTAAGGTTGAATATTTGGGTCATTTGGTATCTTATGAAGGAGTGAAAATGGATCCTAAAAAAATACAAGCAATGGTAGACTAGCCAATTCCTAAGACACTCAAACAACTTCATGGATTTTTAGGGCTTACTAGTTATTACTACAGATTTGTCAAAAATTATGGTAGTATTATATCCCCACTTACCTCTTTGTTAAATAAAGACTCATTTAATTGGACTGATGTAGCTACCTGAGCATTTAAATAATTGAAATTGGCTATGTGTACTACTCCAGTATTGGCCACTCCTAATTTTTCTAAGAGTTTTGTGGTTGAATGTGATGCATCTAGGTATGGTATGGGTGTTTTACTCATGAAAAGAGGAAGACCAATGGAATTTTAAATTCATCAACTCAAGGTTAAAAATTATCATAAGCCCATCTATGAGAAGTAAATGATGGTCATTTTTCATGCAGTCAAATAATGGAGACCTTATTTGATGGGTCATCACTTTTAGGTAAAAACTGATCATGATAGTCTTAAATATTTTTTAGAACAAAGGTTTCCATTTGAAGAATAAAAAAAATGGGTAACTAATATTATAGGATATGATTTTTTAAGTCTAAAAAAAAAGGCATGGACAATGTGGTGGCAGATGCACTCTTTAGAAAAGATGAATCAGTTGAGGCAATTCTATGTGCCATAACCATTTTATAGGCAGATTGGCTAAAAGAAGAACAATCAAAATGGGAACATGATAGTATTGCTCATGATTTGATTCAAAATATTTAGTAGGGTTTAGATGGATTTGAAAAATTCACATGGAAAGGTAATATATTATGGTACAAAAATAGATTGTACCTATGTAATAATTCTCTTCTTAAACAAAAAATCCTTTAAGAAATTCATGCAACTCCAATTGGGGGTCATTCAAGATTTTTGAAAACCTATCATAAGATCAATAAATATTTTTTTGGGGAAGGTTTCAAGGGGGATGTCAAGAAATAAATGGTTGAATGTATGATCTATCAACAAAACAAAGGTGAAACCATCAAAACTCCAAGTTTTTTATAGCCTTTATCTATCCCTAACTAGCATTGGGAAGAGGTCTATATGGATTTCATTAGAAGGTTACCAGGATCTGATGGTTAAAATTCTACCATGGTTTTTGTAGATCATCTCAGTAAGTATGCTCATTTTTGTTCATTATCCTATCCATTTGTTGCTAGTATAGTAGCTTCTACTTTTCTCAATACGATTCAAAAACTACATGGCACTCCTAATAGTAATTTTTAATAGTAATTTTTGGATCAAGTTATTTACATGTTTAGGCACTCAATTGGCTCATATTTCATCCTATCATCCTTAATCTGATGGACATATTGAGGTAGTCAACAAATGTCTAGAAGGATATCTCCTTTGTTTTATTTCTAATAAATAGGATAAATGGGTTCACTGGCTACCACTTTTTGAATGGTGGTATAATAATTCTATTCATAGTTCTTCCAAAATGTCTCCTTTGGTGGCACTATATGGATACCACCCTCCATCCATCACTTCCACATTGAAGGTCCATCTTAAGATTTGTGTAGTTGAATAACATATTCACCATCAATAGGAGGTCCTTGCAAGTTTGCATGAAAATTTAGTTATGGCCTAAAATTTCATGAAGCAACAAGTAGATCAACATAGAAGTGAGAGACATTTTGACATTTGTGATTGGGTCTTTGTTCTCTTATATCCATATAAATATATGTCATTGAAGCAACAAAAAAATGATAACAAGTTATCCCCTAAGTATTATGGGCCTTATCAGATCTTGTAAAAAATTGGCAGTGTGGCCTACAAGTTAGATTTTCCTTCATCCACTCGCATACATCTAGTATTTCATGTATCATTCTAGAATAAATTCATTAAACACAAAGTTACTATTCAAATATAATTACTAGAATTGGATGAGGAAGGTAAAGTTATTCTTGATCTTGAGGTGATCCTTCAATGATGTACCAAGCAACTACATTCTAAATCAATTACAAAATACCTGATCAAATGGAAGAATATGCCATGTGAAGATGCCACTTGAGAGGATGAAGCATTTGTGAAGTAGCATCTAGAGTTGCCATAATGTTGAGTACAATGTTGTTTTAAAGGGGAAGGGCTTGTTATGACCTTAACCATTGGTGTGTCTATGGATATGTGTGGCTAACTTGGGCTTACATACCTCTTTTATTTACTTGATACATTTCTCTATGTTCTTAGATAGGTCATCCTATGAAATAACCTTGGCTAAGTAGACTATATATAGGAGGTAGTGGTTAGTCTTTAAGCATCATGTGTGAAGTATTCTGCTAATAGTGCATTATTGTGGAGGTTACCCACTCGAAGTGGCTTTTCTATATTATCTAGTATTATATTTTTCTATCAATTATAACTGTGTAATCTCTCATATTTTCTTATTATGTGAAATATGAAATCATTTTGTGTGAATATCTAAGTTGTTAGGTTGTGGAGCTAAAAGCTTCACCAAGATGCAAACAGGAGAAGTTACGGAGGATGCAGAGTTGCGGGGAGTTGCAGAACCAGTTGAAGGAAACCATCGTCGGTCTGATCAACCGATGTCGATCATATGGCAGTGAGGAAGCAACTAGCATCGGTTACCAGTCGGCCGACATTGGTCATGGAGGAGCCGGCATCAGCAGCCTGTACGTGAACAGGTAGTTTGCATGTTGATTCTGGAGAGTCTATTTTTGGACTATTAGTTTGCATTTTGAAGGCTAGTCTTAGTCTTGAGTTGCGTGTCTAATTATTGTAATTAGGTTAGTCTAATTATTATAAACATGAGATCTATATATGGACTCATGGGCTGTATTGTAAAAGTGTGCTAGAAATCCATAGAGCTTTTAGAGAGAGCTAGTGTAGCTCCTCCTAGTTCCAAAGGGGTGCTGTGTGTGTATGATCAGGGAGAGTTGCAAGGTCTGCAAGGTCAAGGAGCTGATCCACTGGGGTACTGGTTGAAGAATCATAAGGACTTGGTGAGGCAAGGACAAGGGTTCTTCATGGGTGTAGAGATATCTACATGGTGAGTATGGTCTAGTGATTTGCAAGTAGTAGAGAGCAAGAGATCTACTTGGAGTATGGTTGTGTACTTGGTGTACTGGCAGCGTGTTACTGACTGGTTGGAGAGGTGAACATCAATTCTATATTGGAGTTGATTTTTGTGACTGAGAGAGAGAGGGAAGAAGGTATTGAGGCGTGGCAAACCTTTGAGGTGGAGGAAGAAGTGGCATCTTCCTTATTGTATAGTCTTCTATGTATTTAATACAATTGTGTATTGTCTCTCATATTCCTGTGTTGTTTCATATTTCTAGTTACTTATTGATTCTGGTATAGTTCTGTGTTTAGTTGCTAATACAAGAAGTAATCATATGTGCTCTAATTGGTAGAGCAAGATCCTGACTCAGTAGGGATTAGAGCATGTTTATTGTTCTTGGTTTCCCTGACAAGTGGTATCAAAGCTTTTGGTTGGGTTACTAATAGGTGGTTTCAGATCTGGTAGTGTTTGTTGATTACAGGTTACTCACATGGGTTTCTGATTGAGTGGGAGTATAGCAATGGCATAAGGAAGTAAGCTACGAATGGAGAAACTAAATAGCACAAATGGTCTGATTGATGGAAAGAAAGAGCAGGGAAAAAGATATTGTTGGTTGGTAGAAGATTAGCATGAAGGAACTGAAGATGCAGATGTTGCAGGTGTTGTTGCACAAGATGCTTTGGGAGGTTTCTTGGATGAAGTTGAATCCTGGATAACAAATTATGTTGCCTCTTTCCATGCAGCCCCAGGGAGAGGAGCTGGTGAGCCTTGTCAAAGAATTGGCAAAGGGGAAGTGAAGCTGAAATTGTAGATGGACGACACACAGTGGTTGAAGGAAGTCATGCAGGTACCAGTCTTGGAGATGAGTCTAATTTCTTTAGGAAATTTGGGTGATGAGAGATGCAATGTAACTCTCACAGTGGATACACTTGAATTAGATGGTGGTAAGAAAGTAGGTATCCTTTATCTATCTACTTATATTACTGATTCACCTTCTATTGCAGAGATGTGGCTTCATAGGCTTAATCATATATGTAGAAGGAGAATGCAGGCTCTGAAGCGGAAGACAGATGTTTTTGACAAGATAAAGAACTGGAAAGCCTTGGTGTTCATGGAGGAGATGACGGATAGAGATCAGGTGAGGGAACTAAATTATTCTGAGCAGAGCAAGGTTGATTTGATTAGGATTTTGATCCATGGAGAGCTCACGGGTAAAAATTTATCACTCACAGACGAACACAGGTACCAGCATCGGTCACACAATAATCGATGTAGGTAATAGGAAGACCGACGTCGGTCATGAAGGAACTAACATCAGCAGAAAGGACACCAACATCGGCTAGGGAAATGACGTTGGCAGTTAGGGTCAGTGCAGGGAACTGACATCGGTCGTGAGCAGACTGGGAGATGGCCGAGATCGGTCACTGGAACAGATATTGGGCGGACAGCTAGCTGTCAACAAGTCTCAAACGCTCATGTTGAGGTTAGAAAGGGTAAGTGAACCTCATATTCATTGTTGACCTTCTTTATATTGCTTGTTGATGGTTAAGAACCAGGAAGATGGAAGAGGCAATGCAGGTAGAATCTAGAAACAGTGGGAGCTTGGCATGGATGAGGAGTGTGAGTCCTTGGAAAAGAACCAAATAGGTATCTATTGGTAGAGTTGTCAGCCGGAAGAAGCACTGAGAGATGGAATGGATTCCCATTTTAAAGAGGAGATTTGATGGATACATGAGATAGAAGGCTAAGGCATATGGTCTTGAAGAAGCTGCAGGATAGTGGTACAAGTTTGATAGGTGGATGACTAAGCATGGATTCAGTCAATGTCAATGTAACTATTGTGTTTGTTCTTACCAGGTGGATGATGAGTCATGACATCATCTTATTACTGTATGTGGGTGATTTACTAGTAGGTTTGTACATACAGGTATTTGCTGAGCTAAAGGTAAGGTTAGTTCAGAGGCGTGTCATAAAGAATTTGGAGTAGCAAAATTCTTTGGCATAAGAGACATGGAGATTTTATCTCCAGTGGGAGCTGATGTGAAGACGGTGTTGGCAAGGCTCATTACATAGGATGCAAAATCAGAAAGCACACCAAGGGCTGGACAGTTCAAGCTTAGCTTGAAACAAGGTTTGAAATCATATGAGGTCTATTGTAGGCCTGAATTTTCTCAATCAGTGGGGGTTTTCGAAAAGTATGGAGCCAATTCGGGGAAGGAGTACTGGAGGGAAGTTCAGTGGGACTAGCAGCAGGGATTCTTGTTATGCAGGGTCAAGTTCTTCACTACATGGATGTGTAGGTTCGGATATGGCAGGTTAATTGAATGACAGGTATAGCATCACAGTTGTGTGGTGGTTGGTCTTTAGGATGGATCTTGAAGAGGGATACAAGCCAAGGAATAATTTAGACAGTGTACAAGTACAGGTGCAGCTATTTATCTCCAAGTGGAAGATTATTAGGTTGTGGAGCTAAAAGCTTCACCAAGATGCAAATAGGAGAAGTTATGGAGGATGTAGAGTTGCAGAGAGTTGTAAAACCAGTTTCAAGAAACTGGCGTCAGTCTGATCAGTCAACGTCGGTCATATGGCAATGAGGAAGCAACCAGCGTCGATTACCAGTCGGCTGACATCGGTCATGGAGGAGCCAACGTTGGCAGCCTGTGCATGAATAGGCAGTTTGCATGTTGATTCCAGAGAGTCTATTTTTGGACTGTTAGTTTGCATGTTGAAGGCTAGTCTTAGTCTTGAGTTACATGTCTAATTATTGTAATTAGGTTAGTCTAATTATTGTAAACATGAGATCTATATATGGACTTATGGGATGTATTGTAAAAGTGTGCTAGAAAGCCATAGAGCTTTTAGAGAGAGCTAGTGTAGCTCCTCCTAGTTCTAAAGGGGTGCTGAGTGTGTATGATCAGGGAGAGTTACAAGGTCTGCAAGGTTAAGGAGCTGATCCACTAGGTTACTGGTTGAAGAATCATAAGGACTTGGTGAGGCAAGGACAAGGGTTCTTCAGGGGTGTAGAGATATCTACATGGTGAGTATGGTCTAGTGATTTGTAGGTAACAGAGAGCAGGAGATCTACTTGGAGTACGGTTGTGTACTTGGTGTACTGGCAGCGTGTTACTGATTGGTTGGAGAGGTGAACATCAATTCTATATTGGAGTTGATTGTTGTGATTGAGAGAGAGAGGGAAGAAGGTCTTGAGGTGTGGTGAACCTTTGAGGTGGAGGAAGAAGTGGCATCTTCCTTATTGTATATTCTTCTATGTATTTAATACAATTGTGTATTGTCTCTCATATTCCTGTGTTGTTTCATATTTCTAGTTACATATTGATTCTGGTATAATTCCGTGTTTAGTTGCTAATACAAGAAGTAATCATATGTGCTCTAATTGGTAGAGCAAGATCCTGACTCAGTAGGGATCAGAGCATGTTTATTGTTCTTGGTTTCCCTGACATAAGTAATTTCATTAAAGGTGGTATTATATCCTACACATGGTTTCAATTCATAGAGTGTGTGGCTATGCCATCATGGTAGTGTTTTTCTAGGTCTCATTCATGTAAGGATCCTAGTGGTATGAGTGAAAATCTAGCCTAGAGTCTAGGGTTCAAAAGCATGGTGGGATGTTATGGTCTTGATGAGAAAATTTCACTAATTTTGATACCATATGTAATGAATCACTACACTAAAACCTTGAGGAGTTAGTGAAATCCACCCATCATGATCATAACATCCCACCATGTTTCCAAAGCTCAGACTCTGGGCTAGATTTGTGCTTGTACCACCAGGATCCCTACATGTACAAGCCCCATATGAACATTATCATTCTGGTGTAGCCACATGCTTTGTGACTTGAACCCAAGTGGAGGCTCTAATACCACATGTAACGAAACTCTACACCAAAACCTTGAGGTGTTAGTGAAATATATCCATCAGGATCATAACAGTGATAAAAGGAAAGAAACTCTAAAAAATCCTTACAAGGACAACATGGAGTCTAGAAATTTTGGTCCATGTATTTCAGAGGCAATTTAGCAACTTAAGTCAGATTTGCAGGGCATTGTGAAAAATATGATTTTGATATGGTTTAAGGTTACATTATATGGTTGAGAGGGTACCTAGACAACATGATGGATTAATTGGAATAAATATCTATGCAACTGGACAAATTATCAACTCAACCACTACAAAATAACCCTCCACCACTTTAATTTTGTTCTCCTCCTCAAAATAATACCAACACTGATTTTATCCCTAAGATGAAGTTTCTAAAAGTGGACCTATGCAAGTTTGATGGTAATGATACACTTATTTGGATTACTCAAAATAAAAATTTATTTGATCTATATCAGACTCCATGTTCATAAAAATGTGGTTATAGCCTCTCTATATCTAGAACCCAAGCCATTCATTTGGTATCATTGGTTATGTACTTAAAATTCAAAAAAAGGGTGTTCCAATTTTATGATCCATATTTTATGAGGAGTTATAACTCCAATATATCAATAATTTCTCAAAAAATTGCTTTAATAAACTAGCTAAGTTGCACCAAATTGGGACTGTTTAGGACTACATTCATCAGTTTTAAAATATTTCTTTACGTGTGGTAGACATCACTAAGGAAAATATGATTGACCTATTTTTGAGTGGCCTCAAAAATAAAATCCAATTGGAGGCTTGTATGTTTCATCCCAATACTATATCTAATGTCATTCCAAGGTCATGCATGGTTGAGTAAAAATATCTAATCATATAAAGCCATTTTACCAATGTCCATGAATACACTTCTAAACACCATCATTCTAGTAACCTACCATATTGACACCTCTATAAGTGAAAGAAAAGGATGCAAAAGGTTTTTGTTTTACCTATGATATAAAATGGATCAAAAGATGTCAATGTGCTAAAAATAATTTGTTTTACATTGATGGCACTAATGAGGAGTAATAAGGTGAGGAGGATTCAAGGGTAGGTTTAGATGAACATGAGGATGAGTTTGAATATTCTCAACCTACTATTTCCTATCATGCACTTTTAATTATTATTACTCCTCAAACTCTTAAAGTGGTGGGTTTCCTAAATAAATAAAAGGTGACCATCTTAATTGACTCTATGAGTACACATAACTTCATCAATATTAATTTGGAAACTCATTTGAATTGTTTCACTTACCTAGCTTTAGACTCTTAAGTCATGATTACAGATGGTGTTATGGTGAACTATTCTAGAAAATGCCATAGAATTAAGCATGATATGGGAGATTACTTTGTTAGATTCCCCTATGTTTGATATTCCCATGGGAGGAGATAACATTTTTTAGGAGTATAATGGCTCACCACTTTGGACACTATTGCAATGAATTTCTATGAATTATCTATGAGGTTCAATTCAAAAGGTAGGACATTTAAACTACTTGGATTACAATTTAAATCTCTACAACCAATTAGTTCCCACTAGATGATGAAGATTATCAAAACAAGTGAAAAAGGTTTTATGACATGCTTATTTTCCATATAAGTTCAACCAACCAAGGAGTCTACACATCCTAATTTACAAAGGGTGTTGGATGACCATTCTATTATTTTTGGTGCCATGCCAAAAGTACTTCCTCTAAGTCATGCACATGATCATGTCATTAGACTTATTTATAACACCCAACATTAGATGGTATAGGTGTTATTATACTCAGGATATTTAAATTAAAAATATGTTACAAGAGATGTTGAAGGTAGGAATCATCTGACACAATTAAAGTGAATATTCTTCCTTGATGATCGGTTGAAAGAAGGATGATAGTTGGAGGATGTGCCCAGATTACATAGAACTCAACAAGTTCACCATCAAATATAAGTCTCCTATTCTAATAATTTATTATTTTCTATATGAATTGCATAGTGTTATTTATTTTACCAAGTTATACCTTCACTCTATGTATCATCAAATTTGTATCTACGATGAGGACATACCTAAAATAACTTTCATAACTCATGAAGGCCATTATGAGTTTATGGTCATTCCTTTTGGCTACATAAATGTATCATCTACATTTTAGATTATGATGAATATTGTTTTTAGGCCATTTTTTAAATTTTTTGTATTAGTGTATTTTGATGATATCCTCATCTACACTAAAAATTAGGAAGAGCATTTAAAGCCTGTGAAACATGTGCTTTCAATTCAAGTACAACATCAAATTTATGCCAAACCTTCCAAATGTTATGTTTGTGTCTGAGAGGTGGATTAATTGGGTGTTTCAATTGAAGGAGTGAAATTTTATCCTAAGAAAATCCAAACAATTATGAAGTGGTAGTTTTACAAACCCTCAATAATCTCTGAGGATTTATAGGGCTAATAGTTATTATCACAAGTTATTCAAAAAGTATGGTAGCATTGCATCCCTACTCACCTTTTACTAAAGAAAGACTCTTTCCACTTGACTGATTCAAATACCAAGGCATTTTAATATTTGAAAATGGATATGTTCATAACTATAGTTATGACTACTCTTGAATTTTCAAAAAAAAATTGTTGTGGAGTGTGACGCATCAGGATATGGCATGAAAGTTGTACTCATGCAAGATGGTAGGCCACTAGCTTATGAAATTCACCTATTGAAGGGAAAAAATAATCTCAAACCAATATATGAGAAAGAGATGATAGTTATTCTCCATGCATTGAATCAATGGATACCTTATCTAATGGGTCATCAATTTTAAGGAAACATTGATCATGATAGCCTCAAATATTTTTTGGAACAATTATTGTCATCTAAAGAACAACAGAAATGGGTGACTAAAATGTTAGGCTCTAATTTTTAAATAGTGTATAAGAAAGGAAAATATAATGTGGTGTCATATGCCCTCTCTTGATAGGATGAATCAATTGAGGCATTGTTATGCACCATGACCATATGGTAGGCAGATTGCCTAGAGGAATCAAGATCAGAATGGGAGACTAAAAGTGCTACCAAGTATTTAATTCAAAATATTCACCATGGTTTCATTGAATATGAAAAATTGACATGGAAAATAAAAATTTTATGGTATAAATATATATTATACCTCTGTAAGCATTCTTTACTCAAACATAAAATTATTCATGAACTTCATGCCTCTCCATTGGGAGGTCACTCCAGATTTTTGAAAACATATCATAAAATCAAGAAATATTTATATTGGAAAGGACTCAAGAGGGATGTTCAAAAAAATGTGATTGAATGCATGGTATTTCAACAAAATAAAGTTGAAACTATTAAGACCCTGGGTCTTTTGTAGCCTTTATCCATCCCTATCTAGTGTTGGGAATAGGTTTCTATGGACTTTATTACATGACTACAATGGTCTGAAGGTAAAACTTTTATATGGTAGTTGTAGATCGACTCACCAAGTATGTTCAATTTTTTTCCCTAGTCACAGTCATTTATTTCTAGTATAATAGCTTATGGTTTTCTCAATATAGTTCATAAATTACATGGTACTCCAAATATCATTGTAAGTGATTGAGATCCCATATTTACTAATAATTTTTGGACTAAATTATTTGCATCTTTGGGAACCCAATTGGATCATAGATCATCCTATCATCCTCAATATAATGAACAAATAAAGGTAGTCAATAAATATCTTGAAGGGTATCTTCATTATTTTGTTTCTGACAAACAAGATAAATGAGTTCATTAGCTACCACTTACTGAATGGTGGGATAACACTTATTTTCACACTTCTTCCAAAGATGTATCCCTTTGTGGAATTGTATGATTATCACCCCCCATCCATCACTTTATCTTCGATAATTAATCCTAAGGTTTAATCTATTGAGGAACACATTCACCATCAATATGTGTTAGTCAATTTGTGAGAGAATTTAGCAATGGCACAAAATCAAATGAAGTAGCAAGAAAATCAACACCATAGTGAGTCATATTTTTACATAGGTTATTATTATTTATGTGTTTATAATAATATACGTAGATTTATTTAAATAGGATTCTAAGTTGTCACTTAAGTATTATGGCCCTTACCAGATCTTGTAGAAAATTAGTAGTCTGCTTACAATCTAGAATTACCCCCATCCACTCACATACATCTGATATTTCATGTATCTTGCCTAAAGAAAGTAATTAGACATAGAGTTTCCACTTAGACTAAGTTACCTAAATTGGATGAAGGTTAAGTCATCTTGGATCCTGAAGAGATCCTCTACATGTGCACTAAGTAGCTATGAATTAAAGAAATTAAGTAGTATTTGATCAAATAAAAGAACTTGTATTTTTAATATGCAACATGGGAGGATGAAGCGTTCCTCTAGAAACATCCTAGTTTGATTCAACATTAAGAAAAACATATTTTTTAAGGGTAGGGGCATGTTATGCCCTTAACCTATAATGCATCTAGGGATATGTGTGGCTGACTTATGGCTTACATATATTCATATTAGCTTGTTGAATTTATAGATGTTCTTAGTATGGTTAGCCTATGGAATAACCATTGCTAAGTATATTATATATAGGACGTATTGGTTAGTCTTTTATCATCATATTATGAATTTTTTCTTGTTGTGTTTTTTTGGATTTTACCTCCTCAAAGTGGCTGAGTCATAATATTCAATTATTATGCTCTTTTTCCAATTTTTGTTGTGGATCTACTTATTCTTTTCTTAATTATATAATATATAATTCTATTATTACAAATCATTAATTTCCTTAAAAAATATTTCATCAAAGTTTAATTCAAATAGATACAATTTGGACCAAATGTTTACATCATGACTAATGCATCAAGCATATTCAAGAGAGATTGAACTATAAGTTGACTTAGCCAATATTTTATTGGATTGGCAAATCCCTTCTTATGCTTGAAATTTCAATATATGTAGTGAATATATGAACAATATTTTTATTTCACTCTTGGTGTAACTTTTTTTGAGTCTAAAAGAATTGAAATAGCTTGTGATATATGTGGATCAAAATCTATTTTTCTAATATTCAATTCTTTCAATGCTTACATGCTTTAATAATGGCATAAAAAATTTATTCATATTTAGGATAGTTCCTTACTAATGTAGTCAATATTTCATTATGGTAATAAAATGGGTGACCATGTTAAGTGAGGACCAGTCTAAATACATTAGTCTTTATCCCAAATGTTTTTTAAATATTTGGTTATCTAAGTACTAGCAAGGAAAAAAGTTTGTATAAAAAATTTTCAAATTACTTATTTTGTGAAACTGACCTAATGAAACTTTATCTGTCACCACTTGTGGTAACTTGGTTTAGAGGCCAAGTCATTTGATAGAAACCAAGTGAAAATCTCTTATATAAATTTTATAATCTCAATAAACTGTGAAGCTCTATGAGATTATTTAGTGTTAACCATTCCTAGATGTTATGAATCTTTTTTGGGTACACATGAACTCCTTGTGTGTCTATAGTGCATCCCATTTATTATATGTCTTACACATAAAATGAACATTTATCCATGTTTATATATAAATTATGGTGGCACAAAGTGTGAAATATTTATTCTACTGGCATAGATGTGCATCCCATGTTTTATTAAAGATTAGGATGTCATCAATGTATAATACAAAAAAATGGAGTGTTGTAAGTCTTGAGGATATCATTAATCATCCACATGAATTTCATAGGTAGATTATTTAAATTAAATGGAAAACCAACCATTCAAATAACCCTTCCTTTACTTTGAAGATTATTTTCCATATATCTATAGGTTCCATAATAATCTGATGATGCCTAAACTAAAGATCAATTTTGGTGATGAATTTGGCATCACACAGGTGATCTAGTAGATCCTCAATCATTGTAATAGGATATAAAGTCTTATTTTTTTATATTTATAGCTCTATAATCACTGAATAACCTCCATGTGCTAACCTTATTTGTCATGAGCTCATTCTGGATACCACAAAGTAATCGGTTGGGCCTAATTTTTCCTTTATCCACATGCTCATATATTTACTAATTGATCTATTCATTTTTAAAAAATTATATACAATATAAATAATCATTATGTAAAATACTCTTGGGATCAAATCAATAGTGTAATTTACCACATAGTGTGTAGGAACTTATTTAGGTGACTAAAATATATCTTTGTGTTGTACCAATGTTTTATTCAATTATTTTGTTTATGGAATTACTTGAGGAATTAGGTTATGAATTGGTACCGAAAGGATGTTCTTAAATTCATGTCTCACCATCAAATGTATAAAATTATTTCTATAATTAACTATATTCTTTCACTGCATGGAAATAATGACTGAAATATTAGGAAATACGTTTACTTTGTGGTATCACATAACACCAATATATATGAAAACATTTATTGGATTTGATTCATAATTTAAATGTTGATTATAAATGTATGGTTTCCAAATTAAATAATCATGTACCTCTAATGGTGTAATCTCATAAGAGAATAAATTTGAAAATGATTGATTTTTAACTCTAGGGGACACTACTAATTGACATGTTTCTTAGATCCCACACTGAACCATCCAATATAATATGGTTTTGGGTGAATAATTAGTTGAAAGTTAAATATTAAAATTTATTATATATAAAATAGGTTCTTTTTACTTCCATAGCCAACTATCAAGTGTACTAGCTGACCATTGGACCAAAATTTAGAATGTAATAATTTTTTTTCTTCCTTTGAATATTTTTTGGTGGAAGAGCTATTGTTTTTATACTCACCATAGTTTTAAGTTTAGAATCCATGATCTACTTAAATTTTTACAATTTTTTCTCTCTTGTACTAATTGCCTTAAGTTGTGCATGTAGATTGTTCTAACATGACACTCCTCATTAGAGTGACTATTGGAATTGTGAACTGAGAACCACTTTCTGGTCTTGAAATGCTAACTCTATTCATTTTTTGTTGTGTTCTTTTTCTAAGGATAGTATGAAGGGCCATTTAGTTATTTAAGATTTATCTTCAAATGCTTAGATTGTTGTTTATATTAAAAATTGTAATATTATTTATTAATCTTTAATTTGGATTGTTCCTTTCAATTTACAAGAAAATGTGTAGGTTAATCTTGTGGAGAAGGTATGGATAAAATCCATATTTCATTTGATATATAGTCTTAATCTTGACTTATACTTCAAAAAAAATTATATGATTCTTAAACATTAAATTTTGAAACCAAAGTATGAAAAATTTATGTGTAATTTTGTATATATTGATCAAGGACTTAGTAATACTAATAAAACTTAGTGTATTGATCATAATAGTTTCAAATAGGATATTACATTGATTTTACTGCCTCTAGGAAACTATTATAAGTATTTATATATATTTCTAAGATAACATATTGATGTGCAGTATAGAAGTTATCCTTCCATTTTTTTTATTGATAAATAAACTTTTATAATAAAAAAATGTAATATTTTATTGTTCATAAAATCTATTTTCCATATAATATGAACAAACTAGATTAATTTAGTTATCTATGGCATATGCATCTATTTTACCTTAAAATATATGGATGTCTAGAATGACTTATGTCTTATATAGCGTGTGACCACCAAAATGTCATTATGAATGAGATGTGTTGGAATAAGTATGAATATGCTTGAAAATTTGAGAAAAGTGATTAGAAATACTCACATTTTTACATGCATGGCATTCTTCAAACTCTCCTTGTTTCCTTTGCAAATCATCCTCTATTATTTTCTAGAACATTCATGAAGTCATTATATATAAAGTTGATATGTATTCCATCTAAATATGTGAAGGAATTTATGATGAAGGTTCATGAGTTTTGACCCATATTTTATTGTAGTTGGAGCTCATGTGAGTGGGCATACAAACATAGAAGGATTTTAGATACATATTAAATACCACTATGATAAAATATGAAGTGTATATGCTCTGATACCACTAATCTAGGACCCATGAAGAGCCCTAATGGACAACAAAAATTAACAAATTTAATGGATTATTATTGAATAATATATTTAATGACAAAGGATGAATAATATATCAAAATGCGATAAGACAAGTGAAATGGAAAAAAATAGAAAGGACACCAAACTAGAACTATATTTCAAATTTTTATTATGCAAAGTCATGTACAATATCTAAGAAATAGGATGTATGCTATCTATGTACTTTATATTTTATCTATGTTTTACAAATATGTTGAAAAAAATAGAATAATTTATTGATATATAATAGAGGAATATGAATAGTTACTTAAACTGTTATAAGAATTTTTAAAAACTTCTTCACAACTAGTCATTAATTTTTCATCTTATGGTAATGCCACTATAATTTTGTATGCTATAATAGTTAAATTTTAGGAGTTGTATGGTATAACTGAAGATAATTTTAGACTTCATAGTGTGCACACATGTTTGGAATGATATTGAATTTTTTTGTGAAGATAGAACATGCCTTAGAGAAAAAATGTGATGTCATGAATCAATTAAAGGCTCAAATCCTTTTGGATCAAGTTATTACCTTTTCATTTTAAACAAGCACAATTATCTCCATCACTTCTTAATAATTATTGATAAACAAAATATCTATCAAACCTTTAGTACCATTACCTTGGGGAAAGTTGTAGACCATATAATGAATTATTAAACTTGCACACCAATTTCTCTTTATCTTCATGAAATCCATGTGGTTTTTACATGAATATTTCCTCATTGATCTCTCCATAAAAAAAAGTTATCTTCATGTTGGTTTATCTAATTTTCCACTCACAGTAATTTTTCAATGCAAGCAATAATGTAATAGAGGCTAACATGGCAATCAAATATATATTCACAGCATAATATATAACCTCAAATTAATATTATGCCTTTTCAAAGAATTGAGATGTGTATATTTATATAACCATAAACTTTATATTTATTCTTTTTTCTAATTTTATATCTCCCTTTTGATTTGACTCTATTACTACTAGATTTTTCACTCTTTATTTCCTTGATATATCCTCTTATCAATAATGATTTCGAATTCATGGTAAGTTCATAAGTAATCTTTCTTATATACTCTTATAGTAATAAATTAATACCTCATAAATATTAATATTCTCCACATTAAATCTCCCACTAATTATAATGACACTATTATCCCTAGAATCAGTATACTACAAAGAAAAAAATATAGTGTGCAATGTCCTTCACATCATATCCAATGGAATTCTACTGATTTACAAGAGTATTCAAATAATTTACATGATCAATCACCCTATGAATATCATTAATATTAAGATCATATAACTTATTATTTATAAATATCATGTTCATGAGAGACTTGGATTCATACAACTTCCCAACCTTATCTAAAAATTTCTTTGTTGTATTTTCCCCTAGCACATTCATTAAAACTAAAATAAACAATAAATGTAATGGAGTTATCATTCATATTTTCATAATATCCTTACATTACCGTATTAGATATCTTGTCCTTCATGACATTTTTTTCAACTTTATCTCAATATTAAAATACTTTGTCTTTAATTTTAAAATACTAAAGTTGTACCTAATAAATTCATCAATTCTTAACTTGTTAGAATCCATATTTTATGATAGAAACCTTAATATCCTCTCACTAAATTTAAACTATTAAACATATCAATATGCCCAAGTTAAGATTCTTAAATTATGGGTAGTTACTCTAAATACTAAAATCTAATATTAGATATTGGCAATGTTAGTTTAACCTATCTTCACCTTAAAAAAATTGGGAATACACATATGGATTTTAGTCATGCTTCTTTTAAATATAGATGATTTCCATGGGTCCAACATTTCTGATTTAATATCAATAACCTAAAATAATTCCCTAGTTTTTTTCTAACTTATTCAAAATCATATTTAGACTATCTCCAAATCATAGGATTGGTATTCCTACCTTTTGGATGAATCCTTCAAAATCAAATTGTTCTATAATTTTGAAGTTGTTCAAACCTAATGAAGTCATCCTAATCTATTTAATGGTTAATTTTAAATTTAAAAATCATCCTATGGTTTGGACCATATGTTTCACATGTTAGTGGTATGACAAATTTATGAAATATTCCCATATAAATACACAATACATCTAATCCTATTCCTATTTAGTATTTTTAAATCAAGCCTACCATACACATCAACATATTCAAATTAATTTCCATATTCTTTCCAATTAATCAATCAACCACATGGATTGGGTTTAACCAAGTCTTAATAACCTAAAAGTGTGGCCAAATTTTTCATATGATAAGTGTAGATCATAGGTTGTAATAATTTAAGGAAAACTATTTCCCACATAAACCTAATAGGGAGAACTACATGTGGTTTAAATTTCTTTTTTTGAGTATTTTATATGTAGAAAACACTAATACATTCATTTGTGAGTGGTTCTCATCAGCTAAACCTACATTTTCCCCATTTTAAAGATTAAACCTAGTTTTTAAAGTGGACCTCAAGGTTTCAAAGAGAAGGATACATGTTTATGGAATTATGTGCATAACTAGCCCTTGGGATTTCACACATAGATAGTTTACAAGTAGGTGTGGTCAAATGTATGTAAATAGAGATTAAAATATAATCAGATGAATCTGTTAGGTTTTAGATGCCAACTTTAATTAGTATTATTAATAAGCTAACAAATCTATCTAGACATATCCAAAAACACATTTCCTAATCCAAGTGACTCGTGATCTAGTTTTTTACCATTTATTATTTTCCAATCATCCTTATACCTATATATTTTAATAAAATATTATTAAATACACCAAAAATCCACACATGATATTTCTAAATGTCAACATCCCCTTGGACCAACTCAAGACCCGTTTGGGCCTAGCCTAGACCATTTGATCCCAAAGCAGGCATAACCCCAAGTCAGTTTGACCTAATGACTTAACCCACCTTTTAAACCAACCTTTACCTTGGCCCTCAACCATTTATAATCACTTTAGCCATTGATGGTCACCCTAATCATCGATGGTTAGGTTCCATCGTATAAATAAATTAATTGACCCTTCAATTTTGACTTGTCTTTTTATAATTAGATTATCTAATCCACATGCACACCCATACATGTTAAATTTAAAATTAGACAACAAGTTAGACTCCTTGTTAATGTCTTGTTTCGCCTCTCCTTCTTTGCCTATAATAATAGAGGAACATGAGGTGAAGGGGGATCAACAACTATTAAGAGATTTTGCATCCAGATCTTCTTTTATAGGTGTTCTTCTAACAATCTAGAAATCCATTTGTCACAATAGAGAGCCAAATTACCACCACCCCTCAGTCGGTATCCAACCACTATTACTCTTCCAAAATCATGCTAGACTCTACCAATGAGTCAATCACCTAAACCATTCATCGAACCAACCTTTAGCAAGCTAAGTATTTTCTTTTCATTATTTAATTATTTTGTTTGTATTTCATAATTAGCCTAGCATAAACCCATCTCCCAGAATTACCTCTTGTGACCCCATCAATCTAAACTTTTAACATCTAAACCTAGTATATAGTAACCACTAATGGTCACTCTGACCACTGATGGTCTGTCCAACTATCGATGGTCACCTCGACCATAGATAGTCACCTTAACCATCGATGATCACATCAACCATTGATGGTCACTATGGTAGAAAATAATAGTAAGCTATTTTCACCCACCTACCTTCAACAAAATCCAACTTTATTTCCATCTTCCTATTCACATACCCCCAACCTATTTTCCAAACCACACATGAACTATTTAGCATTAGTATTGACCCACTTATTGTTATATTAGTCATTTTTTATCATTTCTTTATCGAGCATTTCTTGTATTTAATTTTAGTAGATTTTGATTATTGATACAATTACTTCATATTTTATTTTATAAATTAATTGTTTAAAACATGTGGATTGACAGCCCTTGAGGAAGATCTTGCTTTTTAGATATATCTAGCACTAGGCAATCTACCCAACTATCTATCTAACCAACCATTTTATTTAGTATTATCTTATTTGCAGGTCATCCTCTTAAGCCAAATATGAGCTCTTCATAATCATCTAATTCAATGTGTGAAATCAAATAGGTTTTTCAACCATATCTGTATTAAGTTTCTTCTTTTTCTTTTTTTGAAATATAAGCTGAAATTCAGTGAAACATTATGGCATACCTAATGGGACCTTGAGTCTCTACTTAGGTTTTTTTTTTTTTTGCATCTACATGTTCTTCTCCCTATTCTATGTTCATAAATGAAATTGAAATTTATTTTGGGTTTAAAATTAACTGCATACATTGATTGCTTATAAGTTTAGCTCACATAATTTAAATTAAAGCAAAGTAATCCAATTGTAGCATCACTTTTATTGCACACATTAAGAAAAACCACCTACATTAATCAAACTTCAAATAAATTAAGAAAAGACTCGACTAGGATTTCATCACCTAGCAGTCAACTTACCCTTTCTGAGTGATCCTACTTGGAGGTCATTACCAAGGGGAGAACCAATTCAACTCTCTGGTTGATTATAAACTCTAGAAATTAGTATATATTGGCTAATCACCTAACACCCTTATCATTACTATGTCTGAAGTGAGGGGGTGGGTCCCAATATCAAGCCATGTATTTATTTCCAATACAAATCTTATTGAGAGCCTAAACACAACCTAAAACCAACCATAGACTTCTTTTCTACTGCCCACTCTATAAACCAATTTTAGTCACATAGTTTCTTACAAAGCTTAAGGCATAAGCAAAAAGAGAGACTAAAATAACTTTAGGACTTAATGTACTTTCTAGTGTGTGATCGGTTTCCTTTCTCATTTCTTGTCTTATCTTTATTTTAGTGGTGAGATTGTTTATGTATTCTCTCTCCCTTATCTTGTATGGTTCTGACTCATTAGCAATAAAGGAACCTAATAGAACAAAACCCATCACCAAGCCAATCAACCTTTTCTACCTCCTCATCCATGGAATACATATTTGAACTAGAAAACTCTCCTCATCCTTTTATAAGCTCTTATTTCCCTTAGGAAGTTCCCCAAGGAGATATAGACTTTGACACCTTCTTAGATAATAACCTTGTGGCCCTTCAGCATTATCGTAACAACATGCATCATTATACCCCTGATTTTATTCCACCTATGGACCCACCTTATGACATGCCTTCCCACATTATGGGAAATACTTATATTACCATAGTCACTACCCAACCATTCACTACCCAAACCTATTCATATACCAACAATCCCTTTGATACTATTGTGGAAAACCAGCCTACCCAACCCAAAATCACCCTTATACCTTAAGAAAAACTCCTCTACCTTAATAACAACCCAACTACTATCCACCTATACTACCCTCACCATAGGAGTACCTATCACTAGCATTTTCAACCTTCCTTTAGCTACCCCCAATCTACTAACCACTATCCCACTTCAAAATCTTCTGGTGTCTATACATTCTACCTTACCACCAATAAGTACAAAGGTCACTACTCTTCATTTTATTACCAACCCAACCATAGCTTCTACCCAATAGGTGTCCATTACATAAAACCTAGGTTATAAACCTAACCCACAAAGGCATATACCTGTACCCACTATCCAACCAAATACATCTACCTACCCCTACATATCATCCACCCAACTAATTATGTCCACATATCCTACCAATTATCAATAGCCTACCCAACCACCATAATAATATGCACCTTACAAACTTTTAGGTGCACAACCCTGAGTAGATCTAATAAAAGTGCTCATGGATAAGATGACTACTTTAGAGTCATCCATGTCTAGTGACCACAACATCTTATCATATGACTAGATTTATAATGAACCCATTTACCCATCTATCCCTATTAAACCATATCATCCTTAGTGAAAACTTCTCAAGTTTTCTAAGTTTCAAAGTAAGGAGGATCCCTAAAAACACATCAAGCCATTTAGGCATGCATGTAATTTGACTACCTATAATGATGCCCTCCTTCTATGTACCTTCCCTATGTCTCTATCTAATCCAACATTAGATTGGTATAGTGCCATAACCAAAAACTCTTTCTTCACCTTCACCCAGTTAGCCCAAAATTTTTTGGATCACTCTTTAATAAACATTTCCAAGAAAGTTTCCATCACTGACCTCTACTCTATCTGGTAATTTAATGATGAATCTATTTCTAATTTTGTAACCCGTTAGAGGAGCCTAATCAATAAAATTTCCTTCTCTTTACCTCAACTTGAGCTAATAGAAATTTTTACTCATGCATGTACCAAGCACATCTCTTCTACATTACATGTTCAAAGCTTTAGAACCTTTGGCAAATATTTTACCATGGCACATAAGATAGAAAATAGATCCATTGATGAAGGAAAGTTAAAGTTGAGAAATAAAAAATCTACCTACAAAACCAATGAGGCATGTTCCTCTAAATCAAGAAACCAAACCAATGTCAATGCCAAAAACAAGGGAACTAAAAATATGATTGTCCTCAAAACTGGTCCTCTACCATCTATCAAACAATCAAATTCTTCTAACTCTTAAAATGAAAACATGAGAAACCAAAACTGAAATAGTTAGAAGCAATTTACTCCACTTAGGGAATCTTATGCTTAAGTCCTGAAGAAGTTGCTAAAAACTAATATCATACAACTTCCTCTCATCAAACCCCCTCAATAACTTAATTATTCTTATCCTACACTTGATTAGTATAATGATAATGACCTATGTTCTTTCCATCGAGTAATGGGGCATGACATTAATAGGTGTAATACCTTCAAAAATGTTGTCCAAACCCTCATTGACAAGGGGGAACTCACATTAGATAACCCCATTGCACATCCAAACCAATATATTGACATTTTTAGACAACCTTTTCCCAATCATGCACCTACCAAAAATAAGATCAACAAAGGTAAATGTTCTCATGATAACCCATACCATCAATATGGTTCTTGACACACTCATTGTTGAAGAACCTACCACCCAATCTACTTGTTCTTCACCCTCTCCACTTATTGAGGTAGTAGAGTTATCTTATCTTCTATTAGAGACCCAATCTAAGGAAGTAACATTTTCCCCTCCTCTACTTATTGAGGTAGCAGATTCATCAACCCCTTCTTCAACTGACATACTCAAGCAATCAACCATCACCACTCTACCTTTTCCCTCAACACTAAGAAATTTACTTCCCCTTTGGAGATCATTCCCAAGGAAGAAACCACCACACTTTTACCTCCCATAGAAAAGTTACCCATACAAACCTTACATTATTCTATTGAGGAAAAGGATAAGGTTATCATTCCCCTTTCTCAACCTATGGTCTTATCTTTTGAGTCCACTACCTAGAAAATAAAACTAATCTATAAAATATTCTCTATTTTAGTTCAAAGGATGGAATTCATCTCCAAACATGACATGTATCAAATGACATTTTGGTGAAAATTGGGCCCCCCTTACATCACTAAACAAGAACCTCCAACCCCATCTTTGATAAATTAACCCACCACTTCCACTATCCAACCCATTACCATATCAACCTAACCAATCAAACCATCTACCAACCCAACCATTTCTCAACTATCACATGCAACCAAGTCCCAAACAACCAAATAATCCTCTCCAACCAAACCCATCAAACTAACCAAAAACATTGGCATATTCCCTAAGAAGATATTTAATCACCCATCCTTAAAACTAGAGCTCACCTCACCAAACCCACCAACCAAGCACCAAACCAAATCAACCAAGGAGGTGAAACCACCAAAAGTCTAGAGGGCCAAAATTTGACCTACCTCAACCTTTCCCTCTATCTTGAGGTCCCATCCCTCCACTTTGATTAGGAGGCTGACTATGTCAACCAAAACTAAACCACCACTATTGGTTACATTGGCATACTTACTTTCTGACACAAGCATCTTCATCAAACCATCAATAACCAAAATACCTACCCTAAAACCACCTACCTCTAACTTATCAACTTCCACCTTACCAAAACCAAAACCATCGACTAAGAACACTACCCTACCCAAACCTTCTATCACCAAACCCATTTCCAAAAAGACTTCCGTGTCACCAGCCAAGACCAAAACTTCTAAACCCTCTCCATCTTTATTTGAATCTTTTTTGAATATTTTTAAAAGGTTATTTCAATTTTATTTCTTAACCTTCCCTCTTATTAAATCATTTGACCCTCTAGGCCTAAAACCTATCTAGTATAATGACCTTCAAGTATGTTCTTATCATAGGACACCTAGGCATGACATGGAGAACTATAAATCTCTCCAAACCATAATCTATTGGCTCTATGAAGAGGATGATTTATTAATAGAGGAACCTCCCAAAATCCCATTACCAATCCAACAACCACTACCCAATGCTTACTTACTCCCTTGCTCTCACCCTAAAGTGATGAGGAACCAAACCAATCTCCTATCCCAACTCTTTCCTCCATCCATATTATCTAAGTGGTCACATAATCACATGCTCAATAAAAAGATAAGGGGAAGGATAAAATTTCCATACCATGGACATAACCATCCTCCACCTCCAAACCAAGTCAAAATCAATCACCTTCACCTTCAGCCAAACCCAACGTATCTATCTTAGGTACCTCCTAATGCAAACCCTTTGAATTAGTTAAGAAAGTGGTTCTCAAACAAATTCATTATACCCTAGAAAAGATGAGATTATATGAGTTGATTTCTACCTCACCTCATCATCTTCAAGCCATGATAAAGGTGTTGAAATTAATAGAGGTTTAACCTGAAGACCCTCAAACTCTGGTAGCCTTTGTTTGCACTCTCTAGATCTCCAACCTTGTCACCTTCAAGGATTTATAAATACCTTCTATCCATTTATATGACCTAAATACCCTTCTTTTCATCACTACCTACATCAACCAAACCTACGTCAAATGGGTTATAATTGATGGGGGATCTATTATTAACATCATCTCTTCTCATGCCTATGATAAACTTAAACTATCAGATAATGTCTTGTCCAAAACCTCAATCATCCTTCGCTCCTTCAATGATACCATAGCCACTACTCTAGGAATTGTTGTCTTTCATATCCATCTAAGACCTCACATACTCCTAGAACTCTTTTCTGTAATGAAAGGAAAATTTCAATATAATGTTTTGTTGGGATGACCTTGGATTTGTTTCATTGGTTGTGTCCCCTCTACCCTTCATCATTGCATCAAATTTGATCATTAAGGTCAAGTTATCACCATACAAGCTAACCCAAGTCCCTTCTCATCATGAAACATGACTTATCATCCCAATGATTTCCACTTACCTCCATTTAACACACCCTCATCAGCCAAAGATAAACTTTCAACCACAAAATTTGATGTCATATCTTCTTCCACCAATAAGGCATCTACTAGCTCATACATCCCCTTAGATCAAATCCCCACCAAAAACCCCTTAAAATCAAAATTCCATCACCTTTTACTTGGGTAATATCACCTTTTCCCTTGATTCCTTCCCTTGTCCCCATGAGTATGGTAAACTTAATAATCAACCTGAATATGACCCCAATATCAGAGCCATTATTTCCTTTAAACTTCTAAACTTTCAAAACCATTTTTTATATGGGGGACTTGATAAACCCCTTGGTGCTTCCACCACCTCTTTTTCACCTCAACCATTCACCATTGCCTTTTCCTACCTAGATAAACTAAGTTTTACCAAGACATACCTTCATCAGTGTGCTTGGAGGGATTTGGCCATGGATGATATGAACAAGTGCCACATGATCTACTTCCCATTAAGACCTAAAAACCCCATGAGAAACATGGCCTAGTATTCTCTCCATCGAACCAACACACTAACCCACCTCATACCACCAAACTTAATGAGGAGATCCCATCTTCACTGACTCCCTCATCATAAGAATAGGAGGATTTAGACATCATCCCTTGTAGCCTTTTTTTCATCAACATGATCAACCTCAGACCCCTAACCTATCAAAATGATGGATTGACTATAACCATCCCTATGATGCATCTTTAAATGATAGGATATGACTCTCCTATCATTAATGTCATTTAGTGTCTGAATGATGATTCCATTCTCACCTATCTTGGTGCACTGTATTCTTCCATCCATAAATCTCTTCTCTTAAAGACTTCAACATTGTGGAATGAATCCACCATGGATATTTACTTGGGCACTTCAAACAAACCCCACATTATCAAACTTGGAAAATCATTAAATTTTGATGAACTTCAAGACTTCCCCTCCTTCCTATAAGACCAAAACATAGTCTCATATATATCAATTTCATTCAACCCATTGACTATCCCCAATGGGTCTCAAATGTTGTGACTATCACCAAAGCCATAGAGGGGCTATACATTTATGTGGACTTTTATGACCTCAATTTTCCTTACCCCAAAGATGACTTCCCTCTACCAAGCATTGACCAACTAGTTGATCTTATATCCAACCATGAAATGTTATCTCTTATGGATGGATTTTTAGGCTGAAATCAGATCTTAATCACCCCTAAATATTAGCACAAAACCACCTTTAACACCTTATGGGGAACCTTCTACTATAGGGTCATACCTTTTATACTAAAGAATATTGGTGGAACCTAACAATGTGTTACGACCTACATCTTCCATGACCTTATCCATAAAATTGTATAGGACTATGTTGATGACCTTCTTGTAAAATATAAGATTCACAAAGATCATTTAGTTGTTATTAAAATTATATTTGAGTGCCTTATCCATTATTATGTTTACCTTAACCCCAAGAAGTGCATTTTTGGGGTCTTATCAGTAAACTCCTTTTTTTTATCATCTCCCTTCAGGGAATTGAAATCAAAGAAATCCTTGACATACCTCCTCCCACCCACCTTAAGAAACTCCATAGTTTATAGGGAAAGCTCTAATCCACCTGTTATATTATATCCCAACTCTCAGACCAATGCCAACCCTTCCATCACCTTCTAAAGAAGGACATATCTTTTAAGTGGAAGAGTGACTATAAAAAATCCTTTGATTTGCTCAAATATTATATTTTGTCTCCACCTATCCTTACCCCTCCTAAGGATGACCAACCTTTTTACCTTTATATCTCTACCATCAACCACTCCTTGGGGGCAATGCTTACTCATCAGGATGAACAACACAAAGAGAAAAGAGTCTCGATATACCCATATTGAGAAGCTTTGCTTAACTTTAGTCTTCATGGACACCAAACTCCCTCACTACCTTCTTAACCACAAAACATATTTCATAACCAATACTGACCCACTCAAGTACATGCACTCCAAACCATATCAAAACCAACATATGGCCAAGTGGCTCATGTTTTGAGAAAAAATTGACCTTGAGTTTCTTCAGTAGAAGTAAATTAAATGGAAAATAATTTATAACTAATTTTCATAAACACCATTGGTATATAACCAACCTCCTCATCTTGAGTTCCCTAATGAGTTCATCACGACCCTCTCTCAAGTAGACTTCACCTATCAGGTGACCATGTTATTTGATGGATCAAAGTGTCAACATGGTGGGGGAGCTGGTATCATCCTTATTCCTCTCCATAATTAACCTCTTCCTTTATCCTTCAAGATATATTTTGAATATACCAATAATATGGTTGAATATGAAGCCCTAGTCATAGGCCTTCAAACTACGTTAGCCTTGGGAGTCAAAACAATCATCTTTGCTAACTCCCAACTTATGGTCAATCAAATTAGTGGCTCTTACCAGTGTAATAATGATGTTTTACAATAGTATAAATAGATATTTTTTTATCTCTTAACATCATTCAAACACTACCATATCCAATCAACCCCATGATCTACCACCAAGTTTGCTAACACCATGGCTTCCCTTGCCTCTTAGATTCCCTCTACACCCTCTGACTCTAAGCTATCTATTTTTATCCATAGACTTACCAATCTTTCCTATATCAAACTAGATTCTCCCACTATCTTGAATGCAGAAGAGACCCAACCTAACCTTTAGTATCAATAGACCTTTAAATACTTTAACCTTGCCATCATTCCTTCTAGTCTTTTTAAGAATACTCAAAGAGAATTTATCTAGAGTACCTAATTTTATACCATTATGGGGGGAAATCTCTATAAACATAGCTTTGATGGTCTCCTCTTTTTTTGCTTACATAGTCATGAAGCCTCTTATGCTATCAAGGAAACATATGAAAATATCTGTGGGGGACACATTATTGGCCTCATCATGGCTAAATTCATCCTTCACCTTGGCTATTATTGGCCTACCCCTAACCAAGATTGTTATGATTATGTGAAAAAGTGTCTAAAGTGTTAATAACACACCAATTTTCATCATGTACCTAGCCATGGTCTTCATGTATCTATGGATTTCTAGCCCTTTTCACAATGGGGTCTATAACTTATTGGTGAAATTAACCCCCATTCTTCATAGTGGCACCATTCTATCATCACCACGATTGAGTATTTTACCAAATGGGTAGAGGATATTCCTCTAGTCTTGATCAAAGTGGAAAAAATTATTAAATTCATCAATCATCACATCATCTATCATTTTTGTGTTTCTCACAAAATTATCGCTGACAATGGTAAATCCTTTAAAAATAATCAATTCCAAGGTCTTTGTGATGCATTCAAGATTAATTTAATTTTCTCCTCACCCTATCACCATTAAGTGAATGGATAGGTAGAAGACTCTAAAAAAATCTCAACAACATGCTCACTAAAATGGTCAATGCATCTAGTTAGGATTTGTATTTGCACATCCCTTTCACCTTATGGGCATATCATACTAGCATTTGATCCCCTATAGGTGCCACCCCATTCTCTCTTGTGTTTGGAGTGGAGGCCATCTTGCCTCTTAAATTATAAATTCCTTCTCTTTATATATCCTTGAAATATCTCATTTTTGAAGATGATTATCATCAACACCATTTAGCCTATCTTGAGCTACTTGATAAGAAACATTAATTTTCCCTCACCCATCTTCATGTTTATCAATAGCATGTCAAACACACTTATAAAAAACACCTTAGAGTGTCAGAATTCAACATCAAAGACCTCATCTTAAAGGAAAATCAACATGTCACTAATATGGAGAAAATCAAGCAGGGTAAGTTTTCTTTCAATTGGCTAGGACATAACCCACAAGTATGAATCAGGAGCTCACTGGTTGTCCTATCTTGAATACAAATCAAAACCTGAGCCCCTCAATGCTTCACATCTACATCTTTTTTTTTAAAGGAAGGATCAAACTCACCTTTTTTCTAACTTAATCTCATCCTTTGATTTCACAACACTTTCATCTCCCCATTTTAGGGGCAAATGATTAAAATTGAATCATGTGATTACTCATCACAATCCTAGCCTAATCTTAAATAATGGGTACCACAGCTCTACCCATGGCATGATTCTCATGGTACTTTCTACCCCTTTCATAGGATGGATTCCCATGATCATTTTCACCAAACTTATTTACACCTAATAAACCTTCTTATGATTTTATGTTTTGCTATCATAAAGGTGAACCCTTAATCCTATATAAACAAGTTTATGTCAAGCAAAATTAAATAAATAAAAAACAAGTCCTAACCAAAACAAATCATGGGTCATTATTAAGCATTCATAGATTGCTCCCTCAAAGGATAATTGCATAATCATATCTAAATTTCTCAAAATATAAGATAGACTGATCTCTTGAAGGATAACTATCATAAAGCCTTGAATAAAGCAAAAAAACTTAGACCACTCCCTAGAAAGATGGATGAGTGAATCATTTGTCAAAAGCATAAAAATTTCTTGGAAGCTAACTACATCAATCAGCTTCCCATAAATATAAATAAAATCAAAAAACTCATTATCAAAATCACAACAAATGTAAACTAATATTGAAAGCTATAATTGACTCTCATTAGTAATAATATTGAAAGCTGCAATCAACTCTCATAAGTAGACTTCCTGCATCAATCAGTCTACATTTTGTATGACATATATTTGTTTATAATAACTCTTTGGTAACCTCTAGAAAGGGCATACTAGTCTCACAAGAAGGTTCCATTTTTTATCCATCTCCCCCTCATACCCTATAAATTAAGGTATTTTTTAGCGCACTTGACATTATGTGATCGTGACACCTTTTAAACCAACTAGCGAATGCTAGTGCAAAACATTTGAAGGGTTTATGTTCCTTAAGCCAATCCAACTTTGGTCTTTAATTAGTCTTTACCAAAAAAGAAGCAGCATGCCCTCTTCCTATCCTATTGTGACTAGTTGATATATTCACTAAGATGGTTGTCTCTTGATTATATTCTCTTTCTCACATATAGTGTTTTGATTTAACTTACTTTATGTTTTTAACCTTAAGCAATAATAACCATAATATATAAAAATGTATCATGAATAAAAGAGTACATCATTAGCATATCCATCATCATGTTAAAATCAAGCATCCATGAATAATAAATCAATAAACCATTTCTACCACATGTCTAAATATAAATGAGAAAGCATGTACTCATTCACTTTTAACATGAACAATATTATCACATCCATATCATGTGAACATAAAATAAGACACATCTCATCATATTCCTAGCTAGGTGAGTCTACATTAGCATCCATATCCATAACATAAGCATAATCAATATAACATCATCAATGATCAATATCAACATCACCTCATAAACATAAAATCACATCATAGACCATGAGCAATAAATAAGGATCATATATATAAATCATGAGTCTAACATAATAATGTATACACACATATACATATCTCTCTCTATCAAAATTTACATCTCATCACATCGGCTCATAGGCCAGTATCAAAATGATATACAACAACATATAATATATCATAACCTATATCTTGTCTATGCCCCTAGGGTACCATTTCCTCTTAGATAATTTCCACCTCTTGTGCATGTCCTCCTTATGTCTTTGTTTGTCTAACCGATGATGGTCATTATGGGAGTTCCATGAACAAAACACCCAAAACTTAATCTACCCAAACATCCACCCATAACCCCAAAACACAATAAATTAACCTCAATTTGGTCTCTATCCCACCCCTACCCTACCTACCCCTGACCAAACACTAAATCAACAACAAATTTAAACCAAACAAACCAAAACCCTAATACCTAGGGCACAGCACAACACCTTCCTACCAAATCAATAACACATGTACCAAATTCAAAATGTAACTCTAACAATTGAAGACACCACCTACCTCATTCCTCGACCATCATTAAGGAGGTATATAGGGACCCACTACCTATCCTCATCCATGTCTATACCCACCCTGCATCTTTATTAATCCACTCAGCCCACACATCCAACTCAATAATCACTAACCTTATCAGTAATCACCATCACCAAATTCACCTAAAATGATAAAATCTAGAGCTCACAAGTCAAAAATTATCAAATAAGATAAGCGACTTCACTTTTAACTACCACATTTTTAGGGTTTATACTCTTATCATCAATATTTAAGGTGACCATCAATGGTCACTCCTTAAACCATTGACCATCTATGGTCAAGAGATTCACACTTTTTTTATATTACATCAAACAATCATATTTTTAACTAACATCACAAAGTACCCACCCATGGAGACTACCTTATTTTCCCACCTCAACCACCTCGTCACCTCACCATTGGTCCATTTCAACCCAACTAGCATGTGTTTTGTGACAACTTTTACTTGGTCCTTTTAATCATAATAATAACAATTTCCATCTTGAACATTTTTTGAACTTGCACTACTTCATGCATACCAAACCCACTTGTGTCTTCTCAGGAGCACTTCCTACCTTGGATACCCATGACTTCACTTGACCAGTTTGTGTTTTCCCTAGGATCACTTCCTACCTTGGTTACCTATGGAAATACTGACATCACCTAGGAGACTTGAATTTATGAGTGTACCTAGCCTTCATGCCTAAATGCAATTACATATTCCATCTATCACTTATCTTTCTAGCATCAACCTTTATTTTTACCAACTATGGAAACCTAGTCTATACATGATCTTGGATATCACACTTTATGTGCTTATTTGAGATTTAGTACCCAACCTATCATTCACCATTTTTATCTTCAACTTAAAACTAATCAAACCCATACATGATTCCATTTTGCCTCATCAACTCTTGGTTTGAGGGGGAACACCTCTTCTCATGCTTAGGGTAATCAAAATTTCAACCAACAATCCATCTTTGTTTTTCATCTTTCTAATACAAATTACATAATAAAAAGGGGCAAAATATAGATATCAAAAATCTGCACATGACAGTTCCAAATTTTGTAATCCCCTTGGACCACCTCAGTATCCCTTTGGGCCCAACCTAGATCATTTGACCCCAAACCAGGCCTAGCCCAAGTTAGTTTTACCTAATGACTTAACCCACCTTTTATACCAACTTTACATTGTTCCTTTACCACTAATGGTCACCTTAATCATTGATGGTTACCTTGACCATCGATGGTCAGGTGTCACCATCTAACCAACTTAATTGACCCTTCAATTCTAACTTACTTTTCTATAATTAGATTGTCTAATTCATGTGCAATCCCATGATGTCAAATTTAAAATTAGATAACAAGTTAGACTCCTTGTTAACATCTTATTGTACCTCTCCTTCCTTACCTATAAGAAGAGAGTAGGAGGTGAAGGGGCATCCACAACTATCTAGAGTTTTTACATCTAGAGATTCTCTTACAAGTGTTCTTCTATCAATCTAGTAATCCAACCATTATGGTAGGGAGATGACTTACCACCTCCCCTCGATCGATAACCAAGTACCATTACTCTATCAAAATCATGCCAAACTCTACCAATGAGTCAATTTCCTTAACCATTCATCTGACCAACCTCTAGAAAGCTAAGTATTTTCTTTCCATTATTCAATTACTTTGTTTATATTTATCAATTAGCCTAACATAAACCCATCTCTATAATTACCTCCTATGACCTCATCAATCTAACTTTTTAGCATCCAAACCTAGCACAGAGTAACCACTTATGGTCTATCTAATTACCAATGGTCACCTTGACTATTGATGATCACCTTAACTGTTGATGATCACATCAATCGTCGATGGTCACTATGGTATAAAATAATAGCAAGTTATTTTAACCCACCTACCTTCAACTAAATCTAACTTTCTTTCTATCTACATGTTCATATACCCCCAACCTATTTTCTAAACCACACCCAAACTACTTATGATTAGTATTGACCCACTTATTGATATATTAGTCATTTTTTATCATTTCTTTATCAAGAATTTATTGTATTCAATTTTAGTATCTTTTGATTATTTATGCAAGTACTTTATCTTTTCTTTTCTAAACTTAATTTTTTAAAGCATGTGGATTGACAACCCTCAAGGAAGCTCTTAGTTCGAGGATCTATCTAGTTCTATGCAATTCACCTAGCTATCTATCTAACCAGCCATTTTCTTTAGTGTTATCTTATTTTTAGGTCATCCTCCCAAGCCAAAGAGGATCTCTTCATAATCATCTGATTCAATGCGTGCACAATCAAATAGGTTTTTCAACCATACCCATATCTATTTTCTTCTTCATCCTTTCTCAAAATATAAGATGAAATTAATTTAAAAAATTATCTATCTTATTCCCTTATATTTTTTCTATTTATAGAAACTATAATAAGTAAAATTAGATTCTACTTTTTAAATTCAAATTTTTGTTTATTGTCATTATTTCATATGAATCTAAATTATTTCAAAGTTTTAATTTATATGATCACATAAATTTAAAATAATATGTATTGGTAAACTTGTAGATTATCTATAACATATCAAATCCTTATATATTCCCTTAGGGTTACATCCGTCTTTCTAAGGTTTCATATTTTTATCTTAGGCATTTAATTCTAATTTTTTCTTTCCCCATATAAAATGAAATAAAAAATTCCAGCTTGGCCTTGGCCTTATATTTATTTTCAACACTTCATTCTATGCCATTTAATATGGTATTGTCTCTCTAAGGCAAAATACTATATTAAGTGGTGCATACATTGAGCACAATCAAATTCCTTTCTTGCATCTAAAATGGCTAAAAAATTCAAATAATGTTCATTCTTCTTCTTCTTTTGATGCAACAATAATTAATGAATATGTAAAAATATAATATTTTGTTGAAATTCCTTATTTAAAACATGTTAATTAAGAGAATTATGAATATAAGGATATAATTCATCTTAATGACCTTAATGAGGTATATCTTACTTAAGTTAAATAATTTTCAAATTTATGTTCATTAAAATCCTAATGAGTTGGATAAATTTATAAAATTAATACTAAAAGCTAAAGTTTTACACAAATATAATATTATCACACTTGAGGAGAAATAGAATGAGCATTTAATTATGTAGATGTATAAATTAACATTTATTTCTAAAAAATGAGCTTGTGACCACTCCTTATACACACTTAACTCATGCCTAATTCCATGATCCTTGATCAACATTCTTTATCTTCTATGTGGATGACCTATTCCTCCAAGAAAATAATGATCTCAAAATGTCCTTATTTGTCATTGCAAATAACTCACTTTTATCCTATGGTTGATCCATACTTTTATTTTAGTTGTCATTTTTCTTCAAACAAGGTTGCCATTTTAGGACAATCCCACTCATTGGTAGTGTTTTAATATGTCATCCATGACCTCCTACCAAATAATAGTTATTTTATCAAATTCAAATTCACCCAACATGTCATACCTCACATTTCATAAGACCCAGCTAAAGGAATTCTAAAATGATCACTATAAATACACATTTTCAATTTTTTTTTCCACTAGAGTCTCATATGATTGAAAATCACTATAAAATATAACTGCACAGTGAAAGGAAAACTTTTATTCTTCCCAATTATGATTCCACACAATCTTAATATCCTTGAAATAAAAAAATACACTTCCAAAGCCATAGATCATTTTGGAATCACTTAATCAAACTATGATTTCACCAACATATTTCATTTCACTATTATATTACACATGCCACCATATCATCTGAAAACTACATGGAGTTTGATCCCTCTTTGGAGTAATGGTATGTAGGAAATGTTTAACGTAGGGGGTGTTGAGTTAAATAATAACTTCAACCACTAAACCCATTTTCCACTTTATTTTTTATTAGCATCATGATCTATTGAGATAGGGTTCCAAGTGAAGAATAAGGTATGTAATGAATTCCATAACAAATCACGTATATCTGATCACACACATAGAGTCAACATGGGACTGTTCACATGTCCAAAATTTCAAGAAGATATGAAATCCTACTAAACACTGGTATGCCCTAAGGACACCATGATAGATTACCCATGTCTAATTCTAGTGGCCTTATCCCAGATTTATGTGAAGCCTTATTCTTAATACATAATGTCATCACATAGTCATATAAACAATTTCATAATTGCATTTATAGTCCTACATTTCTTATTAATAGCTAAGTTGTATTATTGGGTACTTCCCCCTTTTATAATATTTCTAAATTAATCACATTTAAAATTATTTTTTGTAATTTATTTTAAATATGTAGCACTCTAATTTTATGAAACAAATTGTCATTAGATAAGATTAAAACCCTCTTAATCTATTTTTTGATAAAAACACATTGGTGAACCCATCTATTGATTGAATATTAAAAGAACCCTGATAATTCATGTTTATAGGTTTCATTTCCTTATCTTTATTGTTTCCAATTACTTTTTTAGGGTTTTAATATTTGGTAAATTATTTATTAGCAACAATATTCTAAGTTTCCATCTCATAGTTTAAGAAAACTAAAAAAGTTATTTATACCTATCTTAGAAGATGTATTAGATCAAGAGAACTTCAAGTTGATAATTTTCATATTTTGTTCATAACACCATAATTTGATATTATCTTAATTGATTTTATAACATAGATAAATAGAATTTAAAAGGGTTTCTTTTTAAAAATAAAGCTATGCAAGATGTGTTTATAAAATTGTTAAGAGATTTAATCCATAAAATAAATTAAGGAAACTTATGGGAGATTATCTTAATTGATTTTATGACATAGATAAATAGAATTTAAAGGGTTTACTTTTAAAAATAAATCTATGCAAGATGTATTTATAAATATTGTTAGAGACAAAATCTAGAAAATCAACTAAGGAAACTTGTGGGAGATTATCTTAATTGATTTTATGACATAGATAAATAGAATTTAAAAGGGTTTATTTTTAAAAATAAAGCTATGCAAGATGTGTTTATAAATATTTTTAGTTATTAAATCCATAAAATCAACTAAGGAAACTTAAATTGTTATGGGTTACTTGCCTTTATCTACTTAATGTGATATGATTTTTGTATTTCCATCTACTATGGGTACAACCCATGGGTTTCCACAAATCAATGTGCCCATTCCTACTCAGTCATTTGTGACACCACATTTGGTTGGCACAAATTATAATCCTAATGTAAAAACCCTTATGCAAGAGGTTCAAACTCTAAAAAATAAGGTGTTACATTTGGAACAAGGTGTTTCAAAACTTAATCAAGCAATTGATTCAAAGACTTTATTGCATACTACATTTACTTAGCATATTTCAACATATCAATTACCAAATAGTTTTTTGGAACCTAAGATTACATTTTATTATGGAAAAGGTGACCCCAAACAACATTTTAAGGCCTTTCACATAACATGTTTGGACTATGCATCTCATTTATTAATCAAGTTATTTCCAAGTTATTTTCAACAAATAATACACAATCAGATGCTTCCATTATTTACTACATCAATCAGTTCATGCATTCAACCCTTTGGCATATTTTTTCCTTGCACATTTCTCAATTAAGATCAGTGAAAAGATTTCTTATGCTCAAATTGCTCAACTCAAACAAGTATTCGATGAACCTATTATATAATATGTCTTAAGATTTAATACCATGGTATCCAAGACGACAATTCCCATCGTAGAAAAGGAATTTAAAGACATTAAAAAAGAGCTTTATTCCACCTCTACATGAATCTATTATGTTTAATAAGTTTTTATCATTCACAAATTTGTGTCATATGGTTAAGGAAACAGAGGTCAAGTTTTTGTCAATGAAAAAACATAAATATGTAACTAATAAAGTTTCCACTTATCATGTAAAGAATATAAGAAATCCACCATACAAGGTGAGACAAAATGAAAATAAGGGAGATCAAAAAGCAATAGTAAATTAAATTTCAAAACCTACTCTGTGTAATGTATTATTAGCTCCTCCAAGTAGATAATTACCAATTTACTAGAATCTCCCTGCAATGTATTGAAAATTTTATTTCAATGTAACATCATTTTTCTCCCTCTCATTAAATAATTTGATATGATTACAAATTTTATGAAAGGATTTGATCAAAAAGTATTTTATGACTATCATAGAGCATTAGGGAATATTTCCAAAAAATGTATCATTTTTCAACATAAGACCCAAGATTTGATAGATGAGAACATCATTAATGTGAGTGTACCTAATGAAAGTACACAAAAAAAATTAATTTAGAGTATAATAATGAATATATTAAAAGATCCTTTCCCTAAACATAGAGGTCAAGAAAAACTAAACAAATTAAAAGTGCATTACACATATAATGCACAACCTTCACCAACATATTATCATCCTCATACCGAGGAATAACATATTTATGGTATCATTGGTACATATCATGTTGTAATACCATTTATACCACATATCACTTTATCAAGACATTAGATATTTGATGATGATTTTGATTTGCACTATTTTTTTTATTCAATCTTACATTGATCATCAACCTATACTTAGTGTCATGGTTGATAAAGATTCAAGTGTGAATATGTGCACTATCACAATTATATCTCATCTTGGATATAAACATACGAATATACTTCCAATAATATTAGTAATCAAGGGATTCAATGGTAATTTTTAGAGTTATATTAGTGAGATCACATTAGCACTATAGGTTGGTCCAACACATATGGCCACCAAGTTTATAGTAGTATCTAGTGCATGGGTTTTCGATATGTTATTGTGACATCCTTAGATTAAGTAGATTCACATAATTACTTATACATTACATAGTTGATTGAAATACCTTTTTATAATGAGGTTATTACAATTCATGGTATTCTATATGAATACCCCCACAACCAAATTTTATTGATCCTACATAATAGATTGCAGTTGAACAACATAAAAAGGTTCAATTTACTCATAAAATATAGAACCAAGTGGTCCATTATTTATGGAGACCTATCCTTAAAAATACACTAAATTAGATTTTTTCAAAGATATCTATATAACCATTCTCTAATCCAACACATCATATATTATCACTTTATGGCATATATAATGTTCCAAAAATAACACCAAGACAAATTTCATCATCTCCAAAATGGGTTTCAAATAGTCCTAGAGTTATTAATGATAAACAACATACATAAGCTATTACATAGTATTATCATTATAGTGGTGCTAGAGTTTCAAAATTAGATCAATTTTTTATATTTTGAGTTGCAATCAATTCTTTCATAATGGCATGATACTTTCCATTCATGAGAGGTCATCCTTCCTATGTTGCATATATGACCTATTGATTTTTAGGCTCTTACAAAATTCACTAGTTAGTATTTTAGTATTTAATTTTCATATATGCAAAAATACAAAAAAATAATATTCCAAAAATATTAAAAAACCATGACTGATGCATGTTATGTCTAGTTCATTTACATTTGTTGCTTTATGCTCAATATATTTAGTATTTCTCTATATCATGTTTTATATAAGATATGATTCATAATGTTACTTTAATGATTTTTAGAATATATAACTTATCATTTCTAGATGCATTTGTAGGTGGTGACGTGTCTTAGACCTAAAAATTTTATATAGACTAAATTACTCTAGCCCAAACAATAATGAACTACACTCTTATCTGATTCCAATGGACTTATCATAGTGAACACATACTTTAATTTTATATATTCAAACTAGTAATAGACATTCTAAGCTTTTTAAAATATCATAAATTTCATTTAGGGCATCCTTTTACATAGTGTAGACACCAAAATTGTGTCTACTCCTTGGTCAAACCCCCTTGGTCCCCTTGGTCCACTTCTAAACATTCCTAACCCACACACTTATTAATTTAAAATAATTACTTATTTTAAATTAATCATCCCCCCATGACACCTCACCTTGCCCTTGGATACCCTCATTTATCACCCTATGACCCTTCATTATGACCTAAAACCTCATGCCTATTAAACCTGCCCTTTGGACCGTTCGCCAATGGCAACTAAACTTGGCAAACAGAGGAATGGGCAAAAGGCTAAAAATAGCCTTTTTACCCATCTTCTAGCTGCCGACGTTGCTTACAGTCGGTTGATACTGGTGGAATCACCGATGTCAGTTGCTTAAAACCAAATTTTGGCCTCGAATGTGAATTCTCTTACTCTCAAAATGTGAATTCTCTTGCACCTAGAATCTGAATTCTCTTGCTCCTCGACTCTTTATAGGTATCAACATTCTATCAACACTCTCCAAGCTACAAGAACTCTACATCAGTCACTCCACACCTGATTGAAATGCTACACGAAGTCTCCTACATCAGCCATAACAGAACAAGTCTTCTACACTTCTGGTTCTCCACTAAGAGCTAAATATTCTTCTTTTATTTCAGTTTAGTATTTTAGAATGCTTTGGTAATCAGTCTCCATTTGCTACTTCTAATTGTTGTAGACCAGACCCAACCTGACTTCTTCCTAGAAAGGTTGAGAGGCCTTCCCCATATCCTTACTCCTTTTGACAACCTGTCCTCTACCCCTTGTCCCTCTTAAGACTCTATTGACTTCCCTGCAATCTTGCACGGACCTCCAAACTCCTACAGACCTCCCAGACTCCTATATCACCCATAAACCCATCCAAAACCTGTCCAAGGCTATTACCCTGATCGACATCAACCATTGCCCCTACTGACGTCGGTAGACTAACCGACGTCGGCAACCTTGACCAACTGATGCCGGCAGAACTATCAACGTCAGCAACTGTCACAGACTGACAGAAAAATATAGGTAAGCATTATCTCTATTTATTTTGTTTAGTCTTTCACCATTTCTCTTTCTAGCAACACTCTTTTATCAACTAGTGGACTGTCATCCCTCAAGGAAGTCTTTGCACTTCTGAGACTGAGCTTTGTTTGGCAGTCCACCGTATATATATCTAACAGTCTCTTTGTTTAAGTCTTTCTTATCTACAGGTGTCATCCTCCATAGCCAAAGAGGATCTCCTTCAATCCTCTAGATATGGTGCACAACTTCATCCGGGTATCATCTAACCCCTGACTATTATCTTTAGTTTCTTTCTTTCTTCAGAATGTAGAAAAGTGAAAAATGAGTAGAAACATTCTAGCATGCCCGATGGGACCCCTGGAGTTTTCCTTGGGTTCATCCTTTTTCTTCTAAAGGCAAACATTCATATAGGTGCATTAGATTTCTTCTTGCATCCTTCTTTTATCTCTTTATTTCGAAAAGACATCATAAGCAGAAGTTAAAAGGAATCTCTTTCTTTTTCTTCTTGTCACCTTTCCTTCTTGCATCTTAGAGTAGTGAAGTTCATACTCTTAACATTTTTCTCACTTGTTTGCATCCGAACAAAACATTTCAATTTGGGCTAAAAAACTATTACATCTCATTCCTGCTTGAATGCATTTTTAGCTCATCTAGTAATTAAAACCGCATTATGAATAAAGCGTAGTCCACATATGTTACACATCCAGACCACTTTCACAATCAAACATCTAAACATACCTAAGACAAGGCCCGAATAGGATTTCATCACCTAGCAGATACCTTGCCCTTCTTAGTAATCCTACTTGGACTTCACTACCAAGGGGAGAACCCACTCTATTCTCTGGTAGAGTATAACTCTAGGGGAAGTATATACTGGCTAAGTGACCCAGCTTGTCTCTGGGCTCGTGAAGTGAGGGGAGTAAGCTCCTAGCACCAGGCCATGTACGAAACCTAATATAGATTTTGAGCACCAAAACTTAACCCAAAACCAACCTTAGACTACCTCTTTAGGACCCGTTCTATAGGCCCACTTCCCAAACAAACTCTTGTAAGGCATAAGCCAACAAGACTCTAAAATTTATTCTTAGGAATTAACGTTTAGTGGTTGGTTGTCTTCATCTATTTTTCTACCTGTATCTGATTTTTTGAGCTGGTGAGGTCACATTCTGAGATCTAAAAATAACTCAGAACTTTCTTTTTCTTCCAAAAACTTTTAGTTTTTTGAGTTTCTGTAAATACACAATCATTGACATCAATTTTTCCACTGACGTCAACAACTGGTCTTCACCGACATCAGTTATCTGATCGACATCGACAACTTACTTCACCGACATCAATTTTTCTACCGACTTCGGTCACTGTCAAAAATATTTCTTCTCAAACAGCAAGTTCAAAACCCAACTTTTTGGCTGTCAAAAACACAATTTGGTTTTTTGAGGCTAAAACATACAAATTCTAGAACCTAACCCTTTTTGCCTTGGATGGTTTTAACACATAGTCAAACCAAAACTCTTGTTGACCATGCAAGGCAACAACCACTCCCACCTTCACCATCTATATCAAGTCCCCAAATGGAGTATAGTACAAAAACTAAGCGTACCCCTATTCAATCAACCCTCAATTGTTCTCGAAGGGGACCAAGACTTTGAAAGGTTCCTTGACCTCAATGTCAAGGCTCTTCAGCACTATCTCATGAGAAGTCAAATGTGAGATCCTTTAGGAAACCCATTTTATGGGATGCCAACTTCCTTAACTGATATGACAATCATATCAATCGCCTCTGTAACTCAACCCATAGACACCCAGGCCATTGCCTCAACCAATCTTCAAAGTGTGACCTCTCCTTCTATTTTTGGACCTACCTCCATTGGGGTTTCTGTACCCCCTCAACCACAAACCATTTAGCAAAGTTCTACACCATTCCAAAACTTAATTATCTCCATCCCACCTACTCTTGCACCCATAAATACAAGAGTGGCTACTTATCCTTTGGCTAGTGTTGCCCCCATCCAACCACCTTTGGCAACATCAAGCCAAGTTGTGCCTTCTAGTTTTATGATACAACCACCCTTGACTTCAACATCAGTCCCTATGACTAGTTACCAATATGTTGCGGCTATATAAGCACAGCGAACTATGTCATATGCCCCTCACAACACCTTCCAAATGCCTTACAACCTAAAGGGCACCCCACCTGCAAATCCATCAACCGATCTAATCAAGATGTTGATGGATAAGGTGTCTAATCTTGAGACATCCATTTTGGGTTCAAGAAATGTTCTCTCATATGAACAGATCTTTAATGAACCTATTCATCCTTCAGTCCCAATCTGACCATATCCTAGTCAGTGGGAACTTCCCAAGTTTACTCACTTTCAGAGTAAAGAAGACCCACAGCAACATCTACGAGCATTTAGACATGCTTGTTATCTTATAGCACATGATGATGCATTGTTACTACACACATTTCCCATGTCACTTTTTGGTGCTGCCCTCGATTGGTATAGTTCTATTACCAGTCACTCTATCTTTTCTTTCACTCAACTCACCTAACTATTTCTTGACCACTTTTCAATTAACATAACTAAAAAGGTCTCCATCACAGACCTATATTCTATCAGATAATTCGACAATGAATCAATAGCTGATTTCATTGCTCGATGGAGAAGTTTAATCAACCAACTCTCCTTTTTTTTACCTCAACCTAAGCTCATTGAGCTCTTTTCACAAGTGTGTGCCAAACACATCTCATCTACTTTGTGGGTCCAAACATTCCACACATTTGATGAAGCTTTAACTATGGCTAAGAAGCTTAAACTCCGTGCTATCGAAGAAAATAAAGTCAAATTGTGTAGTAAAAATACTAATGCAAAATCAAATGACCCTTCATCCAAATCTTCTTCCTCTAATTCCAAATCTAAGGGATCGGCAAATGTTGTGGTACTTAGATCATCATCATCGACCAAAACTAACCAATCTTAGCCTTCCACATCTCAAAGCATTACATGACAATTCCAACAATGATATGTACAACGTCAATATACTCTAATAGGAGAATCATACGTGTCCGTGTTGGATAAACTAGTCAAATAGGGAGTCCTCAACCTCCCCCAAATTTTACCACCACTGTAATTTGACCCTTCAAAAGCTATCCCTGCATGGTACAAGGAAAATGACTTTTGTCATTATCACCATGTCAAAGGCCATGACACAGACAATTATAAAACCCTTAAGAATATCATTCAGGACATGTTAGATAAAGGTGATCTTGTCTTGGATAACCCAAATGCACCAACTAACCAAAACATAGACATCTTTAGACAATCATTCCCTAACCATCCCCCTAGCCAAAACAACATATAGACCATGGCATAAGACCCCCAAAAGCGTAATATATGCACAGTCAACACGGTCTTTCTTGTCATTCTTAACCAACCTCTCCCACAGTCTGAAGAGGTTAGTCAACCTATTTGTCCACCACAGGAAGAAGAGCCTTCTTCTCCTATTTTTCCACCATAGGTAGAAGAATCTTCTTCTCCTATTTCTCTTTCACCACAGGAAGAAGAGCCCTCTTCTCCTAATAGTCCTCCATCTACCCCTCTTATATTGGAGGACGCTTTAACCATACCAATGCCACTAGCTCCACCTTCATCCTTCCTACTACCAATGGAGGACCATACCTTTCCTACTCTTCAACCGCAAGTATAAGGTATGATAATCCCTGCCCTCTATCCTCTTGAGGATTCACATTCTCCAATTCCTTCTCCACCAAGAGAAGAACTTGTCTCTTCACCTACTTCGACCGAAGACGATCTAGTAATGGTTCTCTCACACCTTTAGCTTGAAATCGCTACATCTAACACATTTTCGGTCTCACAACCACCCACATCTTATAAAAAACCAAAGCCTCATCCAACATCTTCCAAACCATTCTCTCGATTGGCTGAAAACTTAGGATTTCTCCATTTGAGGAACTTAGAACATGAGGCACTATGGGAGCAACTCAAAGCTCCTTATCTTACACATCTCGCTCCATCTCGTACTGATGACCCTCCTTCGACAAAGTCTCCCAAAGTCACCAATGAGGACCAGGCTTCTACTTCCAAATCTTTAGAAGCTCAACCGCCCACATCTGAACCTAAATCCTCACAAACATCCACCATACCAAAACCAGTTAAATCCCTTGGTGTTCGCCCCATATCTAACCTCACTCACCCACAAGTGAAGGTAGACTTGAACCTTGCCTCACACAATAGTGGTCCTCAAACCAAACTATAGAAGGCTACTAAAACACGTCAGAGAACTCTTCCCCCACCATCACCATTGCCCTCTATTTTGGCCCCTCATCCTTCTACCTTAATAGGAGTACTCCCTACTCCAACACCTCTCAACAACAAGTTGCCTCCATTACTCCCTTTACCCACCAAAAACATGCCTCTAAAAAATTTGGCACCCCTCACAAAGAAAGTGTCATCTACATGAGTGCCACACCACCAACCCAAAAGGTGGTACAGAAATCTCCCTCAACAACTCCCAAACAAAAGTCATCAACACCTAGTGCATCAACAAGCACGGACCCCTTAGTGGGTTCATATGCTTTTATACTATGCTAACTTTTGAAAACTTCTAGCATTACTCTTCCACCTATTAAACCATTTCAACCTCTCAGACCAAAACCATCTTGGTTTGATGACACTAAAATTTGCCTATATCATCGCACACCTAGACATGACACTGAAAATTGTTGTGCCCTTAAGGTTGTCATTCGCCAATACATGGAAAAATAAACCCTTCTTGTTGAGGATACTATAAACACATCTCCAACACCATTTCATGTCTCTCAAACCTCTTCACCTTCATCAGAATCCCATCATTAGACTATGGTCCCTTTACCTCCTTCACCCCCTTTATTCGAGATTAACACCATCAATGTGGCCACTAGGTCACAAACTTTAAAGGATAAAGCAAAAGAGAAAGCTGATATTCTTTGGACCTACCCATTTGTCAAACCTGCTCAACCACCCAAACCCAAGATTTTTATCTTGGGTGCATCCCAACCCACTTCTTCGGAGGCAATCCATGATTCTATGGTAAAACAGCTTCACCAGACTCCCGTGAAGATGACTTTATATGATCTCATTCAAAGCTCTCCACAACATCGTCAAGCTTTAATCAAAGCTTTACAGGCAATGGAGGTCCAACACGAGGACCCCGAACCACTAGCTACCTTAGTCCAATCATTACCCACCGTCGCCTCTATTACCTTTAGTGATTTTGAAATTCCTACCTCCAACTTGGAAGATCAGGATGCTGCCCTTTTCATGATAGCCTACATTGATCAAACTCACATTAAGTGAGTTATAATTGATGGGGGTGACAGCATCAATATCATTTCCACCCATGCCTTTGACCAATTAACCCTCCCAAAGAATTGTGTGTCTAAAATCAATGCAATTCTTCGATCTTTTAATGACATTACTGCCACTACCATTGGCATCGTCATCTTACATATTCATGTTGGCCCATGAACAATCCTAGAGCTCTTCTACATCATCAAGGGAGAGTTCCAATATAACATGTTATTAGGACAACCTTGGATCTGTGCCATGGCCTATGTCCCTTCTACATTACACCGTTGTGTCAAATTTGAACACGACGGTCAAGTCCATGTCATTTTTGCAGACCCCTCCCCTTTCAAGACATGCAACACAACTTATAGACCCAATGATGTTCTCATTCCTTTCAATACATTGACCGAAACACCACCTCCACCTGTGAAAGCTTCAACAAGTACGCAAATGGCGGTTACACCTACACCACCTCCTCAAGTGACAACAAAAGAGCCTATGGAAGATATCTTCCAATGTCTTTCACTTGGGGAGTATTGTTTACTCACCTTGGACATGTTCTAAACTCCTCAAGAGTATGGAAAACTTCATCACAATCCTAGCTATGACCATCGTATTAGAATGGTCATCCCTTATGGTCTTCCCAATCTTCAAACAAATCTCATCTATGGAGGGCTAGATTGAGCTCCCACTGATGGGAACCCTCTTTCATCACCCTAACTATTTAAATTTGACTTCTCTTTTCTTGGCAACCTAAAATTTGCTCATACCTACTTTTATAGGTGTGCATGGAAGGGCTTTGGCTTTGGGCACTACGAATAAGGCTCCCACCGGCACGTCGAACCACCAAATGACGAGGCCATAAAGAATGCCAAGAAGCGACATGGCTTGGGTTTTGAATAACCTACTGAAACTTCTAAAAACCCTCACCCTAAACCTATCATAGACCAATCACCTCCAAACTCACCTATCCCCCCATCTTCACCTATGGAGTCAGTGGTTTCCATCCCTCCTAGTTTTTTTTGCATAAACACCATTTGCTTGGAACCCCTAACCTATCAACTAGGTGGGGTATCCATGTCTCTCCCCCTCATTTATCTAAACATGATAGACAATGAATCTGCTACCATCAATACTATCCAATGCATAGATGATGATGCCATTCTCACCTACATGGGTGCAGATGACTCTTTCATCCAATGATCACTTCTTTCAAAAATGCAGGTTATGTTAAATGAATTGACCATTGACATTAACCTTCCATCTTCTGATGTTCCTCATGTTTTAAAGATTGGTCAATCTTTGGATGCCCAGGAACAAATTAACTATACCAAATTCCTTTCAGACCATAGCAAAGCCTTTGCTTGGACCTACAGTGATATTCCCAACATCGACCCTAAAATCATCATCCATAACATCGTCACAAACCCAGAGGCTAAGCCTGTCAGGCAAAAGCTTCACAAAATGCATCCTCGCATTACACTCCTCATCAAAGAGGAGCTTTAATGTCTTCTTTCCATCTCCTTTATCCAACCCATTGATTATCTGCAATGGGTGTCAAATATCATCCCTGTCACCAAAGCAACTGGGGGGATCCGAATCTGTACTGACTATCATGACCTTAACCTGGCTTGCCCAAAGGATGATTTTCCTCTACCTAACAACCAACCTTCTCACTTCAAATTCCCTGATGAATCCATCACCACATTATCCATCGATGACATTTTCTATCAAATGACAATGTTCTTTGACGGGTCTAAATGTCAACACGGTGGGGGTGCGGGGGTCATTCTCATCCCTCATGACAGTGAGCCCATGCCCCTATCTTTCAAACTTGACTTTGAATGTACCAACAACATGGTTGAATATGAAGCCTTAATTTTGGGACTTCAAACCACCATTTTCTTAAGCGTCAAAACCATCAACATCTTTAGTGACTCACAACTAGTCGTCAATCAAATCAACGGTTCATATCTTTGTAAAAATGAAGTTTTGCAAAGGTACAAACACTGTGTTGACACCCTGCTAGAATCTTTCAACCATTACCTCTTGCAAACTATTCCTCAATCTATGAATAAGTTTACCAACACCATGGCCTCTCTCACCTCACGCATTCCATCTTCATCATCTTCCTCGAGAATTTATGTTATGGTACACCATTTGGCATTACCTTCATATATCTCCACTGGCATCAAGTTTGTCAGTACCATCGACTCTAGCCCACATGATGTTTGGTATAAACAACTTGTGGACTACTTAACTTATTCTATTATCCCTCCTGACCTTTCTAGCAATGTGCGATGGGCTTTTATCAAAAGCACAGCTCGATATACTATGCTAGGGGGTCTTCTCTATAAACGAGGTTTTGATGGCCTCCTTTTTTGATGTCTAACTTCCACTGAAACATCTCATGCCATCAAACAAGTCCATGATGGGATTTGTGGCAGACATTTTAGTGGTAACTCAGTTTCCAAACACATCCTTCACCTGGGCTATTATTGGCCAACTCTTCACCAAGACTGTGGCAATTATGTTTGGCATTGCATCAAATGCCAACAACATGCTAACTTGCTTCATGTCCCTAGCCACGCTCTACAAGTCGCTAAGGATTTTTGGCCTTTTTCACAATGGGGCTTAGACCTAATCGATGAGATTAACTCCCATTCATCTCTCTGACATCAGTCTATTATCACCACAATCGAATACTTCACTAAATGGGTGGAAGTGATTCCCCTTGTCTCCACTAAAGCTGACAAAATCATTGACTTCATCAACACCCATATCATCTATCATTTTAGTGTACCTCACAAAATCATCATTGATAACGGCAAATCATTCAAAAATAAAAATGTCTAAAAACTTTGTGATTCATTTGGCATCAAGGTTAGCTTCTCCTCACTTTACTACCCACAAGCAAATGGGTAGGCCAAGGCTTCCAACAAAATCTTAACCAAAATTCTAATGAAGGTGGTCAACAACACTGGAATGAATTGGCACATTCACATTCCCTTTGCTTTGTGGGCCTACCGCACTAGCATTCAAACCCCTACAGGTGCTACACCTTTCTCTTTAGTGTACGGAACTGAGGTTGTCTTGCCTCTTGAATTACAAATACCTTCTCTATGCATCTCTCTGCATGACATACTTTCTAATGATGACTTTCATCAAGATCGATTAGCTCAACTTGAGTTACTTGACGAATGTCATCTTACTACCCTTAACCATCTCCATATCTACCAAAATCACATCCAACGTGCCTATAACAAAAGTCTGAGAGAATGAGATTTCAAAATCGGAGACCTCATCCTCAAAGAAAACCAACACGTGACCAATATGGAGAGAAGTAAACGAGGCAAGTTTGTTCCTAATTGGCTCAGACCTTATATCATAATGCACAAATATGGATCAAGGACTTATCATTTGTCTTCTCTTGAAGGCCAGCCAAAACTTGAGCCCCTTAATGCCTTGCATCTATGACCATTCTACTGTTAATCAAGTACTCATCCACTTGACATTTAATATGAAGCTCATCCCTTGAGCAATCCCTGCCATTGTCATTCCTATTCCTTTCAACCCCTTTTCCCAACATTAGTTAACCCTTTTGTCAAGCATGAATGCTTTTGTCCTAATAAAAGGGAACCCTCTAAACCTATATAGTCAAGTCCATGACCAAAAATTTAGTCAAAAACAAAACACATAAAACTGGGATGCCTATTCAAAGGTCATAAAACTAAAAATGTAGACTGCTCCCTTGAAGGATAGCTGCATAATTGTTGTAATTGATAGACTGCTCCCTTGAAGGATAGCTATTCAAAGACATTCAAACATAAAAATTAGAATATAGACCACTCCCTCGAAGGATGGCTATACACAAATCTTGCTATAAATAGCACTCTCTCAGAAGCTTCCCACATCGATCAGCTTCACATATGACCACAAAGCAAAACAACATCCCCACGTAGACTTCTCACATTGATTAGTCTACCCAAAAAAAAATCAAGTCATGGACTTGCCTATAGTCATTCTTAGGTTCACCTATAAAAGGGGCAAAGTTATCCTTGTTAAAAAGGGTAACACTATCCTCCCACCTCATATAATCAAACCTATTACCCCAACATACTCAAGGGATTTTGAGCTCACTTAACATCAAGTTATTTGAATACTTCTCTAACACAAATAATGGTCAATGATGTAATGCATGAATGGGGTTTTTGTTTGCAATAACCCTATCTATGCTATCATTATGGTCCTTGTCAATGAAAGAGCAATGCGCCTTTCACTTCTTATGCACTTTGGTCACAATCCAACCAATTCATTTTCTAAACCAAACCAAACCAACCAAACCTTTTTCAGACCACTAACATTATCATAGCCTATTCACACTAGTTTCTATGGAAACCAATACACATGGAAACTATCAACCACACAATTTATGTCAAGCATAAACCATTACTTGCTGAAGCATAAATAATCTCAATTCATTTTTTAGCATACGCCATTACTAATATGGAAAATTTCTAGGGGATGAAAGACCACTCAACCAATGTTACAAAATACACCATCACAAAATATGGAAAAGGTTGTAACATCATCATACACTCATCATTTATAGCCTGACCAAACCAACCTATCAACCAGCCTAAACTACATTGGCTTGAGGCCCTTCAAATAGGGGCTATGTAGGCAGCACTCAGTTGACACAGAGTCTTCTAGGGTTAGCTCGGCCATTTGCCCGTTCATCTCCCTAATGACATCGACCATTCATTTGTTCGTCTACCTAATGGACAAACCATTTAACCTTTAACCATGACTTAACCTAGTCAAAACCCATCCATAACCAACCCTCTTCCTCCCTTTTAGGGAGAACTACATTGGCTTGAGACCCTTCAAATAGGGGGTATGTAGGTAGCACTCAGTTGACATGGGGTCTTCTGAGGTTAGCTCGGTCATGCCTTCGTCCATCCATCTAATGGACCAACTATCTATACGAACCCAAAATCATGACCAACCAACTAGCCCTAACACTGAATGAGTTACCTAGATTTCTCATGAGGCACATTGGAAATCACATACATCTCCCTAACCACAACACACAACTCTTGAGATCACTTATATCTCAACCTAACTTTACCAACAACCGTGGAGATCGCGACTATCTCCTCAGACCATAACCACTTTTGAGACAACTTTGCCTTAGTTGTTTTGATTGCATATGCTACCTCACAAATAGTTAGCAAATTATGTGCACATCACATTATGACCCTCACAAGTATTAGATCGTGAGAAAGTTTATTTCCACTACTTGTGACATTTTTGTGTTTTCTAGGAGCACTTCTTGAGCTTGGGATACTTGGAACATGATGACCATTAGAGCTACAGCTTGGATCAAATAACCCAATCAGCTACGACTAAATGTTGGGGACTGGTTATTTCAATTTTAGCACTCCTCAACCTTTGACTGTGACAATTTGACCTACCTATCACGTGAAGTGGTATATGTGCAATCTCAACTTTTATAGTGTTCACACTCAAACTTCACCATATCCATCCACTATCTATCAAATCAGCACCTGATATCAGGTTACCTTCCCTCAACTCTCACTTTGAGGGGGGAATACCTCATCCCACATCTGGGGTAACCAACTCCTATTTTTGTCTTGCAGTTCATCAGAACAACCAACAGGACAAAAAATGACCTTATCTCGCATCTGGGGTAACCAACTCCTGTTTTTGTCTTGCAGTTCATTAGAACAACCAATAGGACAAAAATGACCTTATCCCACATCTGGGGCAACCAACTCCTATTTTTGTCTTGAAGTTCATCAGAATAACCAACAAGACAAAAATGACCTTATCCCATACCTTGGGCAACTTACTCCAATTTTTGTCTTGCAGTTCATCAAGAACAACCAACAAGACAAAAAGGGGCAAATGTAGACACCAAAATTTTTTCTACTCCTTGGTCAACCCCCCTTGGTCCCCTTGGTCCACTTCTAAACATTCCTAACCCACACACTTATTAATTTAAAATAATTACTTATTTTAAATTAATCATCCCCCCACGACACCTCACCTTGCCCTTGGATACCCTCATTTATCACCCTATGACCCTTCATAATGACCTAAGACCTCGTGCCTATTAAACCCGCCCTTTGGACCGTTTGCCAATGGCAGCTGAACTTGGTAGATGGAGGAATGGGCAAAAGGCTAAAAAAATCCTTTTTACCCATCTTTTAGCCATTGACATCGGTTACAGTCGGCCAACGCTGGTGGAATAACCGATGTCGGTTTCTTAAAACCAAATTTTGGTCCCGAATGTAAATTCTCTTGCTCCTAGAATACAAATTCTCTTACACCTAGAATTCAAATTCTCTTGCTCCTTGACTCTTTCCAGGTATTAGCATTCTATCAACACTCTCTAGGATACAGGAACTCTGCATCAGTCACTCTACACCTGATTGAAATGCTACACAAAGTCTCCTACATCAGCCATAATAGAACAAGTCTTCTACACTTCTGGTTCTCCACTAAGAGCTAAGTATTCTTCTTTTATTTTAGTTCAGTATTTCAGAATTCTTTGGTAATCAGTCTCCATTTTCTACTTCTAAGTGTTGTAGACCAGACCCAACCTGACTTCTTCCTAGAAAGGCTAAGAGGCCTTCCCCATATCCTTACTCCTTTTGACAACCTGTCCTCTACCCCTTGTCCCTCTTAAGACTCTATTGACTTCCCTGTAATCTTGCATGGACCTCCAAACTCCTAAAGACCTCCCAGACTCCTCTGTCACCAATAAACCCATCCAAAACCCATCCAAGGCCATTACCCTAACCGACATCGACCATTGCCCCTACCGACGTCGACAGACTAACCGACGTTGGCAACCTTGACCAACCAACGCCGGCAGAACTACCGACGTCGGTGACTGTGACAGACTGACAGCAAAATATAGGTACGCATTATCTCTATTTCTTTTGTTTAGTCTTTCACCATTTCTCTTTCTAGCAACACTCTTTTAACAACTAGTGGATTGTCATCCCTCAAGGAAGTTTTTGCACTTCCAGGACCGAGCTTTGCTTGGCAGTCCACTGTATATATTTCTAACAATCTCTTTGTTTAACTCTTTCTTATCTACAAGTGTCATCCTCCATAGCCAAAGAGGAGCTCCTTCAATCATTTGGATATGGTGCACAACTTCATCTAGGTATCATCTAACCCCTAACTATTATCTTTAGTTTCTTTCTTTCTTCAGAATGTAGAAAAGCGAAAAATGAGTAGAAACACATAGTTTTTATCATTTTATGACTATCCCTATTTTTCCTACTTCAGTACATTACATTACACAAATTTCTATTGTCATTTCTCTCTTACTTTCAAATTTTTATTTTATTTGATACCTAAGATATTGAATATCATGATTTTACAAGTTGCTTGTGTAGATAAACTTCACTTATGCATGCATGATTTTGATGTTTGCTTCCTTGCTTCATGTCTTTTGTATATTCATCTTTTTAGGATTATGGGCATTTGAACATCTTGTTGATTTTAGATCTAACCCTTACTACACGATTCTATGTGTGTGAGTGAAATTTATAAATGTACCCTGTATATATCCCCTTGGCCTTATTTGCATGTTTTTTTATTGTGTGCTCTTTGTGTATGCATCATGGTCATAACACTTGTTTGCTTAGTTTCTCAATTTTTTATGACATGATGGATATCATGCATATTCTTATATTTTTAATGTCATGATGGATATCATGCATCCTCCCTAAGTTATTCCATTAAATTTTAGATATTCATTATATGATCAATGTTCATTGTGTTTCTCATTACTAAAATCTATCTAGACATGACACTATGTGTGTTTGGTTATACATCTATCTTATTTTAGTACATTTCTAAATTTATCTATGATGATTCCATGATATCAAATGTTATCATCACTAATCCATATTTTAATTATTTATATAATATAATTCACATAACTTTATTCTTTTGACCTAAGATATTATGTAGGCTTCATAACACACCTCAAAAGAAGGGTCTTACACAGTGGTTTGTATTACAGACTAAATTAAAAAAACACACTATACAAATAGGAAAATCTAAGTTTTACTCAAGTTATCATAGTGAATATTAATATATTACAAAAAAATTAGTTCAATCAACAACATTCCATTCAGACAAGGGTGTAAGCTAGCCATGTCCAAAATAGTGTGTTTTTATCCCAACAAGTAAAAAATAGTGATTTATAGAAATTACTTAAATCACAAGTTACAAAAAAATTAGTAATAGGTATACAAAATAATTTTAAATTAATTCTTAGGCTTGTATCATGTTTTTTATTATATTGGAGGCATCATATATAGCATGTCTTCCAAAGTTTTCACAAATATTTTTTCTCAAAATCTTACATGATACTACTTAGTTTTATAATCCATATACATCCAAATATTAGATTGTGTGAATTTACAAGGCAAATTACCACCTTATTGGTGATTTTTACACTAGTTTTATAAAATGAATGGAAATTCATGTTATTCTCTATGTTGTCTGCACCAAACTTATATTATGTTATTTTTTCACTATTTTACACTAGAAATGAATTTTATTCCATCTGAAGTAGTAGATTCACCCTTTTTTCACTAGTTTTACACCATAATGATCCATTAGAATTTATACAAGTATTCAAATCTACTCTACTAATTTGGGTATGCAATGACATATTCAAGTACACCTTGAGATATTGAGCACACAAAGTCAATAAGTGATGGTACATATGTCCAAATTCTTATAGAGATTTGAAACCCTATTGGGTGATAGCACACCCTAAGGACACTATCATAGACTACCCTTATCCAATTTTAGCATCCTTGTCCCAAATTTAAGTGAATCCCTATTCTTGATTAACAGTATCATCACACAATCACAAAGATAGTTTCACAATCCTACATCTCTTATTTCTAGGTAAGTTTTATTTATTTGGTACATTCTATTTTTAGCATAATTCTAAATTTAGAAATTCTAAACCATTTTTTTCATTTATTTAATAACTATATCACTTTGATTTTATGTGGTAGTTATCATTAAATAAGATGAAAATACTCTTAATCCACTTTTTGATAAAATAGTTTGTTATTAATCAACCCTTTATAATTTCACCATAAGCATTAAAACTAATACTATTCATATATCCAACCCTTTGGCTATACATTTAATTCCCACCCAAGGTAAGGGGTAATCACAAGTTTTATCTCATATTACTTTTCATATGCATATATATTCAGCCTATATACATCTTATGATGACTATGCATGTTACATCATCATCCTCACATGTTATATAAGCCCTTGAGTATATTATTAATGCTCTACAAGCTTAAGGTGTTAGACAAGGTGCTTCTAGAGAAAATTATTCAATATATTCTCATGTATTTATTCATAATTAATTAACACCAAATATTTTAGTTTATGCCTTACATATGGTATTTTTAGCACCTAAACTTTCATTTTATAACATTAAAGGTGATCTAGAATAACACCTAAGATCAATTCATGTATAATGTTTGTACTATGATTCTAATGAAATATTATTGACTAAGTTTTTTCCACATGGTATTCAGTACTATGATTTACAATGGTTCTATAATCTCCCATTCTAATCAGTTGAGGTAATAAATCCTTTGGTTATTCAGTTTCTAACACATGTTCTTATCAAACTTAATGACTTATCTTATTCACAAATTTTAAAACTTAAGAAAGGATATAATGATCTAATAAATGACTATGTGTCTTGGTAAAAGACTCATAAACACCTAAAACTAACCAAAAAATGATTGATAATGGTTTTCATTTACACCTTTACTTTTCTTGGCCAGTTCCTCATTATGATAACCTAAAAATCTCTAAGAAATCCTTCAAAGCCTTACAATTAATAAAAACAACTTCCATACTTCCCTATCTTACCCATATTCATCCCTATTCAACATACACTTTATTGTCACATTATTTTTAAGAAAATTAGTTCATTTTGGATAAGTTCTCATTAGGTAGGTAGGGGCACATTACACACTGGTCCAATAGGGTGGAATTATCTCCCAAACTTTAATGACTATATTTTTAAAATGGCGCACTTCCTAATGGATTTCCCATACATATTAATAATTTGATTATTATAAATATCCCTATATAAAATCACTTCAAGGGTCACACTTGAAATAACCTAGCTCTCCCTAAAAACTCATCATTTTTATTATTTTAAAAGGATCTATTTTATAAGTAAAGACTTCTATATAATTTTACCCCAATGTTATATTCCTTAGCCAAATATAATGCTTTTTATTACAATTAGAGGATATCTTTTTGTCAATCAGTCTAATCAAAATTACCATTTCCATTCATATGATATTCCCTAAAGAGATAACTACATTGGCCTAAGGCCATTTTAGATATGTATCAACACTTAGTCAACAAGGGGTTTTCTTTGGATAGTTTGGCCATTCTAACTTCCCTAATTTTCCCCCCTTTTAATTTTATCTCTTTGGTTTGATTATGTAAGACTAGGGTTTTGATTTTATAGGTCATCTATGTATCAATTTTAGTTACACACATTAACATATTTCAATCAGTCACATGTGAATAGACACATATTTTCATAACCAACACAAAGTCTAATAGAACAAACTTGTATTCCAGGATAATGACACTCTAAGCTCTTATCCACCTTCATAGACTGGTCCCATTAAATATAAATCCATTGTTTTATAATGCATATATGTTTTTAGGTTTTCAAATATAGCCAAATCTTACATAAATTTACTACAATCAGAAATAAATCAATTACAAGGATAATTATGTAACCCTAACCCTAGTTTTATATTTTTATCAATTTAAAAAATTTGTAGATGTTTGTATTTACTATATTTTATCTTATATATCATCCTATATCAGATTTAAATAGTTTAAATTCCCAATTAGAGTTTATTTTAATTCATAATTACTTCTTGTGTAAACATTTTGGTGAACACTATAGTAAAAACACTATTTATTTCTTGTTGATTTTTACCTTAGGGCTTCACTTTTATTATATAAATTCTTGACACTAAAAGAATAAAATACTTAACCTTTGATACTATATTTAACATAATGATTCATATTTTATGACTTCATAGTAATCTAAAACTAAAATTTTTGTCTTGTCACCTTAGATTGATACTGCATAAAGGTTCTATCTTTTGCCTTTAGGTTGAATTTTGTTATTTTCCTATTAAAAAATCTTTCATTTTTATTTCACTATATTTTTATTGATTTTTATTGTTTTATAAAGTATGTTCCATAATTTTTAAAACTAATTAGCTAATGTCATGAAAGATTACACAATGTTTTATTTATATACATCATGGCATGAAGGGTTTTAGTCTAATACTCATATCCATAGTATAGAGCTAAACATGAAATGGTTTTCCTCATTCCTCATGATATCTCATAAATTCCTAGGATCCCTTGATTACAACAATAATAAGACCCTTTTATCTATCTAATTTATGGTGAAACTTAGAGGAGTGTATCACCTAGGGAGGTTACTCTCAACTTACACTCAAAACTAGGTTTAGTGGGATAAAATTAAGGTTTTACCTCTGTAGTTAGTGTTTTGAAACATTGGGCCAATACTAATCAATGAATGAGTAAGTATATATGAGATCCTAAAAAACATCCAAAACCTTGCCTAAATCACTCTTTATCCTTGATTTTTCCTTGAATTATCTTCTTGGTTAGTAGTTTTTTATTAATTTACATGTATCAATAATCATCCATTATATTACTTTATATTATATTATATGCATCTAATCCATAGTGCTAGATTAAGTGTTGCTCTTTTTTCATAAATGGAGATCCCTTTGGTTTCTTATGGAATGTAAAGTCATGATGAAAATTAATTTTACATTAAAACTAATACTAATAGTATTAAAGAGGAATATGATTATGGGATAGAAACAAACACTGACACAAATGAGATTAATGAAGTAGATTAAGAGAAAGTAATTATCTATATTTAGTCAAGGTCTCTAAGAATACCATCATGAGGTAAATAACATCATTATAATACTTATTGATTCTAAATCAAATCATCAATCTAATTTATCCTCCTCACCTTCTCAACCTTTTCCCTTTCATATTCTAAAATCCATTACTTCATCTATTACTACCTCTACCATGAAACCTATCCATATTTATGTAACCTTAGTCAATTCTATTCCTTTATCTCTTAACTTAGGAACATATATTGTTTTCTCTTAATTATCCATGGCTATGCCTACTCATGCTACCTACACCCCTCCCATTACTAAAACTAATGCTTCCATTGAGAAAACCATTATTCTCTTGTAAGCTAGGCTAGCTAATATTGAGTAGACCATTTCTCATGTAAGCCCTTCCTTATATTATTGTACCTTATTACATAAACCCTTGACCCCTCAAATTTCCTCATATCCTCTTCTAACAATATTTTTGGATCTTAAGATTCATATTTATGAAGGAAAATGTGATCTTGAATAACACCTGTGTGTCTTCCATGTAGCTTGTCTAGACTATGTAGATAATGATAGATTATTAACTAAGATTTTTCCATAGTCTTAAATACTATGCTCTTAGATGGTTATATGATATTATTATATAATCAATTATAGTTTTAAATCCTTTAAAAAATCCATTTTTGGAAAAAAAATTATCAATATTGGTCAAAATATATCCTATGCTTAAATGTCAAAGCTAAAACAAGGTCCAAATGAGATACTTAGTATGTATAATAAGATACAAGACTATGCTTAAAAAATGACCAATAAAATAATTCAGGATGAGCTTCAAGATATCTTTACGAAAATTTTGCTTACTAATATTCAAGAGTCTATCATGTTTGATAAGTTAAAATGGAATGGTATTACTTCACCAAATAAGCATAAATATAGAAATATATCACAATGATATGGAAATATAGTAGAAAATATGAATAATACATAAGCCACTTCAAGGGGTCAACCTCCCAAATGCTTGCAATAAAAACTGAATAATTTGATATGATGGTGAACAAATAACCACACCTCTTATATGTAGTCTACCAATGCCATGGATAACCCATAGGCTAACATACTAAGCATATGAATACATAAAGAAATGTAAAATAATATGTAAAAGGGTTATTCAAGACACAAGTCAGGTACACATATCCCTAGACATACTAATGTTTAAGAGCATAGCATGCCCCTCTACTTCAAAACAATGTTGTCCTCAATGTTAAAGAAATCTTGGATGTTTTTGCATGAAGTATTCATCCTCTCAAGTAGCATCTTTAGAAGGTAGATTCTTCTATTTGATCAAATACTCTATAATTAATATAGAACATAACTACTTAGTGAACATTTGAAGGACCACTTCATGATCAATAAGAACCCTTCCTTCCTTATCTAATTCTAGTAACTTAGTTTGAGTGGTAACTCTATGTCCAATGACCTTCTTAATGAAAGATACATGAAATAATGGATGAATACAAGTGGATGGAGGAAATTTCAGCTTGTAAGCCACACTACCAATTTTTTACAAGATCTAATAAGGGACATAATACTTGGGAGATAGCTTGTTATCCTTTTTATATTGCTTTAAAGACATCTGATTATATGGATGTAATTTAATAATGACCCAAATAGTAATTTCAAAATGCCTCTCACTCCTATGTTGATCTGCCTATTGCTTCATGTGATTCTAGACCAAAGCTAGATTTTCCTATAAACTAGCAAAGACTTATTATTGATGTTGAAGGTGTTCCTATACTGCCCAAACCTTTAGGTGTTTTTTAAGGGTGAAGTGATGTATGGAGGATGGTATCCATACAATTCCATAAAATGAGACATTTTAGATTAATTATGAACTAAAGTATTATACCACCATTCAATCAAGGGTAGCCACTGAACCCATTTATCCTATTTATCTTACATAAAGAAATGAAGGTACATTTCTAGACATTTGCTAACTACCTCAATTAATCCATCAAATTTAGGATGATAGGATGAGATATGAGCCAATTGGGTTCCCAAATAAGCAAATAATTAAGTCCAAAAATTACTAGTGAATATGGGATCTCGATCATTGAAAATAATCTTGGGGTACCATGCAATTTTTTAACTATATTGAGAAAAGCATAAGTTACTATACTAGCCACCAATGGTTGAGATAAAGAACAAAAATGATCATACTTTGTGATCCTATCCACAACAACCATGATAAAATTTATATCTTCAAATCATGATAACCTAGTAATGAAATCCATAGATACCTCTTCCCATCATTGACTAGGGATGGATAAGGGTTATAAAAGACCTAGGGTTTTAATGGTTTCACCTTTAGTTTTTTTATATACCATACATTTATCCACATATTTTTGTACATCCCCTTTGATTCCTTTCAAAAAAAATTCTTCTTGACTCTGTGATAGTTTTCAAAAAACTTGAGTGACCACCAAGTGGAGAAGCATGAAGTTCTAGAAGGATTTTTTATTTAAGAATAGAATTATGACAAAGATATATTCTATCTTTGTACCATAATGCATTCTCTTTCCATGTAAACTTTTCAATCCCATATGAACCCTATTGAAAATCCAAAATCAATGCATGGGTAATATTAACATTCTCCCATTCTAACCTTGTTTTCTTGAGTAAATCTACCTTCCAAATGGTCATGGCATATAACAATGCCTCAACTAATAGTGCATCATCTAACACATTTTATTTTTCTTTATTTTGGACCATTTTAAAATCAAAAACTAAATTTTTTGTCACCCATTTTTTTATTTGTTTAGAAGACAACCATTTTATAAAAAATATTTAATGGTATCATGATCAGTCTTTACTTGAAAGTGATGACCCAATAGATAAGGTCTCAATTATTTGATTGCATGTAGAATAGCCATCATCTCTTTCTCATAGATGGGTTTGAGTTTATTTTTACCCTTAAATTGAAGAATTTAAAAGTAAATGTGCCTACCCTCTTACATGAGTACTTTACGCATACCGTATCTAGATGCATCATATTCAACCACAAAAGTTTTTAAAAAATCTAGAGTAGCCAAGACTAGGGTGGTGCACAGATCCATTTTCAACTATTCAAATGGCTTGGTAGTTATGTCATTCCACTATAAGGAATATTTATTCAATAAGGAAGTGAGTGGTACTGAATTACACCATAGTGTTTGAAAAACCTATGATAGTAACTAGTTAACCCAAGAAATCCCCTTAATTACTTAAGTGTCTTGGGAATATGCTACTCCATGATGGCTTGGATTTTTTTAGGATCAAATTTTACTCCCTCATGTGATATAATATGACCCAAATATTCCACTTATTAGACTCCAAAATCACATTTATATGGTTTATTATACAACTAATGTTGTTCAAAAACTAAGAGTACATGTTTCATATGCTACAAGTGGTCTTCCCAATTTTTGCTATAAATAAGGATGTCATCAAAAAATAGAAATACAAACTTTCTAAAAAATGTCCTAAAACCCATATTCATAAAACTCTAAAAGGTGGATGGTGCATTGGTGAGACCAAAAGGCATGACCAAAAATTCATAATGTCATTCATGAGTTAAAAAAGATAATTTAGGAATGTCCTCCTCTTGGATCTGGATTTGATGATACCTAAAGCAAAGATCTAATTTGGTAAAATAAATATCACCATGTAATTCATCTAAAAAATCATCACTTATAGCAATAGGAAACTTATATTTGATAGTAAACTTGTTGAGCTCTCTATAATTTGGGCACATCCTCCAAGTTTCATCATTCTTTCACACCATGACTAATGGAGAGGAATATTCACTTTGGCTATGGTAAATGGATCCTACCTCCAATAACTCTTATACCATTTTTTCAATTTCACTGTTCTGGGCATAAGGATATCTATATGGTATAATGTTGGGTGGCTTACTTCCAAGAATGAGTATGATGTCATGATCATGGGTATAGCTAAAAGGAAGACCTTTTGACATGGGGATAAAAATAATTGAATGTTCATCTAATATTTTTTATAAATGAGGATGGGTAGAGTCTTGAGTTTGTTTAGCATCAATGGAAAACAAGTGCACCAAAACTCCTTTAACACCTTTTCTCAACATCTTGGTCATCTAATCTGAATGAACCACTTATGGAGATTTAAATCTTAATCTATGTAGTTCCACTAGCTTGCCTTCAGAATAAAAATGCATGAATAGTTCTTGGAAATTCATCTCAATGGTACCCAATGTGGTGAGCCATTGTACTCCCAAAATAATGATAGTCCTACCCATAAGAATAGAAAACATAAGATAATCTATAAAATAATCCCCCATTGTTAACTTAATACTATGGAATTTTCTAGAACAAATAACTATACTACCATCTACAATCATAACTTGAAACTCTGGGGATGGGTAGATGAAATAATTCAAACAAGCATCCAACTTAATATTAATGAAATTATGTGTACTACCTAAGTCAATCAACAATGTGACCTTATGTTTCTTAATGAAACCCACCACCTTAAGAGTCTAAAGAGTAGAAATACATACAAGGGCATGGCAGGACATATTAGGATGTGAATCTATAACTTCATCCTTGGGTCCTTCAAAATCCTCACAATATGCCTCCTCATCTTCTTCATCCTTATCAACCCCTTCAATGTAAAATAACTTATTTTTAGCACATCAATGAGCTTTGATCAATTTGTTATCATAACCATAACACAACCCTTTAGCACACTTCTCCTCAATTTGTTGTGGTTTCATTATGGTAGGTTGAGGTAGTGATGGAGTTGGGAAGGTATGTTCCTATCTCGTAGTAAAATTATGATTTTGGCTCATCTCTTTTTCTTTTGCTAGGCATGCCCTTGGTATATCTTTAGATACAGTTATGGGGTTAAACATATGAACCTCCAATTGAATACTATCTTTTAGTCCACCCAGAAAAAGGTTAATAAAATTTTCCTTGGTAGTTTACTCCATATGTAAGGATAGATATTGAAACTGATGAATATAATCCTTCACTATTCTATTTTTCATAGTTTGGATAACTAGTTAAAGTAGTTTTTAGAAACATTATCTTGATATTGAAACATCAATTCATTAGATAATACTAGTCATGTAATAGGAGCATCAATCTTATTCTTTTTAGCACAAAACCAATGCTACCAAATGAATGGCTCAGGTTCCAAATACAAAGATGCCATGACCATTTTTTGAGAGCTAGGAGTTTGGTGCAAATCAAATATATTTTTAATTTGAGTGATCGAAGTGAGTGGATCCTTACCATCAAACTTGAACAAGTCTAATTTTGGTAACAATGGTTTCACCACCGTATTGGTAGTGTTAGTGTTGAGAGGAGGACTAGAAGGAAAAATTGGATGGTTATTGAGTGGAAAATGAAATGAAATGATAGCTATTTGTGTCATGATCTATTACAATTGATTATTCACACCATTAAGCTCCCCTTATATTACTAACATTTGAGTTTGGACTTGTACATCCTATTACATTAGGCCATGTAGATTTGATTGAAGTTGATATATCATATCATATATTTCAGACTCCATGTCCTCCCCTAAATGAGTTTTAGGTGTGTCTTGCCCTTTCCCCCATCCATGAGTGTTAGGACCAACCATAATAAGGCTTTATGGTAAACCTTATTTTACCCTATTAACCCAAATTTGACCAGGAATGGTTTTAAAAAATTTATCATCAAATCACAAATATCAAAGAACAAACCCAAATTAATTTTTTCCAAAATTTCCAAAAATGTAAATAAATTTGAAAAATTTTACAAATTTTGAGCTATGGAGTGAAATTATTAAAAACCCCAAAATGGTTATAAATTTTAAAACACATATTCAAATGAGCTAAAATTTTAATGGAATATTAATTTAATTATTTCTGAACTCTAGTAAAAATATTTCTTATACATTCATAACCATTTACAAGATATAGCCAAATTCCAATATATAAGGTTTTTGACTTGATTATGGCCCAAATCAATGCTCTGATATCACTTGGAATGATATTACTTCACCAAATAATTATAAATACATAAATATATCATAATGATATGTAAATATGGTAGAAAATATGAAAAATAGATAAGCCACTTTGAGGAGGCAACCTCCCAAATGCTTGCAATAAGAAATGAATACTCTGATATGATGATGAACAACTAACCCTCCCTCTTATATATAGTCTATCAAGGACATGTACAACCCATAGGCTGACATATTAAGCATATGAATGCATAGATAAATTTAAAATAATATGAAAAATAATTATTCAAGTCACAAGTTGAATACATATATCCCTAGACACACCAATGGTTAAGGGCATAGCATAAAATCTTTTGATGAACTATGCCATAAAGTTAAGTAACATGAGGTCAAATTTATTATATTTAATAAGCTCAAATATATCTCCAATGCTCCTTTTAATTCAATTATAAATTTTCAAGGTAATCCTAATTATAATATCAAAACTAATGAGAGAGAAAATAAGGCTAAATTTATAGTTAATGTTATATCATAACCACCATAAAAGCTTTAACTACAAGTTCCACAATGGAGGCAAGAAAGGATACCCTCACCTCCTCATATGATACTACAAAATCTACTTGGATGTCATTTTATTACACTTCCTCCATAATTTTAAATAAATATATATTAACCTTAATCTAGAATCTTTGATGGAAATTCATTATTAAATTATCATAGATGTGTTGGGCATTCCACTAATGTATGTATGAATCTCAAGAGTAAAATTTAATAACTCATTGATGAAAAAATTATTGACATTGTTACACCTATTGAAGATTATAAGCCATAAGAAAATGAAAATGCAAATCTAAAAATATATAAATATCCCTTTCCTAATCATGAATAAAAAAATAAGAAGAAAATTCAATTGTACATTATGTATATAATGTTCATCCTCCTCTATTTTCATATGGACATCCACATGATAAAATAATTGGTACAATCACAAGAAATATGCCATCATGCCTATGTATTACATCCAATGATTCTAAAATTGTTGATGAAGATTTATATAGACTTGCATTATTCATTAGAGCATATGTTGGCATATAACCAATCCATAGTGTTATGATACAAAATTGATTAAGTGAAAATATTTTCACCATAACACTTCTACATTAACTTAGTTATAAAGATAAAGATATACAACATACATCTAGTGTTGTGAAAGCACTTTATGGTCATATATAATATACTCTTAGACATATCATATTACTTTTACAAGTGGGTCCTCTCGTATTTCTCGCCTATTTCTTAGTGTCAACAAGCACATGGGTCTTTGATATGTTTTTTTATTTATATTTAAAGATCATTAACATAATTCAAACACCTTGAGGGTGCAAAAAATAGGATACCACCAAAATTCAATCAAATGTCACAATAAAAAAGACATGTTTAGAACATTAATGATATGTCAATATAAAAACATGTCTCATGCAGGAGGTTGTAGAAAAAAAAAATAATGTGAGATTATGAAACACAAGAGTCATGGGCCATGGTTTACCCCAAAAACATCAAAATAAATAAAAAATTATGCATGATCATTTGGTTCCTTCCTAGAATTAGCACCCTTAGATAATTCACCAACATGATTTTTAACTAGATAACTAGGTCCCTACTATATAGAGTCTACAAGTCCCAACTGAGTATAATATTAAATGTTCACTTCTATGGGAAAGTATCTAGAGACCTTATCCAATATAATAACAATTATATTTTCTTTTTTAAACTGAATCACATCATCTACTTCCTTTTGACCACCAACTTCAACTAATTTCTCAAGTTTGTCGGAAAACTTATTGATTTCTTTATGAATTATCCTCCAATTTCTCTTTGTTTTTCCTCATTACAATGTGGAGAAGAATTAAGTTACACCCCTCTACCATAGATCATACTCAAGATCTAGGCTCATGAGACCAATATTATAAGAGTTCAGGGCTTTGCTATCCACCTAAGAATATGAAATGGGATTGACACTATCAATACTAATGTTATGGACCATATTCATCCAATTATGGACACCATTTTTTATCCAAATTTGAATAAGAAACCCATCTAGGAACATAATATTTAGCATCCTAAAAATAAGAATACTTGATGCATGACCACTCATACTCAAAAACCTTAAATTCAACATCCATATCATGGGAAAGATTATAGTCTAGATGAGGATAAAATCTCATAAATCCAATTGAGTCTTGAAAATAATCTAAATTTACTTTTAGCATATCCATACTAAAAAATTTCTCCATCACCTCCTAAGGGATCTTGAACCTAAGAATAATCTACACAAAAACAATGCTAATGATGACTTAAACTGAGAAGTCATTAAGTGATCTAGCTTTAAACTGAAACACCACTTCATTCCTTTGTCTCCAAATAAACCATAAAATTTTAGTTGAAAAAGCAAGCTAGAAATTATGTAATAAGGGATGAACTTTTTTATTATGACAAACATAAACCAAATCAATATTCATGCAAGAAATATCACATCCAAAAACATTAGACCGATATTGTAAAAAATTCTTCCAAAATTTAGTAGAAAATGGACAAGTAAAAAATAAATATTATAAAGATTCAACTTCACCATAGACCAAAAAAAAAGGGTAGGACCTCAAAGTGCTTAGAAATGGCCTCACTAATAACATTTTTTTAAAAATAATAAGCCAACAAAAACAAGATTTCTTAGGTTCTAGACAAGACACCCACAAGACATTAAATTTAAAGGACTAGAAATGGAGGGGATCATACACCTTCCAAATATCATTAAAATATAGGCAAGGGGGATTGGGAAAATAAATATTTTTATATAACCATTTAGTGGATAACTCATGCAAGAAAGGTCCATTGATCCATTTGATACTCCCCCAGAATACATACCCAATGTCCAACATCAAAATAGAATTATTGTCTTTCATATCCTTAGAAACCAAAGAGAAGGTCTTCCTTTGAGATAAAGGAATGTCATATTTGAATATGATTAGATCTCAATAGATCCATACTTCAAATGAGAATATATACTTGAAGCTTTGCAAGACTTTTTGGAACCATTACAAAGAAGAGCAGCCCCTAGCAAGATCAAGGGACCGACCATTACGGGAAAGGTTCCACCATATTGATCTACACCCCTGATAGTAGGACTTAAACTATATAAAGATATGTTTTGTCATGACAAAATGCTTGACCAAGTCCCAAGCTTTCAAAATTGACCCAAAAATATTAGAACCAACAACTTTGACTGAGAAGGGGTTGAGAAGAATATATATTATATGTAACCTAGTCCATCAAGGCCTATCTTTAGGGAAACAAATCAATATATTGTGTCTAATGAGGAATTTCCAAGGTTCTATTAGTAACCCAAGTTTCACCCTATTAAGTATATTTTTCACTTTTGCTTTAAACTTGTACTAACATGGGATTGGTTTGAAGTTTTTAGGTTACCTATAGTTAGACCAAACCTCTAGATTATGGGGATAGCTCCCCTACTACATCACTTGTGGCTCAGAATCACTAAATATTACTAATCTTGGGATGAAAATGGATAGATAATGTAAAAAATAAACCTACTCTAAGGGATGGTGATGCACCAACATTTCTTATCCACTCAAATTAAACTTCCAACAACACTAATTAGTTATTGCATAAAATTGAATAACTATATTCAATGGTTTCTAGGCAATAATGTTTCATATAAAGGTTGGTTTTAATGAATATATCATGAGGGTGATGAGAAGAAGGATTGGTTCAAGGAACTTATATTCATACTTCTACTCCAAAACTTAGTAATCAGCATCATAACACACTAGATGACCTGCATAGAAAACTTGTTAGTACCTAGGTGAGACTTGGACCTATAAATGGGAATATTCCACCACTTGTACATATAAAAACAATTATTTACACAATATATATTGGTCATTAATAATATTAAATATTATATTCATTATTCTAATAGGTTTACAAGTACAAAACTAAGTAGAGTTTTACTATACCCTGGTGAGGGATACAAATCAAGCCGTTAAGGCCTAAATATATTTTTTTTAAATGGGAATGGAGAGGAAGAGAGATAATGGAATGGATATGATATATATGGGCCATAAATAAACATATTCCACTCATTACCTCAGTTACAAATAGTTACAATAATCATAGTAGGCCCCCATATGACTCTTCATGACATTGGTCTCTTCAATGTCCCCTTTAGGCATTGAGGTGGATGTGGTTGACTTGTTCAACCTCTTTTAAATCATGGATATTCCCCTATTTGGTCAAATATATCCCTTTATTAGTAGTTACAACATTAATGAGATGTAATTAAGCCATTATAAAGCATACGATAGCCTATCCTCCTCTTGAGCATATTGACCAAGTCAATAAATTGAATTTATTCTCTATTATGACCATGGAATGTGTAATTGACTCATTCAATTCATCAATTAATATTCATAATATTTATGTATTGACCCATTTAATAACCTTTATATGCCAATTTTGATATTTCATTGTTGACCAAATAGGTCTACTAGGCTAATTAGCCCTAGTTACTTCATTATTTACATTTGATGGCCATAAAACCTACATAAGACCTATCGAATAGATGGATATATGAGTTTCAATCCTAATTAAAAGTCTCATATCATGACATATATATTTTTGAGTATTTCACACCTACAACCTTACCAAACTAGGTGATTGGGTCACCTTCTCCTTCATATCTGTATAGAGGCCTATTTGGAGGAGGCTTATAGAGGCCTTTCCAGGTATATTTTTAGACATCTAATGACTTGAGAAGATGAAAAAAGTGTAAAATGTCCCCCTATAATTATTTTCATCTTTCAAAATAGATTTGTGTGATCATATGAATTTGATAATAGAGAGGAGGTTAGATCAAGTGTTCATTCATAAAATAATGAAATCAACACAATAACATGCTAACATCTATAAACCTAGATCATAGGGGGAGATTAATGAATAAAATATAATTTAAAACCCAAATATAATGCATAATACAAATAAATATCTTACCGTCCTTGAATGCTCCAAACGATTTGTTATGTGGCTTGCTTGGTTTGTGCTCAAAGAGTCTTTGGCAATGGACTTTTGTTTGCTCTTTCTCTCTTTGGTACCATTATAGTTTGATTGATGTGGCTTGTGATTTTGGATTGGATCAATATTTTGGCATTATAATATTATTTATATGTATCATGATAAAAACATTCATTATAACTTTACTATTTCTAAGCTCCCTTATGAAGAGGCAAAGGCTTGTATTTATAGGCTTAGGAACTAACCCCAACTCAAGGTGAGTTAAAGTGTAGTTCAAAAATGGAATGGGTTAAAGCATAACCTAAGTCAATTAAAATAACCCTTTATATTTAAAATTTATCAATCACTCATGATTTTTAATTAATATGCATGGGTGAGATATTTTGAGATATTTTCCAAAGGCTTGACAACTTACAAAGATAATTATGAAAGACTAGGATATTTAATATTTTTGAATTTCCTTTCTTAGTAATTCATTAATTGCACATGGATAATTAAACTATGAATTTAATTTGGTTTAGCTTATTAAATAATTTTTATTATCCATTTAACTTTTTCAATATTTGATTTATGTGTATAATTGCCTCACTTAATAGCTCCATAGGCCAAATTGACTTGTTGCATATGGTATGATACCCCAATTGGGGATATCTCAACATGATTCTAAGATTTTATTAATGATGCATATGTAAATTTGGGATGTTTAGTGATTCTTATACTTAATTTATAATGGTTGGTAATAATCGGTCTGAACTTTGGTTGGAAGCAACTTGTGACCAGTTTTAGGTGTCTATAGTTTGCCCTTGTTTGGGAAGATGTTGCAAGATATAGGCATAGTAATGTCTTTTAAAATAATAAAAAATATTTTATGCCTAAAATAAGATAATTAATAAATAAAAATCTCCAAACAATATTTAAGAAACTTATAATGATGCCCCCTCAAGGGAGTGGTCATCACATATGATTGATGGATGGTCCCTCAAAAAGAAGCATGAAGAAGAATGAAATTAACTTATGGGTGATATTAATTTAATATAGAGAATGCTTACATGCATTTATTTAAAAAGTAATAAGTTTCTCAAAGGTGGTTATAATCAGTAATAAATGTTGAGACATTGATTTTCCCATAGACAGTTATAATCAATGGCATATGCATATGCCGCAATTAGGGTAGATGAATAAAAATAATGATTTTCCCACTAGATATTATAATCATTAAGATGACCTGGATTGAAAAATGATATTTTATTATACCCCAATAATGCATATTCATAATCATAACTCAAGGATATAACATTTTTCATGGATTAAAGATAAGTGGGTGTAAAACATAGATGTGATGGTCTAATTAATAAAGAAGCCACAAATAACTAGGGACATGAGGATGCACAAAGAGATGAAATATATTAATAGAATAATAATAAATGATCAATGTCAATGATTTGGTTGTAATTACTAATATTAATATGCTCATCCTTATTAGAATTGATATAACTAGAATGGTCAATGGGTTGATTTGATCAAGATGGAGTGGGAGGATTTTTCAAGGGTACCAAGGAGAAACTTCTATAGATCTATTGCTTGTAAGACTTTCTTAGATAGTTTTTAATATAACATGTGATAATATGCCTCATGATAGAAAAACATGATAACTTTATTGAAATATGTATAAATACTGACTCATGATCCAATAAATAATTGAAAATAATGCACTAATGATAAAAGCCATGATGATAATGTTGACATATGAATATGGATGGACTCAAGAATAATGTGAAAGGAATCACCTAATGAACACATATAGACTAAGTTGAGGCATAATAATTAAAGTAAACAAAAAAAACTAAGAAAACAAACACACAAAAAGCTTGAAATTAAAAGCAAAATAAATCATCCTAATGATGTATTTTACCTAGTAGGGTGGATCAAGGATGACTAACTAGGCTTAGTCAAGAGAAATGTTTTTATATTTTTAAAAAAATTGAATGTTTTTGGAATTTTTAGGTATATTAACTCATTAGAGATTGACAAGATACCATTCATAAAATGGTGAAAGTATTAGCTTAGGTTGCTCATAAAACTGTGAGAGTGTATGGAAAAGAGGGACTAATCTAACCTCAATCTGAATTAAGCATGGCCTAAATAGTCTTATTAGGACCTCTTCCACCCATACAAATTATGTGGAGAACTGACTAGGTCACAACAAGTTTTAAAATTTAGGAAAATGGCCAAGCAAATGAGAATAGTAATGGCAAGGTGATGTGGTAATGTATGGTAAAAGGTGTTGTTCCTAATTTTCCCATAGGTAGTTATAATTAGGAAACAATAACATAGGTCAGTGATACTAATTTTCCCATAGGTGGTTATAATTAGTAACACAATATGGACTATTGATTTACCCATAGGTAGTTATAATCAATAGCAACACTCAAATATAAATGAAAGATAACTTACCAGATCAACTGTCACACTACTTTAATAGCCTATCATTTAAACATAGAATTATAAAACTATGAAAACTAAATATTAATTCCCTTGCACAAGGTGTGGGAAGAACTAAAAGAACCAAGATCAAAAGGGGTTGGGTAGGATAGATAAAAATAGGATTCATTGTAATAGGGATGGCATGGTAGAATGATATATGATATGGTATTGTTTAGGATGATGGATGGTATAAATATTGGATTAAAATGGTATAAGGGTTACCCCTAGATGATAAGGCAAGGAAAATGGTAGGGTATGAAGTAATGATAATGGGAATGGCAAACAAAAATGGCAAGGTAAATGGAAAAAGAAAAGGCATGGTAAATGTTTTTTTCCAAGGGAAATGATTTAAGCAAGGTAAATGGAAAATGAAAATGGCATGGTTTTTTATTCTATCCAGGTAAATTATTATGTTTTTCTTGATGATGTGGAGATACATGTCCTAATCGACATATGACATAGTTATAATAATCAATTAAATAAATTACTAGACCATACCTCTTTTGAATAGCTACTCTATCAAAAACCTAAAGTAGATTTATATTTCAAGAATGTTTTTGTGATCTTCATTGATCATTGATTATTTTTCCTTCAAATGTTGAAACAAGGTATCTTTGTAGCCTCTGTAAAGGAAAGTGTAGCCAAGGATGATAAAGATAGATAAATAGTGGATGATAGGTCTAATTTGGCCATGTAATGGTGGATGATAATGGAATGTATAATGGTTAGACAACAAATGAAGATCAAGATTTTTAGGCATAGATAATGTTGTTGATTTTGGATTCAACATAACTTTAGATGTGGTAGGGTCAAAGACTTCTGAATATGCTCTCAATAGGACCACTATATTTTTCTATTATTTGGGCCTAAGTGTAGTTTCCATCTGATTATGTTGTAGATTGGAAGATATAATGATGTCATCTTTGATCATGTCTTCATCAAATAGTGAATAAATCTTGTGCTCAGCTTTTGGTACCTCAAATAGGTTTTCACCAATGAATTTATCTTGATTTTCCCATAGCACCTCCAAAAAGGTTTCACTAAGGAATGTTGAATTTTGAATTTGATTATCTTCTAGCACCTAAAACAAGGTTTCACTATAAGATGTTGAGTTTGAACTTTGATTGTCCCCTAGCACCTTTGGAAAGGTTTCACTAGGAGATTATTCTTCTTCTACATGAACATGGTTTTACCCCTGTGATATTCTATAACTAATATGTCACCATGGATGCAATTCAACAAGGTCTAATTTTATCAGTCTAAATTGACATTTGTCGAAGGTGAAAGATCAATATAATGGCTCAGTTATTTGGTATTAATGTCATATAGAATGGTAAGGGAATGGGAGGAGGTAGAAAAATCCTCATAGAAGATACTAAGAGAACTTATGTTGAAGATAAATTAATCATCCTCAAAAATCATGTAAGGATCACAGATATTTTAAAATTGATCTATGAAGCATGTGTAGCCAATGTTGTAAAAACCATGAACATATTCTTATTCTAAATCTGATTTTAACTCAAGAGACTCTAAATCTAATGTTGAGAATGATGTTAGTTACGCTTCTGATGTTAAATATGATGTTATATCAAAAATAGAACCTAAATTCAATGTTAATTTTTCATCTGGTGTGGATGTTTCTACAATGATTTCTTGTTGAATGTTTGGTATTGGATAAGGAAAGGCATGTGATGTCATAATGGGATCCACAAAGACTAGTTTGTCAAAGAGATATTCCTCAACAATGGGAAAAATGTCAAGAGACAATTCCATAAATGCTAGCTTATCATGTGGGGGCTCTTTAAAAATAGGTAAATGGTCAAGAGAATGATTTATCCAAAAGTGGTTATAATCATTAAGAAGTGACTCAATAAATATTGGCTTGCTAGAGTGACACTCCTCAACAAAAGGTATAGGATCAAATGGTGATTCATCATAGTTTGACTAATCACAAATAGTTGGTTCAACAAAAACATTATGGCTTAGATGGTTTTTCTGGCCTTGGTTTATGATTAATTATAAAACACTAGTTTTGAACACTGTTTAGTCCTTGAATGATTAGCTAGCTCGGTTGGAGAGGTATTGATTGGCTTGGTTGAGGATAGATAATTGGTAGGTATTTTTTAAAGTGGGGGATGATTGGAAATGGATGAAGAATGGCTAGTAGTTGGATAATGATAAGATTATGAAAGGTTATTTTATGACATAAGATAGTAACTATTACCCATCTAGTCATGATTGCATAACCTTGTTGGGATGATGATTTACCATACTTAGAATGGTCTAAAATGGTAGTGGTAGTGTGTTTCAAATCTTGGTTTCTTTCATAAATCAAAAGATGAGGTCTTAGAATGGTAATGGTAGGGCATTGTGAAGCTTGATTTCTTACACAAGCCAAAGGACAAGTTCCGAGTATAGAAATGGTAGGACATTATGAATTTTGATTGATTTCACAAGCCAAAAGATGAGGTCCTAGTATAGAAATGGTATTCCTTGAATGTTGTAGAGCTTGCTAGATTACACAATCTAAAGAAGATTTAATAGTATAGGTGGGGGATCATATGCCATGATTAGCAAGAGGTTAAATATCATACATCAACTTACCAAAATAAGGTATCACCAAATACTACACCTGAGGATCTTAGCTTAATCCCTAATTTGGGTATTATAAGGAGGATAAGAATTTGTCTCCAAACCACTTCTTCACCATAAGGGTCTTGAACAAAGTTAATTTGTGTAGTTATTCTATCATAACTTGGATTGTAATTTTTTTCACCATAAGTTTAATGAAACATATCCACATCAATGATGAAATATTTGCAAAAATTCTTAGAGTTATACAAACTCTTAAAAAATTGTCCAAAGTAAAAATGGTTAAAACTTGGTCTAACTTGGTCTATAGAATGGATCTATATCTTCAAAAAGGGTATATGAAAAAAATTAGTATAAAATAGTATAACATCAAATATCTAATGTCAAATGTCTCACACAAAATATCAAACAGTTGAATAAAAATTAGAATGCCAAACTCTAGGTTCAAAGTGTTTCAAACAAGTCTAATCTAGGAAAAATAAAAAGTTGCTAGGTATTTTGGCCAAATGCAGCATCGAAAGCTAGGCTCAAAACAGGCATGTGATAGATCTTTTGGCAAAACAAGCACAAAATCGAGACTTAAAAACAAGGTGAGATTTTAATCTAACAAATCTGAAACACTTTGGCATAGACTAGGCACTTAGAATTCAAACATGAACTTAGTCAATTGGTATAAGGAATAAAGTAAAAGGCATGAGGAAGATAGGCTAATTTTCCCAAATAAAGGCACAAAAAAATGGTTTTCCAATTGGGTAAATAATTAACCTAAGTTATAGGACCCAAAAGAGAAAGATTGATGTCTAAGCCTAAATTACGCAAGGAATAAACAAAAATCAAGTAATATTTATATTTTAACTTATCAAGGTTAATTAAAAACTCAACTTAATAAAACTAATCTTTTTTATATTAATAAAATAGATAAAGGTGAATGGTATAATGATACTAGATAAAGATCTAAAAGGCATATATGGTTTGGTTTCAAAAAAAGATAACTTGAACACAAGTCTATGAAATAATTTGAGCAATGAAATGATGTTATCATACTCTAAAGATATGATCGATGGTTTATTTAAAGACTCCTAGGCACAAAACTTGAAATTATTTGAGTAGCATAACGTTACCCATTTTGATCAAATGACACACACACAAACATTTATCAAAATACCAAGGTAAAAACATGGTGTCAAATGGATGGCATAATGCCTCCTCAAATAGTGGAGTGTTGTGGACTAAAACTCTTTTTCGACATTGGAATACAAACAAACATATTTAGACTAAAAAAACCAAGCAATAAAGGATGAAATGATAAAATAAAACTAAGTATAACATCTTCGATCCTATAATTAGCAAGGTTGCATCATATCATTGAATTTTATCTATATGCATGCTCTTGGGAGGATTTTAAGTGTTAATCTAAAAATAAAGTGCATGAAGTAGTAGGTTTTTTACACTCCCATTCTCCCAAGATATTTTATGGTGACATGCAACTTTAGGCTACTCGCCCTGCATCAACAATATGTCCATGGTAAGTGGGGTTATTCTAAAAACTAAATTTTTGATCGTCTAGATGGTTCCAAATGTGGTTAACACTAGAGATGACTCATGTCAATTAAATTCATATTGGATAAATTATTATACAATGGTATATTAATTTTCATAGCAATTCCACTAATGGAATTTTCAGTGGAATCTCTTGGTTAACTAGACTTAACTCAGGTTTTCATTACGAAAGGATAGGTTAGTCACTCAACTCACTAGCTCTCATAGTATACGTTCCCTAATTTGTATACCATATCATGGAGTGTGGTTTTTATGATTGTAGGAGATGAAAACCCGAGTCAATTCACCCCTAAATAACTCATGAAGAAGCTATGAACTCCCCTCCACAAATTAAATTTCATTAAAAAAAAATAAGTGAAAAGACTGTAGAGGTTATTTTAAGATCACCCAAACCATACAAGTTTTGGAGAGATCCTAGACAACATTACTTCCACACCTTGTACTAGGAAAAAATTACAAGTGAAAAGATGCTTTTAGTCACCCAAGTTCCCTATAGGGGATGGGGGGAGAGCAAATAAATAAACAAGTACAAAACAAAGACTTTTAAGGATTTACAATCTAAGTGAGTGTTAATTTTATATACCAAATGAAATGTTTGATGAAATTATTTATCCCCTTGGCTTAAATTTTCAATTCAAATTTCTCAAAACCCCACTCTATCTGTATTATCTCATATGAGCTTTTTTTGAATGGTATGGCTACCACGCCTAAATGTCTAGTAACAAGTGTTATATGCCTAAATAATTTCATGGTTATTATACCATTTAGGTGGATTTATGGCTTATAAAATATAATTATATGATATAATAATATCCCTTATAATAGGGTCTTCATCCATAATGGTAATTGTATGCTTACCAAATTTTACTTAGGGTTTGATAGTAATTAGGCCTATGCAAACCTAATGTTCTAGTCTAGTGTTTTCTTCCCTCAGTCTAATAAATTTACCCTTATTATACATTATTATTCATTTTTTACTTCCCTCCCCATATTATTTTATACTCTAATCAAACTCCTAATTTATATGAACTTCCAACTCTTACACACGGGCTTATTTAGGCCTATGTGAGCCATTAGGCTCTTTCTATTTCAAGGCATATCATTATTTCAATGGGTAGATAATGATTTAATCATAGAATAAAAGTGATAACCCCATATTTACACTTTATACAATCATTTTCATGTAATGTGTTGTTTATTCACTTCTCATAATGAACCTTTTCTGTAGGTAACACTCAAGCTCTTTGACTGTGTGTAAGAGGGTAGACCTTGCCTCTATGTGTGGATTTTCCTTACCAAAATTGGTTACTCATTTAATTAGTCTTAATCCTTAAAGAATTATTATATTCTTTAATGTTCCTAAAATTAGGTTCGTTGTTTAATTTCTCTTCACCTATAGTCATGCCTGTAGATAATGGACCTAGGTTTCTTGATTGTGTTATAGGTGGGAATGACTTATTTCTTAACCCTTGGAGTGATGTTGACATTTTGAGGAAAAATGAATTATCTCCTTATAAATTTTTATCTATTCATACTCTTTCATATTCCTTATGATAATTTTCTTTCTTAGTTTGTCCTTCCCTCTACATTCAAGCCTGTAGGTATATACTGTAGGTCTGTTGACTATGTATACCTCATTTATGGAGTGATTTGATGATTATTTGAAAGGGTCAGTATAATAAATGCATATATTTATCATATAACCTCTTTAATCTTATTTAAACCTATTTACCATCATCATTTCTCTTATTTCATTACTATAACCCTATTTATGCACCTTGAGGTTTGATGATTGGTCCTACCTTCTCTTTGAGAGAGTATAGTGTGTGGTTTTTGATGGACCATGTCTACCCTTGTTTCCATTCATCTTAATAGGTGCACATGACTTCTTATGTCTTCTTAATGTCTTAAATATCTACCTCATATATAAATTTCAATCAACACTCCACCATTTTTGCCTAAGCAAAGTCCTGTAAGTGCCTTGATGAGGGTTTATTAGATTGTGTAGGTGCATAGCATAATAGGTTAAGGATGATAATTATATTTGATTGGTATCACCAACATGACTCAAGGGTGAAGTATACATACATTTTTAAACCAAATGATGATGTATCCACATTAACCCTATTTTTGCTTGAAAATGAGATAATAACCCTACACATGGCCATTGCATTGGAGATAGGACCATAAGGAGGTTACTAGGAATTTTGATGACTCATATTTGATTTTTATACTTTAAAACACCTCAAATAACATCATACACTTACACCATCATGCCTTGAATTCTCTATTTCAAGGAGAGCATTGTTTGCAACCTGCTCATATGAAAATAAGAGGATTTGTTGTCTCCTACACCTTCACATGTGTGAGATGAGGTTGTATAATGGTATGGAAAGGTGTTTTAGGCTCCTTAAAAGATCTATAATATTCCATTTCTCTATCACCATGCTTAGGAAATGAGAAAACATAAAAAATTAGTGTCATGGTTGAATGGAGAAGACATTATGAGTACCCTACATTGTTAATGATCATTCATAAAGGAGGGTGATTCAATATAATAACATATTCCAGAAAATAAAATATATCTAATGTCCCCTCCTTTAACCAAAATTTTAGACCTCCATCTTCTCTCTCATGTCCATACCATCCACAAATCTGAAGGGGTCTACCAAGTTGCAAAGAAGCTCAGTGGAGTAAGAGGATAAGTTTTGAGCTTGTTTTGAATCCTCCCACCATGAAAATTCATTGAGACATCTAACATGAGCCTACCTAAAACCTTTGATATCCCTTTATATATATATATATATATATATATATATATATATATATATATATATATATATATATATATATATATATATATATACATACATATATATATATATATATATACATATATATATATATATATATATATATATATCTAATTGTACAAGTTTTTACATCTTATAGAAAATACCTAAAAACACTCTCTTTCCTATAATTTCTTCTAGTTTCTAATCTTGAGCCACCATTGAAGGATGAAGAGAAAGGAAACATGATTTAACTATCATTTTAAACTAAGTGGTATAGTATGAGGAGATAAAAAAATATGTTTTAACCATGTGTGGGACCTATTTGGCTAGTGAGAAGTGTAAATGGGTCTTAATAAGGACTTTTATGATGTGAAATTCCTAGCGATGGATATAATATGAGTATGGGCCATTTTAAGACCCTTATCAAGATATGAAACACTTTAAATTTTCCCTTTCCTAAATATTTTATAATGTATAGACTCATATGATTCATTTAATGGTCTTTAAAGGGCTTCTAAAGGATTTAAGACAACTTGAAATTGCTTGAAAGACCAAACCATGAATAATGACATTAAAACACTATTATACCTTCATATCATGACTTTGAAAAAGTTTTAGACACTCCTCATAATGCTTAAAAATCCTCTCTCATAAATAATGGCTTTGAAAGGCCCATATACCATAAGAACTAATAACCTCAAACTATTCAAATTACCTTAACTTTGTCAAAAGATCCTTAAACTTATCAAATAATGTTCAAATAAATTATTATATTTCATAAGACATATTGACACCCTCCTCTCTCATTTCAAGACCACTAAAACCATTTTCACCTCACAAAATAGACTCAAGGCAACCATGACATAAAGGATTCACAAGTAGGCTCTAGAACACACAATGACACTTCTAACAGTGCTACCAAGTCTCAAAATAGGATCAATAATGACATGACCATGTAGGGGATCACCATGTGCAGGCTTGGTTGGTTGTCATGAAAACAATTTTGGTTATAGGGGTTAGAATTTAGCCTGGGAGGCCAAATTACCAATACATTCATTTATAACAAATGAGTGAATGATCCATTTCATAGCCAAAGTAGTGCCATTAATTCTAAGATATTTTATACCAATCCCCCTAATGCATTTAAGCCTACAACAAAAATTTCAAGCTATATCATGACATTTATTATTAGCTTTACCTTTAAACCAAAGGAAGTTTCTAAAATTTTGTTTAATAAATTGATTCATTACTTGTTAAACATCCATCAAGAGGCATACTATATGCATCATGAGGAAAGAACCTTCTGGCAAACATATATTCTTCTTAGAAGATATAATACATGACTTTGCCATTTACCAATCTTATTATTTATTTTTAAATATATCCATTCCAAAATTTTCTTAAATGAAGGTTTAAGAGAAAAGGGTATACCCAAATATCTAACAATATGATTAGGACCTTGTCATTCCTAACTAAACATAGAAATAGCATTAGGAGGTTCATCAGACCACCCCATCATGAAACACTTGTGTATGGAAACCTTAGAGCCTGAGGCTTGGTAATAGATATTCAGCCTTAGTTCAAATTAGATAAATTTTTCATGATAAATATCAACAAAAATATAGGTTTCATCAATAAATATGATGTCAATAAGTTTAAATTTCTTGGGGAGAATGATACCCATAAATAGAGGGCCAACCTCTCCATAACAAAGAAGATAATGGATGGCATTAGCAGAAATGAAAGAGAGGGAGGGAGTAAGATGGAAGCCCTATATAATATATCTATACCAATTACAATACCTCAATAATTTCCCCATTCACCTCCTCAAATATAGAGTCATCTTTAAAAAGAACATTAATCATTTTGTAAAAGTAGTCTTGAAATCTAATGGCCTACAAAATAGATTCAATAAATGGACACTTTTTTCTATCATAAGATTTTAAAAATCAAAAAGAATCATTCCTAAATTATATTAATATTCTCTATCCTAGTACATCTCATCTAAACTAGAAATTATATTATCCAAAATATATCTGCTTGGCACAAACCTAGTCTAAGTCTCTAATATGATAGAGGGAAGCAATGAACAAAAAAAATTTGCCAAAATTTTAGCCAAAGTTATATAATAAAAATTAATTAGGGTGATTTTTCTCCAATTTTTAAACAATTACTTATCTCATTCCTTGGGAATGATCTTGAGTACTCCTCTATTAATCTCAGGTCCAAGTGACCCTGCCTCAATGGCTTCCAAATAAACATTTAAATGAAATCCATTCCTTATTAGATTTATAAAACTCAAACAAAAACACATAAATAATATGGGCCTTATCATATTTAAAATAATAAATAGTGTTTAAACTTCATCTAAATATATGAAACTGTCTAAGAAGGAATCTTAAGAAGATGAGAGTCCTAGGAATTATTCTAGCACACAACTCTCTACTCTTAACAATCTGTCATTTGACCCATCAGAATGAAAGAGGGAATAAAAATAAAATAAATCATTCTTAATAAAAGTATCATAATATCATACCAATCTCCCAAATATAATTTTAGGGGTTTTTTCCCTTTGATGTTTAGCTTTCTAGAACCTAAAAAAGAACTTAGTGCCTTTGTCCCCTAGATGCATCCAATTCAGTCTAGAGTGAATCAAAGCATCACTAGTAATATACATCTAGTGTTGCCTAATATGATTCTTTAGGGAATAAATTTATATTAGTAAGGAAGGGTTGACATGGTAATTTTGGAGTGCACTCTCTACCCTAATTAAATTTTATTGAGCCTCTCTAGCAACTTTCTCATTCTCTTCGCTTTAATTGACCATAAGATCTAGAAAATTTCTTTGATATATCCATTTAATAGTTCCACTTATCAATATTAGAATAAGATCTATATGTTCCTTTACACACATTCCATGTAAATCATATATTTCATATGGGAGACAATAAACTTATAAAGACCCTTCCAACTTGCCTTATCACCCCTCATCTTTAAGTGAGACATATATTTCAATAAGGGAATGATCAAAGATATTTATTATAATCACCTTACCCAAGTTTGCATTAGGATAGGGGGAATATAAAAAAATTATTTACATAGATATAATATGTCCAATCTATAATACATCCTTTTAGTGTTAGTCTAATTATTACACCATGTGAACCAAATATCTTTGCTTGACTACCTACCTTTATTAAGGGGATCCACTACCTTATGGATTACCTTGAATTTAGATAATAAAAAGAGGTCATGGCCCTTCCATGAGTGTGTGTTACCTCCTTGATTATCTTCTCTTTACTAAATCATATAAAAATCTCCCCCAAATACCTAGGGGATATCTTTAAGGTTAGATATCGACTAGTTCTACAGCTCAGCTCTTTGATTATAATCATTATGGGCATAAATATTATCGATGAAAAATAAAAATTTGTTGATATCAAGATTCACCTAAATAACATGATTAAAATTTGAGAATCCATACTCAACAATACAATCCTTCCATATTGGGTTAATTAGGATAAAAACACCTCCTTTATCTCTCTAGTTATTAGTGGAAAAGTGAACTGAGTTCAGCCAAATAAAATTGAGAGTTGAGGAGAGAATTAAAATGGTAGATTTAACTTCTTGTAGTAAGAATTATAGATAATTATTGGTGTTTCTAAATTTTCTAATAATAGGCTCCCTACAAGGGGTTTATAGGCCCCTTAACATTCTAGCTTTAAATATGCATAAAAAACTATATATTTTTATCCACAACAGGGGACTTATTCCCCCTTTACTTTGATATAGTCTATTGAAACATGTTGGAACATGGTTTTATTAATTAATTTTTTGGATAGATCTATCACCTAGCACTTGAATAGAATCCTTTTTTTTTTAACATCATTAGCTAATTAGGAGTTGTTTGGGCCTAGGGTAGATACTTGTGTTTTTAGCCTCTTTTTTGACCCTTTGGCTTTTCAATTTTATCTATAACTTGGGTTGTAATTGGTCACTATATCTAACTCCCCAACCTTGGAGAAAATAAGAAAATGGAAAGAATCAATCATTGGAGGATACTCAACATGAGTAATTTCCTCCATCAAAGAATCAAAAAGGCAAGTGGTGCTACTGTTAGGGGTCAGATCATCAATTATAACATTTTCATCAGAATCTCTAGTTATTTTTCCTTTAAATAAGGGAAATAAATCAACCATGAGCTCATCTTGAACCCTATAAGAGGGATGATCAAAAATTGGAAAGTCTAACTTATTGAGCATCTCATAGGGTGGGGTGATCACTTTCTCAATAATCAACAAATAAATAGACTTCAAAATACTATTAATGTTTAGCTAAAACCATCCAATACCTTCTAAGTTATGAAAATCAACACAATTTTGTGGCTCTTTCAAATAATTATTACACTCATATATAATAGGGGATGCTCTATCTTCCAAGGGTTCACTATCAAATAGAGGGTTATTATCAAGATGTAACTTCTCAAACCCAGGAGGGTTGGGAGAAACAAATCCCTCTTTACTATCAAATTTGGGGCTAGAATTTGAGGCCTTAGCCTATATTTTAACAATAATAGTGAAATATTTATTAAGTGACCATAACTTTTTAAAAAATAAGCTTTATACCTCATATCCCTTTGATAGGGTAGATACATGTACAATCATGAAGATTAAATACAAGGGTTTTAAAAAAGAAGTTCAATAGAGCTAGGGTAATTAAAACCCTAGCATTCATGTGGGCCAAGGATCACCTATTATATTCAATTATGAGCACATCACCTAAGGGTTTGATCATCTAAGGAAAAAATTTCCACATTTGTAGAGGAACATTTTCAATGTCGACCCAGCTGAGTGAAGTCTTAAAAATAAGGTTTTTACAATCCAAACTCAGGTCCCATGGCATAACTTTAAAAAGAGACTAACCCACATTCTATAATGGTTTACTAATAACTCTTCTCTGCATATTTGAATTTTTTAAGGTAACTAAAAAGATACCCTTCTATAACGTTCTATAGAAGTTCACATATATCCCCATTTTCTTTCCCTAGATAGTATTTAATCAATTATCAAATAAAATATGAGAAGGAATAGAATTTTTATTAAGAAAAAAAATACCAACTTTTTTTAGTTTTACTTCTTTCAAAAATATTTTTACATGGAGAGATTAGGGTTAAGGAAGAGCATTGTGGAATAGCTATAAAACTTACTAGATTATCCCACACTTCCCTTTCCCATTCCATTCTCAGTAGATTCAACTTGGAAAACCATGAATACTACTCCTTTAGAATGTTTATTAGCCTCTTCCTAATGTAATACATTAGAGAATGATTTTTTAGCTTCTTCCACAAACACTTTTCACATTTATGTAAAATCCTCACCATCATTTTTTCCAACATAATCCTTATGCAAGTCTAGAGCATAATTATTTCCATTATTATCACCTTCAACATTACTCCTGGCATGATTGAAGTTATCTTTCCTACCATAAACAATACACCAAAAAATAAGTTTGGCCACTTTATTTTCCCAAAGGGAGAGGGAGTGAATGAGGGGGAGATAGTAGGTGAGGGGTTACATGGCCCAGATTCTTAGGCAAGGAGAAATCACACTAAATAAAAAATAAATAAAAAACAAAAAAAATCAGAATAAATGTAAATAATCAAAAAACAAGCCCAACTAACATGACCAAAAGAATAAGCATGCCCAAAAAATGATAAGATAATATGCCTCTTAACCATCCTGATAGAAACAAGTAAGAATAAGTAGACAAAGACAATCAAGGAAGTAAAAGGAAATATTGAAGTGCCATCAATGGAGGCTAACCTTTTAACTCCCCATTATAGAGCTCCAAACTTATTTTCTTTGTCTTTGATATTTTATTAGGGAGACCTTGGTTATATAAAATCAAAGTAGTTTCTTCTACAGTTCATAAATTTCTAAAGCATATTCATGATAATCAAGTGGTTAAAAATTATGCATTCAATATTAATATCCTATGGAACCAATGGTACCTGCTCCTACTCCACAATAGTTGGTTAACATGGTTATTGAGAAAACTAATAATAAGTTAGACTATATAATTATTCAAGATCATTATTTATATTCAAATAAGCATATTCCAAAATTAACTTGTGTGCCTACTTATGAGTGTGATCATATTTTTGTTTCTTCGCATAGTCATGACCATGAATGTATTATAGTTTCACCATCTATTTTTCATCATAATATGCTTTCACATTATCATGATCCCTTGGTTATGAAAAATAATATATCTAACCTAAGTATAAAGTGATACATAATATAGGTATTTATCTAATAAAACATCACATGATATTTAGAAGGCTCCTACACAGGTACAAGTTGTTTCATCATATCTTCCCATGCATGAGTATACATGTTTACATAGATATATGAGTATTTATTAAGAGAGTTACTTTACAAAACATGGTTCTTATTTATATTTGAAATCATATACACTTGGCACTTCTTCTCTTACATAACACCATGATATTTATTATCAAGGATTTGGATATACATATGACCATTCTATTGATGATATTATTAGTTGGATACATTCTATCATCCCTTCCTTGTCTCTTATTTTATCTAATTACCTTGATTACCTTCCTTTCATAATACCTAATTTTATATAGATACTTTTGCTTTTTACTTTTGATTTATATTATTTTATACCTAATCCAATATTTTTCTATCCCCTGGCTCTATTTTTCATTTTGGGACACTTTTTCCTTGTCTTTTTTAACCAAATTTGAACAATTCCAGACAATTATCTTATTAACCTTTCAACAAAAATTTATCATGACAACCATTTACTCATTATTACATATCTATACATGTTTTGTCTCTCATTTATACTTCCATGATCACATCTATATACTTTTACATAAGGTTGCACAGCAATGTTTTCCATTTATGTTACATATACACATACATCAGTGACATTTCCTTTTACCTTCTTTATGTATATACTTTGATTTAACATCTTATTAAGGGTTGTTTAAATATCTGAATCCCTTTTCCTCATAAAATCCTTGTTTCTTACCTAATTTTAAATAATTTTTCATTTTCACTTGTGAAAATGTTCCTTTTCAAATATGGAAAAAAAACATCCATATATTCTAAAAAGTACAAAAAAATAAAAATATATGCAAAAATTTAAAAATTAGGACATGTAAGCATATTTTCATGTTTATAGACTACATATTTACATATGCCATCTATCTCTATATTTAGTACACAATATATTTCATTACATTTTTAACACACAATTCCTCTCACAAATTATATGAGTGTGAAATAGGACATATTCCCATAGAAACATAAAATATTCATACATAGAATAAACTATCCTAATTGAAAATTAATGTATACAGTCAATCAATAAAAAATCACACTAGTTAGGCAATAATGCACTACACACTTTTCCTCTATTGTGAACCTACCCTTATGAATTTTCAATATCTTTTTATGAATGTAACATAGTCTTAGGTACCCCTTATTTTATCACAAAATAATAAGGATATTCAAATATTAATCAAATTTAAATCATAAGACATATTTTTATGTGGTTTCAATGTTGAGTTTGTATGCACCTAAATTTTATCACTTCCTCTGTCACTAATTTCATCCAATAATCTTTTATCTCACCTTATTTCATCTAATTCATCTTATTAATCTCCTTCTATTCATTTTTTCTAATCCCCCATCTTCATTCTTCATGTCACATAATAACCCTATAACATCCTATAACATAATTAATTTACCTAATTCCTAGTTATCCAAGTTACAGTATGTTATAAGGTTATTATGTGACATGAACAATGAATATGGGGGATTAGACCAAATAGATATAAGGAGATTAATAAGATAAATCAGATTAAATAAGGTGAGATATAATATTATTAGACAAAATTAGTGATAGATGAAAGTGATCAAATTTAGATGCATACAGGGTTGACCTTTTACCCAACATCCATGCTTAGGGGTAATTTCATTCCTTTATACAAGATATATTTCATGTTTTATCTATCCAAAATTCTTTTTTTTCATGTTGAGTTATAACTAAAATAAATATCTTGTACTCAAAATCATAATTTACATGTCTCACAATGAATCTGTGATTTGATAAAATGGACATAGATACATATTAACAAAATATGATAGTTTTAGTTTCTCTATGCTTATTTCATATACTTAATTTATTACATAATATGGTTTAACTTTCTTGCTTATTTTTTGTGTCCCTTAGCCTTGTGTGTGTTTAACATACACCCTCTTGCATGTATGGAATCAGCATTACATGTGTATGTGTCACTTGGCATTATATGTTTATGTGATATGTTTATTGTATGTGGCCTTTATGCCTTATCACATGACATTGTCCTATTTTCTTACATATTCATTATTTTATAATATGGTGCCATGATTCTTATCATGAACTAATATATATCTCTTACATAAATCTATGGTGCCATGATATTTATCATGCACATACTACTTATGTGCTTCAATGCTTCATTTATTCAATACTATGACTACAATACATATTAAACACTTGCAAGTTATTTACGTTTTTCATACACTAATTCAATTTTATATTAAAATTACACGATGTAATTTAATATAAAATCTCTTCATATGCTTCAATTTTACATCTATAATATCAAAATTCTATTCAAATGTTATTTCATAATGGGATTATTTCCCAGCTTTCACAATAAATTCTTGTTATATTTGATAGTTTATAGTATGCAAAAATTAGAATTTTCAGATTATGGGGGAATTCAAATTACTTGTGCACTCCACTCTTACAACTATTTGAGAATAGATACACTTCTATGAATATAGTTATAATATTGTAGATAGTTTTTAAAAGATCAAATTTGAACTATAAAAAATATATGGGAAAATATATGCATTTGTGTCCAATCAACTACTCTAGAAATTTTAGAATTCTCTTTTCCAAGTTTCAAGGTTTAAAAAAAATTATAGTTTAAATCTAGATCCATTTGTCATAGTGTGATTCATCTTTTATAAGTGTACCATGCTTGAAATTAGTTATTTTCCATGTCTTGGTTTCACTTTAGTGAGCCATGTAATTTTTCACACCTCTTATTTTTAGTTTAGCAAGTGAGCCACATTTAAACTTAGTAACACTCATCTTGGTTAAAATTTAGAAAAATACTTTATTAGTTCCCATCTTTTTAATAATTATAACACACTCTATGATTTTTTTAGCATATAATATTCTCAACTCAAGCATCTTCAATTTTCAAATTGAGACTTGATCACTCTCAAGTTTCCAAATGTTCAAAACTTCTCTACATACCTCAATAAGGGGCATGCACATCTCCATGACAAAGATAAAGTGTCAATACACACTCAAGATTAAATTTCCTTTACTCTATTAATTTAAGGAATGACTAGAATAAAATCATTGGGTAAATGTACACACCTAAAAATAACCAATAAATTCTTGACAATGGTTATCCTTGAAACCTTAACCTTGATTGGCCAATTCACCATTATGATAACCTAAAATCTCTAAGTAAGCCTTAAAAATATTTAAATTGATGAAAACATGTTCTAGACTTCCCTATTTTATCCTTATTCAACATTCCCTTTAATTTCACTCTAGTTTTAGGAGAATCGGTTACCTTTGGAAAATTACACACTAGGTAGATATGGGTGCACTATAAACCTATAGAGTAGTGCAAACTTGTGTCTTACACTCTAATGGATATATTTTTAAAATGAAATGCTTATTAATGACTTTATTTCACATATCAATAGGTTAAATATCATAAATATTTAAAAATATCCCTCTATAAAATCACATCAAGTGTCAACTTGAAAGGACCTAACTCTCATTGACAAATAATCTCTTTTATGATTTTAAAAGAATCTATTTTCTAAATAAAGACCTTTATTAAAATTCTAGTATAATTTTATAGTACTTAGCTAAATCAAAAATTATTTATTATGGGTTGAGGGAATCCCTTTGTCAATTATTCTAATCAAAATTTATATTTATATTCATATGATCTTCCCTAAATAGATATATACATCATCCTAAGGCCATTTGGACTATGTAGGCATCATTCATTTAATAAGTGGTATTCTAGGGATAGCTCATCCATTCCCACTTCCTTCATTTTTCCCCTTTTACATTTGATTTCTTTTATGTGCTTATGTAGGACTAGATTTTTGATTTTATAGGTCCTCCATGCATCAAATTGATCTTTACACAAAAACATATCATAATCTATCATAGGTGATTAAACCCATATTTCCAGGATAAAGTCATAGTAGAGGACAACAATGATATGTTCTCTTATCCACCTCCCACAGACTTATCCTAGTCGATAGCGAGTCATTATTTTCTAATGCATATGTGTTTTTAGTTTCTATTATAAATCATAGCTTACATAAATCTAATGCAGTCAAAAATAAATTAGCTGCAATGATAATTATCTAAACCTAACCCTAATTTTCTATTTTAGCAATTTACAAGTTTTGAAAACTTTGTAGATATTTGTATTTAATGTATTATATCTTGTACATCATCCTAGATCATATTTCAATAATTTACATTTTTAATTAAAGTTAATTGTAATTAATATCTAATTATAGTGTAAATAATACCATGGTTTCTAAGATTACAAATCATATGATTGGCAATGGGTTACAAGATATCTTCAAAGATTTTTTCTTACTCCTCTCCATGAATCCATTATTTTTAATAAATGTAAATCATTTGATGAGTTATGCCATATATTTTTAGATTGATAATTTTATCTCATATCTTTTAATAAGATCAAATATGTGTCTAATACTATAACTACATCAACTTCAAAGTTTTAAAATAAACCAAGTTATAATGTTAAATCAATTAATAATAAAAATGAAACAAATAAAATAGTTAATTTAGTACCACAACATACTAATCACCTTGTCCTATCCACTCCATAATAGAGTAAATTTCATGATTACCTCAACTTCCTCATATCTTATTATCATTTTTTTTTAGATTGTAACCTTATATCTCTCCTTCTCTCATAGGATGTCTATATGAATATACCTAAACCTGTAGGATATGACAATAATACATATTGTGATTATTAAATGTGGCGTAAATTATACATATAAATGCTTCCATCTAGGCATAATATCTAGAACCTCATTGATGACAATAATATTGAACATGAAGAACCTATGAATGAGCAAGGACTATAATCAAATAGAAAATGAAATTTGAAAATATTTTATGATCCTTTTCCACATCATGAAAAAACATAAGTTATGTATGATAATAAGTTACATATGGCATAAAATGCATGTCCTCCTCCTATAACATATGATCATCCATTGGACAGTATTATTGGTACACTTTGTAGACAATATTTTTTAATTATATAGCACATTAATCTTGTACACTTGAAAAATACATATCATGGATGTATCTTCAAATTATAGACCTTTATCATTACCAAAAGACTCATATACACTTTCTATCTATGTATATTTCTTATCTCTTAGTTTGAACAATGCTATTATAATGACCCAAATCTTTTATCATGATCTGAATGTTATAAAGTTGTTTATCTTCTATCTATGGAAGTTCTAGACATGTACCTACTTTTATGCTTCTTAGACACTTGCATCCCAATTAGACACCTACGTTGATGCAAGTGTCCTAACCTAATGCAAGTGTCTAGTGCCCTAAATTTATCCAATTTACAAATGAATTATATTCCAATTATCAACTTAAGTGTGTTAATGTGATATATTCTCCAAAGGGATTGGTATATATACAAGATCAACCCTCATTCATTCATCACCTAATACAAACATAGAAACTCATAAGGTAACTTACCAAAATTAGAAAATAAACATTCAAGTGAAACAATATCCCTATTTTATCCTATCTACATACCAATCATTGGGATAACACATCTACAGGTCTAAAGTATTGAAGGAACATTCCATGATCCATAATTTTTCAAGTGACAAGATAGGTCATTTTTTGTACTTGTCTATCTCACATTAGATGATTCACACATAAGCCAACACATAGGGGAGAACTACATAAGTATGAGACATTCTTCTAAGTATTGGATATGTAGGTAGCACTCATTGATAGAGGATTTTATGGGTTAGATAGACACTATGTGCCCACAAACCCATTTTTCCCACAACCACTATGAAGATGAACAACTAAAGTTTTTCTATTTGACGAGTGACAACCCATGATCTAGATCTATACACACCAAATCTAAGATGATATAGAACCCAAAATATTCTAAGTAGACACATATAGATCCAAAAATTATTTTATAAAAGACACATGTGTCCAGGTTAGATAGAAGCATCAATGCCACCATTCAAGGTAAATGCAAGTGTTTAAGGCTACAAAAGTCAAATTTATAGAATTTAACTGATCTAAAATCCTTTCCAATCTATTTTCTACCTGTTATAGATATATATCTATGTTAGCATCAAAACTAATTAAGTAATTTATTTTTATTATCATTATAATATCTAGCATAGTTTTACTTTTTAATTTTAGAATATCTTAGCATAATAAATTTAGTATATATTTATCTAAGTTTTGCAATTAATTTGACTACTTTAGAGATAGTTTACCACCCTTATGCCCTAGGCTATCTCTACCCCTTAACCCTAAATTACCCAATATAGATTTTACATTTAAACATTTGGTGAACCTAACCTATGGTGAATGTAAAAAAAATTGATCTAAGGTTTCCAACCTCATAGGGTTTTATCTCACTGTGAATGATTTTTAGATCTGAAACTTTCCCTAGGGTATTACACTCCTCTTGTTGCTAAGATTTGGATGCATATGCTTGCAAGTTGATTCTTCCTTAATTGGTGTATTTTGGCCTTAAAATAGATCCATTTTAAAATTCCTCAAGGTTTTTATACTCATGTTAGTATACTAAAAAACCTCTTTTGGCTTGCCAAAATACTATATGGATTTTTTGAATGCAGCATTTTACTATTTTTAATAAATTTATATCGAAAGGTTGTACATTACACTTTTTTCTCTATTTTTAGAGGTTCATCTCATTTCCTATTTTTCATATAAAAATTGTTTCATATTCCAAAATTATCGTTATATCACTTTATATTTATTTTCCATCATTTGGCACATTATGGTGACCCTGACCTTTGGTCTCAAAACCCTTGTTGACATAGGGTTTCCTGATTTACTATTTTATAAATTCTGATTTCAAATTATTCAAAATTTAAAAATCATAATTTTCATTTTTATAAAAACATTTTTAATATGGATATATCTCCTATTTACTTCATTTTATAGTACATTTTAATTTTTACTTGTTATGTTTTATTTATGATAAAATCAATTAGGATGAGTAACCAATTTGATAATATAATGAGCAAGTTTCAAAACAAAATCAAAATTTAATCCCTTTAAAAGCCTTATTGCATTATTTTTGAGCTTCTTATTCATAACCCTAAGAGGAATGATAGCTACCATCCATATATCTAGGTCCATGATATCACTCCTTCAATGGGTAAGGTAGAGGGTGTATGTATGCATATTTGATCTGAGGTACCTAGGGTTTGTGCTTTTGAAGCACTACAAAATCAAATAAAAATTATTATAAATTTAATAAAAGAGTTACAAAATTAGATTACACACTTATAAAATCCAAAAAATAGTAGTGTTCATCATGTGTTTACATCATCATCTACCAATGTTGTGTCAAACCACATTTTTTATCCAAATTTAAATATAAAACAAAACACGTCTAAAATAAGTGATCCAAATATTATAAAAAAGGTTAATAAGAGATAAATATAAAATCTAAGAGATATTTTTTAAGATAATGTGATCAAATTACCTCATTTGCATTCTATCAGGAGATCCAAATACTATTGTTCATATCATAGAATGTATGGGCATCATAAAAATTGATGTTTTATATTAAATAACAAAATAAAATGTCTTAAAAGTAGTGGTGATCATATAATTGATACTTAAACCAATAATACCACTCACATTATGATTACCTCTCCTAAACCACAAGTACCAAAGTAACAAATGTGGGTACCAAAGAAAAATTCATAGTAAAAACAGTGAAAAATATCAAACTTAGAGAAATAAAAGGTTCCAAAATAAAAACTAGATAAAGAAAAAATACAAAATTACCTCTCAATAATGATACTCAGTTCTCCAAATAAGATTGTTTAGTAAATAAATATTTATAAAATTTTGTTTATCATGGTCAATGATTGGGAAAACATTCCCAAGGAATCACTCGTCAAATTTCCACATATGATCAGAATGACCATTGAGGATTGGGATATACTATAAATATTAAATCAAATCATTCCAACATACATTTTTTCAAATAACAAGATCCTAAAAATTAGAATAAGTCAAAGAATAAAACATAGATATAAAAGGTAACATCACAAAATGTAAATTGGTATATCAAATAATTCAACCAAGATTTATAATAAAGAAAGTAAAAAAAACATGAGACACTTGAAAAATCTAATGTTCTGAATATGGATATAAAGGAGGAAACTACAATCCTTTCCTCAAATTAGGCCAAAATCACTATTCATAGGAAACTGTCATGATACACTTAGTAACATACCACATAATTTATTTATATAGGAAGGCCTCTCCTATAAATAAGTAGATTCACTAACCAACATATCTCCACAAATATCTCACCCTCATAGAATATCTCATAGTTATTATTACACATAATATGTGTAGATGATATTTATGGATTATATAGAACCTTAGTCTTATACACTTGGAAAATTAAGACCTTAGATGTTCCTCTTAGTTCTTTACCTTTCTAACTTTTCAAACTCTTGCATCTACTCTATCTTTTTCCCCTTATCCTATCTCTTGGTCCAAATAGTCTTATGTTGATGACCCAAAACTTCTATCTTGTTCAAAATTCTTAAAACCTACTTATCTTCCACTTTTACATGTTTTGAGCTTGTACTTACTCTCTTGTTCCCTACACACTAGCATCTAAGATAAATACCTATGTCAACGTAGGTGTATTTCTTTGATGCAAGTGTCTAGTACTCTAAAGTCATCCAGTTTAAAAATTAAATGTATCCTAATATTCAACATAAGTGCTTTAATGAAAATTACTTCTCCAAAAGGATTGATATAAATATAAGATCAACCCTCATTCATTCTTCACCTAAAAAATACCTAAAATAGACTAAGGCAACTTCTCAAAATCATTCAATCAAGGACTTGATAAATTAAAATCTTTCTTATTTTCTCCTATTTTCATATCAATCATGGGAACAACACATACACAGGTCTAAAGTGCTTAAAGTACAACCTAGGAGCTATATTTTCCAAGTTACAAGATAGGTCACTATTGTGCTTGATTATCACATATTGAATGATTCACACAAAATCCAACATGTAAGGGATAAATACATCAGTATAAGACCCTATTTAAATCATTGTCTATATAGGAAGCACTCATTAATAGAGGGGTCTTTCAAGTTAGCTTGACACCATGTGCCCACTAATCTATTTTTCCCCAAGGTTACTATGAAGATGAAGAACTAGGATTTTATAATTTTGTGAGGAGTGTTAGTCCATGACCTAGATATTAATACTCTAGAGTGAAGGTAAATATAAACCTAAAATCATCTAGGTGGTTGTATCTTTTTCTATTAGGTATTTTGTATAGCACACTTGTGTCAAGTTTAGATAGTAGCATCAATGAAACTATCCAAGGTTGATGCTACTGTCCATAACTCTAGAGACACTCAATCCAAAATTTGATGAATATTCTAGAACCCTCTTCTGGTATGATTTCTAATTGTTCTAGATATAGAAATTTGTCATCATTATAACTAGCTAAGTACATTACTTTTTTGTCATTTTCATATCTAGCATAGTTATACTTACTATTTCTAGCCTATCTTAGTTTAATGAATTCATCAAATGTTATATCTAAATTTAGCATCTAATTGGCTTGATATAGAGATAATTTAACACCCCTATACCTTAATCTACATCTATCCCATTTAACCCTATATAACCCTAATATAGATATTTTAGGGTTAAACATTTGGTTTTCCCAATTTGTATGAAA